>CM069912.1:79724613-79749613 GCA_036172215.1 Camellia granthamiana | reverse complement strand
ATTCATCCAAATAGGGCTTGAAAACACGGTTCATCAAATCCATAAAAGCTGCTGGTGCGTTAGTGACTCCGAAGGGCATAACCAAAAATTCATAATGACCGTACCGGGTTCGAAAAGCTGTCTTCTCAACATCATTAGCCTTAACCTTTAATTGATGGTATCCAGACCGTAGATCAATCTTAGAAAAGACTTGTGCCCCTTGAAGCTAATCAAATAGGTCATCGATTCTTGGCAATGGATACTTATTCTTGATTGTGACTTTATTAAGTTCCCTGTAATCAATACAAAGCCAGAGTGTTCCATCCTTCTTCTTTACAAACAGAACTGGTGCACCCCACGGAGACACACTTGGACGGATGAATCCCTTGTCTAACAAATCTTGCAACTGCATTTTCAATTCCTTCATCTCAACTGGTGACATTCTATACGGAGTCTTCAAAATGGGTTGAGTTCCCGGTGCTACTTCAATGGTAAACTCAATTTCACGGTCTATCAACTGCCCTGGCAATTCTTCAGGAAAGACATCCGGAAACTCACAGACAGCTGGGATCATGTCAATATTTCCATTCACCACTTGCCCCTCCAAAACACTACATAAATACACCAAACTACACTACAATGCAGAAAGGATGTAAGAGAATTATGCAATTCTCGATACATCTCACTCGGAGGGTACAATACCTGTTTGGTTCGTCTGGTCGTGCCAGCTTCAAATGAACCGTACATACAATATCGTGCCTGTAAGAGGAAGAAAACTCAACAGGTACAATATTGTTAGCAATATGCATAACAATGCAATCGAAAGTGCGTGACAACGCAAGTTGAGTGGGACGCATAACAATGCAATTTGGGGTAAGCATAACAATGCTATGAAAGCACAAACACATGTAAGTAAAGAACACGCGACAACGTGTACAATGTGTGTGATGGGGAAATTGGACACATGTGAGGAAAGCATAACGCGACAACGCATGCAATGTGTATAGAAATTTGAACACATGTAAGTAAAGCAATGCACGTGTGCACGCAATGTGTATAGAAACTTGAAATTGAACACATGTAAGCAATGCACGTATGCACGCAATGTGTATAGAAACTTGAAATTGAACACATGTAAGTAAAGCAACAATAAAAGCCAGAGGAAGAAACGCAGGTAAATTCCAGTTTTGCTGGTTTGTGGGTTTCTAAATTTTTGTTGTATCTAATGTCTTTAAAAATTGCATCTTGGAATGTCAGGGGTTTTAATAACCCCCATAGACATAAAGAAGTTCGAAAATTTTTGTTGAATGAAGACATTAAGATTCTGGGCATTTTGGAAACTAAAATAAAAGCTTTAAATGAACAACAGATTTTTTCTGGTGTAAGCAATTGGCCCTTTTTGACAAACTCACAACCTTCAAAAACTGGGCGGATCTGTGTCTGCTGGGACCCTGCTTTTTGTAAGGTTATTATGTTATCTGCATCAGATAACATAATAACCTTACCATCAGAAATAATAGATGGAAACTAGGGGTAGATATATGGGCAAAGATACAAACAGACTCCACAAAGGTAAGAAAACAAGCAAAACACACAAAACAACAGCCCACAAGCTCAATAAACAGATGACCTCTCCCACAAGCCCCCAGTCTCTACCACAGATGCAGCACATGGAACCCAATAAGCATCCCACTCCTCACTGCCGTGACATCCTAGCCACTTCACTAAAGCAATGACAGAGGAAAAAATCTAACCCATGAGAGATCCAGACAAAGTCACATGAAGTAAGCAAGATTAGTCACCATCATCACTGGTCTTGGGAGTTGAAGTAAACAGACAGTAGCCCCTCAGCAACAAATCCATACACAGTCAATAAACTCCTGGCCCTGATGGTTTCTCTGCTGGTTTTTTTAAGTCTTCCTGGGATATTGTAGGGAGAGACGTCACCCAAGCGATTAGAACTTTCTTTGAGTCTGGTAAACTTCTCACTGAAGTCAATAGTACTATTATCGCTCTCATCCCTAAAGTCCCTAGTCCTGTCAAAGTGGGTGACTTTAGACCCATCTCGTGCTGTAACACTATTTACAAGTGCATTGCCAAGATCATAGCTAACAGGATTAAATTTGTTCTCCCTGATCTTGTTGACCCTGTCCAATCAGCTTTCGTTAAGGGTAGGAGAATTTCTGACAATATTTTCCTATCCCAAGAGCTTATGAGGGGGTACCATAGAAAGTCTCCTACTCCGAAGTGTGCCATGAAAGTGGATATCATGAAAGCATATGATAGTGTGAGATGGGAGTTTATGATTGATATTCTCAAGGCAATGGCCTTCCCTCCTATCATGATTTCTTGGATCAAGGCTTGCATCACTAGTCCTTCGTTTTCAATTTGTATCAATGGGAGCCTTCATGGCTATTTCAAAGGGGCTAGAGGTTTAAGACAGGGTGATCCCATGTCCCCTTATTTGTTCGTTTTAGCCATGGAAATTCTGGCTAAAATCCTGGCGGAAAAAGCTAAGCATCCGCTTTTTAAATTTCATTGGAAGTGCGAGAAGACTAAAATTATCAACCTTTGCTTTGCTGATGATCTTATGATCTTTAGTAGAGGAGATGCTCCTACTGTTAAGCTTATTATGGAAGGTCTAGAGGAATTCTCATCTCTTTCTGGACTAACCCCTAACCCCAGTAAAAGTAATATCTACTTCTCAGGGTGTGATATGGGGTTGAAAGCCTCTATTCTTGAGATTGCAAAATTTACAGAAGGCACTCTTCCTGTTAAGTATCTTGGTGTCCCCCTGATTACCACTAAGTTGAGGGCCACCGACTGTGGCCCCCTTGTTGAGAGGATCACCACAAAAGTGAAGCATTGGACCAATAGAGTATTGTCTTATGCTGGCAGATGCCAGCTTATTCAATCCATTCTCTTTTCCATGCAAGTGTATTGGTCTTCCCTTTTTATTCTTCCTAAGAAGGTTATTAAGGAGATTGAGAGCATTCTTAAAGCCTTCCTTTGGTCTGGCATCGAACTTAAAACTCATAGTGCCAAGATTGCTTGGGATTCTGTGTGCGCTCCTAAGAATGAGGGGGGGTTGGGCTTCAAATCTTTAGATATTTGGAATAGGGCGGCAATTGCTAAACACATTTGGTTTTTGTTCTCTGGGGGTGAGGGGTCGATGTGGTGTCAATGGGTTAAATCCTACTTATTGAAAGGTAAAAGCTTTTGGAAAGTTAAGGTTCCTAATGATCCGTCCTGGGTGTGGCGGAAACTTTTATCTCGTAGGGAGTGGGTTGCCCCTCTAATTAAGCTCCAAATTGGTCGACGGGATGCCACTTTCCTTTGGTATGATAATTGGCACCCGCTTGGTCCGCTGTGGAATAAATTTGGGGATAGAATTATGTATGATTCTAGCCTTAACAGTGAAACAAAAGTCAGTCAAATCATTGATGGCCATTCCTGGAAGTGGCCTATTCCCAATTCTTGGGAATTACAGGAGTTAATTTCATCAACTCCTGTGAGTTGTCAACCCAACCCTTCTAGTAGTGATAAAGCTATTTGGAAACTCACTGCTGATGGTCAGTTCTCCATCCAATCAGCTTGGAATCATTGGAGAAAGAGATTTGATAAAGTGGCTTGGCATAAGCTTATTTGGGGCCCTCATAGAATTCCTAGAGTCAGTTTTATAGTCTGGGTTGCTCTCCATAACAGACTTTATATTGGTGATAGACTTCATATGTTTGGCTTGGCTACCAACTCTCAATGCCCATTTTGCCTCACACCTGGGGAAAGCCATTCACATCGTTTCTTTAAATGCATCTTCTCCCACAGAGTTTGGTGTGCTATTGAAGCTGTCTGTAATATTAAGTGGCCTGTTCTAGATTGGCCTGACATTGTTACCCATGCTACAAAGGAGACTAAAGGTAATTCTTTGAGGGTGAATATTATTAGTAATGCATTCTTGTGTTCTATTTATTTCATCTGGATTGAGAGGAATAATCGCATTTTTAACAAAGAATTGAAACCTGAAGAGGTGGTTATAAAATCTATTATCCAGATGGTTAGAAATAGAATTTTGTCTATTAAGAACATTACCAGATCAACAGGTGATAGCTAGTATCTTGCCCAATGGAACTTGCCTGAGACAATTTTGAAGCCCCATAGTACCAGATATGGGAGGGCTGCTGAGTGATGTGAGTTCACTATATGTGGGTTGAGTGAAGGTGAGCTTATAGGAGTGTTCTAATTGTTTGGTTTTCTCTGCAGGTGTAATCTGTGTTCTTTGAGGAGCTATTTTGTTGAGGGTTGAGTGATGCGAGTTAAAATCATAAATATATTTTCAGTTTACATGTGGGTTGAGTGATTTTAGCTATCATATTTTTTGCTAATGCCTATATATATTGTAAATTTTTATGTGCAGGCTAAGGATGCTAATTTTGAGTGGTGTGAGCCCCTAAAGTGTGGGCCGAGTGATGCGAGTGTCTATATTGAGTGCAGTGTTACTAGAATATATTTTTGTTATTACTGTTGGAAGAACTCATTAGTGACTGTTTTTACAGGGTATACTACAATGTTTGAGTTCTGCAGTGGTAACCTGGGTAGGGATATGGGCCTTTGTTTGCTGGCTGCTGCTGTGTTGATATTAAGCTGCTGGCTGGTTCGTGTTTTGATGGTTGCGGGTTTGGTGTTAGGGCTGCTGAAAGCGCCTTTGTGATACTTTGTCTTTCTTTATATATATTAGTGTCCTGTGTTTGGAGTTATGATTTGTTTGGAGCTCCCATATCCTGGTTTGTTAGTTTCGTTTCATTTGGCCTATCCGTGCGGGTTGTGCATGGTTTTTTGTTTATTTCACTTGGCTTTGGGTTGTGTGCTCTCCTGGATTATTTCTGGTTTTGTGGGTTATATAGCTTTGCTGCAGCTATGGACGGTCATGTGGATGTTTTCATGGTCCTCATTTGATGGGTGTACTACAATGTTTATGTGGATGTTTAAGCTCTTTTTGCCTATACATGCGGGTTGTGCATGGTTTCAATTTCTTATTGCTGCTGGGATTGTGCACTGTGCTTTTTGGTTTTGTCTGTTTCGTTTTAGATGGTTTACAGTGGTTTTTAGTTGGTAGGCCTATCCATGCGGGTTGTGCATGGTTTTGTAGCTTTATTGTTTCACAAGGTTACTCTCTTGGTCCCGCTGGTGTGTTCATGGCCCTCATCCGAAAGAATGTGGCCTATGAACATATTTTGGCTCTTGAGTTTAGTCTTTTAGTTTGCTTTCCGTGCTGTTTCTAGTTGGCTGTTTTGTTTGGTGGTGTTTTGTTTTGTTTCGTTTTGGCTTGGCTGCGTGGGGTTAGTTGCCTCCGTGGTCTGCGCTGCTCATGTATAGTTTTCGATAGGTCCTGGGGTATGCCCCTTGTAGCTGTGTAATCTCTGTTTTTCTTTTATCTATGTCTTATTCATCCAAAAAAAAAAAAAAGTAAGTAAAGCAACATATGCATGCAATGTGTATGAAAAGGAACTTGAAATTGAACACATGTAAGTAAAGCAATGCACGCATGCACGCAATGTGTATGGAAACTTGAAATTGAACACATGTTAGTAAAGCAATGCACGTATGCACGCAATATGTATGAAAAGGAACTTGAAATTGAACACATGTAAGTAAAGCAATGCACGCATGCACGCAATGTGTATGGAAACTTGAAATTGAACACATGTAAGTAAAGCCAAAAAAAAATAATAATAATAATAATAATACTGATTTCATATCATACTCATTTTCAATTTGGTGAAAAAAATCAAGAGTTAGCCAAAAGAAAATGGGTTAGAGTGAGAGGCTCCCGCATCTCTCTAGAAACTTTGTTTCTAGGGTTTTCAATATCTCATTGATTTCAAGATGCCCGTAGTTAATGCTTCTAACCTAACTCTTAATGATTCCGATCTAGCCCAACCGTCTATGGAGCCTTGTGAGGAAGTCAAAAATACACCACCCTTTGTTCCTACAAACATCAACCCTAGTTTCCTTAGTGTTTTGCAGAGTGAATCGATTAAGTGTGATTCAAGAGGTAGTGATCGATCTATTAACCCTAACCCTTGTACGGGTAACAACGCCATCTCTATGGATCTTCAAAAAGTTGCGGATCGACTGCAGCGGTTGCGTGATCTAGATACGCCTGGCGCCTCCAAATCACCAGTCGCGTCGACTCCAAACCCTCGCTGGGCCATCGCTATGGATGAAGAAGAAGAAGCTTTCAAGAATATTCCTGATAGTCTGGAAGTGGCGAAGAACAGAGCAGAGGGAAAGGTACAGCCCACCCGCTTAGATCCATCTATCAGCTTTGATGAGCAAAACCTAGACAGCGAACCAACGGACCCAGTTGAGGAGAACAGCACTGAGTCGTTTAACCGTGGCGAGGGTATTAGCCATAGAGGAGGTAGAGGAGGCAAAGGTCAAGAGGGTAGGAGAAACCAAGACCCTGAATCGAAGAAAACCTGGGCTGATGTTGCTGGTTCGTCAAATCGGCCTTGTGTCCCGTTAAGGTATATTCCCCCTTCTGTCAACGATGAGTTTGTTAGTGTTAACCTTCCTCCTAGACCTAATCCACTGGAAAAATGGGATTCATGCCTGGTAGGGTATTTTATTGATAGAGGTGTTGCTTTTAACTATATGCGTAACAGTGCTTTTAGTCTCTAGAGAAACAAAGGTCTTAAGGAGGTTCTTGCTAATGGTGAGGGCTTTATCTTCTTTATTTTTGAGAGCCCTATTTGTTGTACTGAGGTACTGGAAGGGGGGCCTTGGTATATAGGGGGATTCCACCTAATCCTTAGGAAATGGACAAGGATGATGAGACTTACCAAAGAAAAAATCAAAAAGGTACCAGTGTGGGTTAAATTTTTTAATATTCCTATGGAGTATTGGGATAGTGATGGTCTCAGCAGGATAGCTAGTGTAGTTGGAGTTCCATTGTTCATGGATCATCTCACTGACAAGGGTACCAGAGTCTCCTTTGCTAGAGTTTGTGTGGAATTGGATGCTGACAAAAAACAACCACCTTCTTTCCCAATCTACTGTGGGGAAAAGCAAGTTGTTGTTAATGTGGAATACCAGGGTCTGCCGGCAAAATGTGAACACTGTTTGGTGTTTGGGCATGACACAGCAAAGTGTGTAACCACCCAGGTAGGCAAGCTAGTCAATCTTCAGAAAGCTACTGAGGATAATCCAGATCCAGATTGGAACACTGTTAAATCAAAAGGTAAAAGGAAAGCTGGTGAACCTGACCTAATAGAGGAAGGAAGGGAAGGGGTTTCGAACAACTCTGACCCAGATGAGAAGATTCAGAACTTAGCTGCTGAGCACAGTGTCCAGGTGCTTGAGGGTACAACAGTTGGAGCTACCTCTGCTAATGATGTGACTGTAGAGGTGGTTCATCCTGAGAGTACCTTGGATCCAGATTTGGCCCTCCTAGCTGGAATTAAGGACCAGTTGTTAGACATCACCATGGTAGCTCTTCCTGGGGATGCTGAAACTCTGGCAAAAGTGCAGAACTTATCTACCTCTGGGGGTCGCACACCAATTACTCCTGGCACTCAGAAAGCAACTCCCACAATCAAAAAATCCTCTGGCAAGGGCAAGGGCCAAAAGAAGAAAGTCAGGTAACCTCTGTTACTTAGGGTTGAGAGTTTTTTTGATTTTGTTTCCCATGTCTTTTAAAATAGCTTCATGGAATATTAGAGGGTTTAATGATCCCTCTAGGCAAAAGGAAATGAGAAAATTTTTGATTAAGGAAGATATAAATATCATGGGTATTTTGGAGACCAAAATTAAAGCTCCTAATGAAAATCATACATTTTTGTCGTGTATGAATAATTGGTCGTTTTTGACAAACTCTCAACCTAATAAAACTGGGCGAATTTGTGTTTTGTGGAATCCAGCTTTTTGCTCTGTTACTCTGACTCATTCCAATCATCAGTTTATGCTCTGTCATGTTACTGATATTGTCCATGCTAAGGTTTTTATTGCCTGTTTTGTCTATGCTGAGAATAGCCATGCCCTGAGAAAAGAGTTTTTTGATGCTATGCTTAGGCTATCTCTCTTGAACCCTACTTTTCCGCTAATATTCTTGGGGGATTTTAATGCTATCAGATATAGTTTTGAAAAATTTGGGGGATCTTATAATTGGAACACCGATAAGGAGGTCTTTAATTCCTACATTTTGAATGCTGAGCTTGTGGACCTCGCTTATGGAGGGTGTCAGTTTACCTGGGCTAATAAAAGATCTAGGGGCGATTATATTGCCACGAAAATTGATCGAGCTTTGGTTAATGAACCTTGGCTTGATCAGTTCCCCTCTTCCACAGCTATGTTCCTTCCATCTGGGGTTTCTGACCATTCTCCTACTGTTGTTACTATGTTTGACAAAACTCATTCTTTTAAGAAGCCCTTTAAGTATTTTGACTTCTGGGCTAATCATGAGGATTTTCTTCCTAGTGTTGCCAAGGATTGGAGCCAGTATATCCAGGGTGTCCCTATGTTTAGAGTCTGTCAAAAACTCCGTAGCTTGAAGCCCATTTTAAAGTCTTTGAACAAGAAGGATTTTAGTGACATATCCACTAGAGTCCTGGCTACCAAAGCGGAGTTGGACTCTACCCAGCTGAAGTTGGATAAGGATCCCAGCAATCTTTCTCTCCAAAGTCTCGAGAGAGATCTTTTTAAAAAATATGTGGACCTTAGTGCTGTTGAGGAAAGTTTAGCTCATCAAAAATCTAGGGTCCAATGGCTTGGTCTGGGTGATAGAAATAGCAAATTCTTTTTCAGGTCGGTGAAGAGTAATATCAACAGAGGCAAAATTATTAATATTGAGATGGAGGATGGTAGTACTTCTACCAATCCGGAGAATGTTCATGATGCTTTTATCAATTATTTCTCCAAGCTCTTTGGCTCTCCATCTCAGGACCAGTATAGTGGCTTTGACAGAATAAACACTCTAGTCCATTCTAGAGTTTCTTCGGATCAAGCTACTAGTCTAGCTAGACCTGTTTCTGATCAAGAGATCAAGGATGTCTTCTGGTCCTTAAAAGCTAACAAGGCCCCTGGCCTCGATGGCTTTTCTGCGGGTTTTTTTAAAAGTGCTTGGGATATTGTTGGTAAAGATGTCACTCAAGCTATTAGATCCTTTTTTGAGTCTGGTAAGCTGCTCAATGAAGTCAACAATACCATCATTGCGCTTATTCCTAAGGTCCCTAATCCGGTGAAAGTTGGGGACTATAGACCTATCTCTTGTTGCAATACAATCTACAAATGCATTGCTAAGATTATTGCCAACAGAATTAAAGTGGTCCTCCCTGACCTCATTGATCCTGTTCAATCTGCTTTTGTTCAGGGTAGAAGGATATCTGATAATATCTTTTTGTCTCAAGAGCTCATGAGAGGTTATCATAGGAACTCACCGGTTCCTAAATGTGCTATGAAAGTTGACATTATGAAAGCATATGACACTGTTAGATGGGAGTTTATCATTGACATTCTTACTACTATGGGCTTTCCTCCTAAGATTATCTCTTGGATTAAAGCTTGTATGACTAGCCCCTCTTTTTCCATCTGTATTAATGGCAGCCTTCATGGCTATTTCAAAGGGGCTAGAGGTCTTAGGCAGGGTGACCCCATGTCACCCTACCTCTTTGTCCTGGCTATGGAAATTCTTGCTAGGATCTTAGCTGAAAAATCTAAGCATCCTCTCTTTAAATTCCATTGGAGATGTGAGAAAACTAAAATAGTCAACCTTTGCTTCGCTGATGATCTTATGATCTTTAGCAAAGGGGATGTTCCCACTGTGAAAATGATTATGGATGGTTTGAATGAATTCAGACTTCTTTCTGGTCTTACTCCTAATCCTAGTAAGAGTAATTTGTATTTCTCTGGCTGCAGCAAGAAGTTGAGGGATGATATTCTTGCTGTTGCTCCATTTACCGAGGGGACTCTTCCAGTTAAATACCTCGGGGTGCCTCTTATTACTACAAAGCTGAAAGCTACTGATTGCAAGCAGCTTGTAGATAGAATCATTAAAAGAATTGGAAGCTGGACCAATAAGTTGCTTTCTTATGCTGGTAGGGCACAACTTATACAAACCATTTTGTTCTCCATGCAAGTCTATTGGTCTTCTCTGTTTATTCTGCCCAAGAAGGTTATTAGGGAGATTGAAAGCCTTCTTAGAGCCTTCCTTTGGTCTGGTACTGAGCTAAGGAAACATTGTGCTAAGAAGAGTGTGTGTACTCCTAAAAAGGAGGGTGGCCTTGGTTTTAAATCCCTTGAGGTTTGGAATAAGGCTGCCGTTGCCAAGCACATTTGGTTCCTTTTGTCTGGAGGTGATACGTCTATGTGGTGTCAATGGGTTAAATCATATCTTCTTAAGGGGAGATGCTTTTGGAGAGTTAAAACCCCTAATGACCCTTCTTGGGTCTGGAGGAAAATTCTCTCTCTCAGGCCAATTATCTACCCTCTCATTAGGCATAAAATTGGCAATGGTCAGAACACCTTTTTATGGTATGACAATTGGCACCCTATGGGTTCTCTGTGGGATAGATATGGTGAAAGAATCTTGTATGACTCTGGTCTTAATGGGGATACTAAAGTGGGTCAGATTGTCGATGGAAATTCTTGGAAGTGGCCATTTCCGAACTCTTAGGAACTTAGGGAGTTATTTCATACGCCCAATAATTCTCAGCCTAATCCTTTAGAACAAGATAAAATCATTTGGTCCCCTACTCTTGATGGGGAATTTACCATCCATTCTGCCTGGAGCTTGTGGAGAAATAAACAGGCTATTGTTCCTTGGCATAAGCTGCTTTGGGGTCCTCTCACTATTCCTAAAGTCAGCTTCATTGTATGGCTGGCTATATTTGGCAGGTTGAATACTAGTGATAGGCTCCTCTCATTTGGTATCTCTTCTAGTATTACCTGTCCTTTCTGCCTTGACCTTAATGAGAGCCATACTCATCTCTTCTTTGATTGTACATTCACCCAGAGAATCTGGTATGCTATGCAAAGTAAGTGTAATGTTCAATGGGTGGATGTGCTTTGGCCTGACACTGTTCCTTTGGTTCTCCAAGAGAGTAAAGGTAAATCACTAAAATTTGTTATCTTGAAGCTCACTTTCCTTTGTACTGTATACCATGTGTGGATTGAAAGGAATAATAGAATATTCAATAAAGTTTGTAAACCAGTTGAGGTGATAATCAATTCCATTGTGCTAATGATTCGGGGTAGACTGCTGTCTGCAAAAAATATTCCTAATGCTACAGGTGATAATTGGTTCCTCTCACAATGGAACCTCCCAAATTCTATTTTGAAGCCCCATCTCCACAACAATGGGAGGGCAGCTGAGTGATGTGAGTTCCTATATTTGAGTGTTGAGTGATGGTAAGCATGACACTGAGTGTTTATCTAATTATCTGTTATGTGTGCAGGGCTCTAATTATGGAATTTCATTCTATATGTGGGTTGAGTGTGGTGAGACATAAATCTACTTATATAGCAACATGCTTGGATTGGTTGTGTGGGTTGAGTGACAGTAGGATATATATAATTTTTGTTCTAATCATTATATATATAGTAATTCTTTATGTGCAGGTTAAGGAAGCAATTTCCGAGTTTGGTGAGGTTCTATATTGTGTGCCGAGTGATGTGAGGTTACATATTGTGTGTGTTGGTCAGTATAAGTGGCAGAATTGTAACCATTTTGTTCGGGTTTGTGTTTGCTCTATGTGGCAGGAAATTTTATCATGTATGATGGATGCTACTTACCGTGGTGCTGCCAACATTTGCTTCTCAAGCAGACTGGTGCCATCTCTGGAGTTTGTGCTATCATATGTGAGGATTAGGTCTATGGGAATGGCTGCTGAATGCGCCTTCTGGAGGAATGTTCACAAGTTGTCTTTATTTACTCTCTTAAGATACATATATTATCTATACAGTTATGTTTTCCCTATCCTAGTGGGTTGTACTAGGACTTATGTTTTGTTTTGTGCTTTCCCAGCTGTTAGATCTTTGATAGATATTTGACTAGGTTGTGGTTGTCTAGATACTTGTTCGGCAGTGATGTTGATCTTCTGTTTTGTCCGCTTTTATTTCTCCAGCACAGGGCTTTGGCGTTATTTCTGTTGCTTAGTTTTGGCGTTTTTTGGCTATAATGGTGCTGAGTTTTGTGGGCTGCTGTTATGCCTTCGATTTTGGGTTGTTGGCTTCTCCCCACTGTGTTCAATTTCCCTATCTTTGCTTTGACATGGTTGTTGAACATAGTGTTTTGATGTTGGGCTGTTTCCGCAGGTTTCTTTGGGTTGGTCTGGCTGTGATGATGCTGCCGGTTTTTGTTTCTTTAGTTTAGTCCTGTCTTGGTTTTGCTGTTTTCCTGTTTTCAGGTTTGGTTTCGCTGTGTATAGCTTTGGTTTAGGGCCTGGGGCATGCCCCTTGTAAGCTTGTATATTTTTTGTTTTTATTTATGTCTTATTTACCCAAAAAAGTAAGTAAAGCAATGCACGCATGCACGCAATGTGTATAAAAAGGAACTTGAAATTGAACACATGTATGTAAAGCAATGCACGCATGCACGCAATGTGTATGAAAAGGAACTTGAACACATGTAAGTAAAGCAATGCACGCATGCACGCAATGTGTATAGCAATTTGAAATATGGTAAAGACAAGTCATTCATGATATTGAAACGCAAAGTACTGCAACACAGTATAATCGAAGTGATTTGTGGAGTTCACGAGATACAAAAAGGATACGGGAAGGGGTATTCGTCGCACGTACGGAGCATCGCTTAAAGAGGACACGGCCTGAGGTCAACTCGAAAGTCTACTAATTGTTTCAAAAGTGCGCTTTCTTGCACTGCCTCGAGAAATGAAGGTGCCGAACCATATAATCGACCCGAACAAGGGCGCAGGAGGTGTATCAACCGCAAGGGGGAGGTTACCGATATCAATTCCGATACTCTGCTGCCCTACTCTTTCTTTTTGCTTTACTTTCCTTTTTACTGGTAGTTTAAGTACATTGCACTGCCTCAGGCAGGTTTTACTTTTTCTCAAAACTGCATATTTTTGCAAAACACGTGATGGAAATGAAACTGCTATTTTGTTCAAAAAGGTGTTGCATTTGTGCGTTCTATGCATTGCATCGCATGGCATCACATAACAATGTGAATGAAATTCGTTTGAAAACAGAGCATTCGTATCGTAATAATCAGGTAGCGAACCGATTTACAACTCGATAAGCAAAACAAAGAGACTCGATGTAACCAACCAAGTGCGAGTACAACTCGATAAGCAAATCAAAGACATAAAGAGAGTGAAATACAACTTGATAAGCAAATGTGCAACAACTCGATAAGCAAATATCACATTACTCAGCATCACATTACTCATAGAAATGATCCTACCCCTCACCATTTGGATGATATGTTTGGTGACAATCTCAGTAGGAACATTTGTCTTGTTAAAGACTCTTCCATTTCTCTCCATCCAAATATGATACACCGTATACATAAAGGCCAGCTTCGTAACAGCAGATTTCAAAGACCTACCTTTAGTTGACTTAACAGCCAACTCAACATTCTCTAACCAGTTTAGGTTAGGCCAACTCACATTACATTTCCCCTGAATGGCAGCCCAAATCTTTGATGAGTAAGCACATCTAAAGAAGAGATGAGAATGGCTCTCCATAGGATCATTACATAGGGGACAACTAGGGTGAGTAACAATGCCAAAAACCTGCAGCCTATCCCTAGTGTTCAATCTTTCATGAATAGCCAACCAAACAATGAAGCTAACCCTAGGAATATAGGGAGGGCCCCACAGCATTTTGCTCCAAGTGACTTTAGGACCCTTATCCCTCCAGCAATCCCAAGTAGACTGAATAGTAAAGAGACCATCACCAGTGAGGCTCCACCAAGGTCTATCATGAGTATTCTCAGTGGGTTTAAAAGTGGGGGGAGTAGATGCAATCCACTCCTTAATCTCCCAGGAGTTAGGGAAAGGCCACTTCCAAGCACCACGAGAGATAACAGAGCTAACTTTAGAGTTGTGGTGAAGGCCCGAATCATAGGCAATCCTAGGCCCAAACCTACTCCACAAGGAACCAAGAGGGTGCCAATTATCAAATCACAAGAAAACTTTCTCCCCAGTACCAATCTTAAACTTAATAAGGGGAAAAATTATCTGTCTAAGCATCAAAATTTTCCCCCAAACCCAGGAGGGGTCACTAGGAATTTTAACATACCAGAAACTCCTGCCTTTAAGTAAATAGGACTTAACCCATTGACACCACATAGATCCTTCCCCACCTGAGAAAAGGAACCAAACATGTTTGGCTATAATATAATATTTTATAATAACCTTTTAACTAAAATATTTAATTCTCAAACAAAATGTAAAAGTTGAAATGAGATAGCTATCGATATCCGATCAACGTGATTTTTTTACAGACATATATAGTGTGTTTGGTTTGGTTTGGGGGAGATAAATTTTCAAAAAAGATTGTTGAGAGAGGGTTTAGAAATTTTTTTGGTTTGTTTGATTGTATATTTTAAAAATAGTTTTGAAGTATGGGAGTTTGGGATGATTTGATATTTTATTGTAATTGAATAGATGTGTGTGAAAGAAAAAGTGATTGAGAAGGAGAAAGGAGAGAGGAGAGAGAAAAAGTAATTGATGATATGTAAGAGCATCTCCAACGGTTCACCAAACATTTCATCAAATCTGAGTAAAAATATCACCAATTCCTCTATTTGATACTAGACACTCCAACGGAGCTTTCATCAAATCACAGGATGTCTGAGGGGTCGATCGGCCGGTCGACTATATTTTTATTTTTTTATTTTTGCCTTCATTTCTGTTGTCATATGTTCCCTTTCTTCATCCCTTTTCTTCATCTGTAAATAATAATAATATTACATGGAGATGGAGGAGGGAGATATTGGCAACAAAAGGAAAAAGACTTGCCATGATGATAATAATAACAACCACTATGGATCATGGGATGGTAACAACCAGATATCCAATGGATTCTGTAGTTAATTTGAAGGTTTCTTATAAAAACATCCCTAGATCACATGAAAAAAGGACTACCTGTATCAAAAATTGAGGCAACTTAAGGTCAAACTCAAACTCTTGAATAAAAAAAACTTCAGTGATATATCGCTTCGTGTTCAAGCCTCTAAGAATAGTTTGGACCTTCTCCAATTCAAATTGGACAAGGATCCTTTGAATTCTGTGCTTCAAGGTCAGGAGAGGGAGGAGTATAGGAAGTACCTTGACCTCAGCCAAGTGGAAGAAGGTCTTGCTCTTCAGAAATCTAGGATCCAATGGCTTGGGCTTGGGGATAGAAATAGCAGCTTCTTCTTTAGGACTGTGAAGAGTAATATTAATAGGGGCAAGATTCTAGCTATGTTTGGGAAGTGGCTAAAATAGCCAAAAAGTCAAAAAGCCAACTAAAACACATCACATCACCTCTCTACTTTTCTGCACACCTTTTCGTAAAAAGCCAAAAAGTTACTAAAATAGCCTGTTCCCAAACCAAGCCTTAGTGTGGATATGGGTGATGGTAGCAGATCCATTGTCAGTGAAGACATTCATAATGTTTTTGTTCAGTACTACACTGATCTGTTTGGTTCCCCATTTGAGGATGAGTATAATGGCTTTGAGAGAATCAGATCCCTGGTGTGCATACCAAGGTCTCTGATGACCAATCTGCTATGCTTAGTATGCCTGTTACTGATGGTGAAATTAAGGAGGTCTTTTGGTCCCTCAAGGCCAATAAGGCCCCTGGCCCTGATGGCTACTCAGCTGGTTTTTTTAAGAGCTCTTGGGATATTGTGGGTAAGGAGGTGACCTGTGCTATCAGGTCTTTCTTTGAGACTGGTAAGCTTCTCTCGGAGGTCAACAACACTATTATAGCCCTTATCCCCAAGATTCCCAATCCTATGAAGGTGGGTGATTATAGACCCATTTCCTCCTGTAACACTATTTACAAATGTATTGCCAAGATCATTGCGAATAGAGTTAAGCAGGTGTTACCGGATTTGATTGATCCTGTTCAATCTGCTTTTGTTCACGGGAGAAGGATCTCGGATAATATTTTCCTATCCCAAGAGATTATGAGAGGTTACCATAGGGACTCTAAAGTTCCGAGGTGTGCTATGAAAGTGGACATCATGAAAGCCTATGACAATGTTAGGTGGGAGTTTATCCTTGATATTCTCAAAGCTATGGAATTCCCTCTGTGTATGATAAATTGGATTAAGGCCTGCATGTCTAGCCCTTCCTTTTCTATCTGCATTAATGGGAGTTTGCATGGGTACTTCAAAGGTGCTAGAGGGCTCAGACAGGGGGACCCTATGTCTCCTTATTTGTTTGTGCTGGCTATGGAAATTCTCGCCAGAATTCTTGCTGAAAAAGCCAAGAGTCCTCTTTTTAAGTTCCATTGGAGGTGTGAGAAGACCAAAATTGTGAACCTTTGTTTTGCTGATGACTTGATGATCTTTAGCAGAGGTGACCCTGTGACTGTGGACCTTGTTATGCAAGGTCTGGATGAGTTCAGAAGGCTTTCAGGCCTTACTCCTAGTCCTAACAAGAGTAACATATTCTTCTCTGGGTGTAGTAGGCACCTTAGAGATGAGATCCTTCATATAGCTAAGTTCACTGAGGGGTCTCTCCCGGTTAAATATTTAGGTGTCCCTTTGATTACCACCAAGCTCAAGGCTGTTGACTGCCAAACTCTGATTGATAGGATTACTAAGAGAATTAGGAGCTGGACAAATAAGCTTCTATCTTATGCGGGTAGAGCTCAACTCATTCAAACTATTCTCTTTTCGATGCAAGTGTATTGGTCATCTCTGTTCATCCTTCCTAGAAAGGTCATTAGAGATATTGAGGGCTTGCTTAGAGCCTTTCTTTGGTCTGGTTCAGATTTGAAGAAGCATTGTGCTAAGATTGCGTGGAGCTCTATATGCAAACCCAAGAATGAGGGGGGTTTGGGGTTCAAAGATATGGGTATATGGAATAGGGCTGCTGTTGCTAAACATATTTGGTTCCTTTTCTCTGATAGGGATGGGTCGATGTGGTGTCAATGGGTCAAGTCCTATTTACTCAAAGGTAGGAGTTTCTGGTTTGTCAAAATCCCTAGTGACCCTTCTTGGGTCTGGAGGAAGATCTTAAAGCTTAGGCATTTTCTTCTTCCCCTTATTAAGCTTAAAATTGGTAATGGGGAGCTAGCGTTCCTGTGGTTCGATAATTGGCACCCCCTAGGCTCTTTGTGGGATAGGTTTGGGCCCAGAATTGCATACGATTCGGGTCTTGACAGTAACTCTAAAGTCAGTTCTATCATCTCGAGTGGGGTTTGGAAGTGGCCTCTTCCTAATTCTTGGGAGATTCAGGAGTGGATTGCGTCTACTCCCTCCACCTTTAAACCCATTGTGAGTTCTCTTGATAGTCCTTGGTGGAGCCTTACTGGTGATGGCCTTTTCACTATTCAGTCTGCTTGGGACTGTTGGAGGGTTAAGGGCCCTAAGGTCTCTTGGAGTAAGCTTCTTTGGGGACAGCCGTATATCCCTAGGGTTAGCTTCATTGTTTGGTTGGCGATTCATGAAAGGCTGAACACTAGGGATAGACTTCAGGTTTTTGGACTGGTTACTAATCCTAGTTGTCCTCTGTGTAATGATCCCATGGAGAGCCATTCTCATCTTTTTTTCAGTTGTGCTTACTCTTCTCAGATTTGGGCTGCTATCCAGGGTAAGTGTAATGTGAGTTGGCCTAACCTCAATTGGCCTGATACTGTTGAGCTTGCTGTGACCTCTACTAAAGGTAGATCTCTGAAAGTAGCTATTACTAAGTTGTCCTTCATGTGCACTGTGTATCATATCTGGAGGGAACGAAATGATAGAGTCTTTAGTCACAGCAGTGTTCCTGCTGAGATTGTAACCAATAATATCATTCAAATGGTGAGGGGTAGGATCATTTCTATGTGTAATGTGATGTTGTCTACAGGTGATAGCTGGTACTTGTCACAATGGAATTTGCCAACAACTATTATGAAACTGCCTGCTGGTGGAAGAGGCATGAGGGATGTGAGTTTACCTATATTGAGGGTTGAGTGAAAGTAGCATATATTGAGTGTTTTCCTAATGGTTGCTCTTTTGCAGGTTCTGTTGACAGTTACAATCTTGATGTTGCTCAATCCAAGGAGGTCTCACTGTGGGTTGAGTGATGTGAGCCAGTACATGATACACTCCAAATGTGGGTTGAGAGTAGTGAGCTGTCCTAAAATTGGCTTTCTAACGTATCTTTATATATATTTATATTCTCTGTTTTGCAGGTCAGGAGCTCCTTTATTACTCGGTTGCTGCTTTTCAGGAGTGTGGCTATTTTTGTGAGGTGTGGGCCGAGTGATGTGAGGTTCTATATGGTGAGGAGTGGCATTCTATACTGTGGGCCGAGTGTGGGGAGGTCCTATATAGTGTGTTTGTTATTTCTTCTTCTTTATGATTACTTTATCAGGTTCGGTACTTCCAACCCATGGTTTCTTGATCATGTCTACGTGGGGGATTGGAGGTGTGGTGATGGCTTTCTGTTCAGTCACAGGAAGCTGCTAACGGAGTTGTGTTGGGATTGCTTCTTGTGCAGTGCTAGAAATCAGGTTCAGTTGATCTCAGTTTGGCGGTGTGAGGGTGGCTGCTCACGGCATCAGCTCTGTAAGGTCCTTTTGCGATGGGATTGTGCTGAGTTGATGGCTGCAAGGTGGCTGCTGGAAGAGAGTATCTGTAATGTGGCTAAGGCTGCTTCAAGCGTCGGGCTATACTACATGAGAGTGATAATCGGTTGTCTTTCGTTTTGCTTGTATATAACTTTATATTGTAATTTTGCCTACCTCTACGGGCTGTGTAGTAGGATTTGTGTGTGTTTGCTGAGTTGTAGTTTCGGTTCTTTACCACAGGTTATATGCTGGACATGTTTTGTATTCCTTATTGGTCCCATCTTGGATGTTCCCTGTGTTCATCGTTCTACAGGCTACGCAGGTCGTCCCAATGCTGCTAGGTACCGTTGGCTTGCATTATTTGGGTGGGCTGCTGGTTATTTGGTTTGTACAAAGACCCTATCTTCTACAGGGACATGGACTTTGAACAAATCGGCTGAGTAGTTCTTCTATGCTTCGTGCTTTCAATATGTTCTTGTTTAGTGTTGTTGTAGTGCCTTAGTTTAGTGTTGTTGCTAGGCTTCGGTGTCTTGTGCCGTGGCTTATGCTTTTGTTTGTGGGTTTGGCCTGGGGCATGCCCCTTGTATTTGTGTAAATCTTTTGTTTTATATTATTTCTTATTCACCCAAAAAAAAAAAAAGGACTACCCAATTCATCAAAACACCATTACAAATCGAACAAGGGGAAATTGGAATTTATGGGCTGGAGTGATTTTCTTGATCAAGCAGTGGAAGTTTATCCTCAGAAACAAGTTTTGACATTAGAAACCGTATCTTTTAATAATCATTTTGTTGATGAATTCAAGTATGATATTTCAAGCAGCTTGCTGAAACACATGAATTTTGTTTCAAATCAAGAAGTTACACCTCAATCGGGAATTAGCTTCTGTGCAAGTCCACAAGACAGTGTTTACACAGCCACACAATACATGGAAGCCAAACAAAGTTTCACCGTCACAAAAGTGAGTGGATGTGCAAATAGTGTCAAGAATCGTCAAATTGGTGAAGTTGAAGCTTAGGAGATTTTGTTGAGAGTAGGAAGACAAGTATCTGCAGAGGGAGTAATGGCAGTGATGTTAGTGATGAGAGCAGCTCGAGCACTTTGAGAAGTGCAGTTTACAAACCTCTATTTGGATTCAAGGAAAATGGAAATGAAGTCAAAAAAGATGCTGAGGTGGGGTCAACCGGTGGGTCGACCTGTCAATGTAAATTTTCACAAATTTTTGTCTTAAAGTGGTCATCCGAGGGGACATCCGGCCGGTCATCCAGTGGGTCCAACTCAACGGCTACGTACAGTAAATTGGTGAAAGGGGTGAGCCATCCTTAGTTTGGTGAAGCGTTTGATATTTCTCGTTTTGATACTGTTTTGGTGCAACTATTGGAGCACAAAAAGCACCTATTTTTTACCAAATTTGAATTTGATGATGGATTTGGTGAACTATTGGAGATGGAGATAAAGTGATTTTGAAATTTTTTTTCCAAAATCACTAAACTAAATAAAATTTTGAAAATTTTGTCCAAAATTTATTTCTCAAAAACAAAACCAAACAAAGACATACTTGACGAGTTTTTATGAGTTTTACATTGAAACAAGACTCGTAATAAACCCCTAATACCCTTTAGGCCATCGGACTGGAGGAAATCCAACTCTTCATTGAAAAAGAGAGCAGAAATGTGAAACAAAGCAGGAGAGTAAAAAACGAATAGAGAGAGAGAGAGAGAAAGGAGATGAGAAGCAGCAGTACCGGCAAGCACCGTCCTTCATTCTTCATCGTCTTCTACCGTCGTCGGCCATTGTTGTCCGCCAGAACAAAACGAAGAGAGAAGAATAAATCTTTTGAGAAGAACGTTTGTCCTCAGCCATTGTTGTCCGCCGGAGCTCCCTCATGCCATAGATTGAACCAGGTCCGCCGGAGCTCCAAACTCTCAAATCTAATTTCAAATCTGAATTGAAAATTTAGAGTTTTGATTGAGAAAATAGATTTGAAATTAAAAAAATTACGGCTTTGAAAAACTAGAGATTTTGATTGTGGTGCTATGTCTCTTTCTCTCTCTCTTTCTCTTCGTTTCTTTCTCCTATGCTGCTTTGTTTCACGTTTTTCTGCTTTGTTTGTCAATTTTTTAATAATCAAAACAGCACCGTTTTTAGAACTCTATGAAGAACTATAGAGGAAGGACTATAGAGGATCCGAATGCGTTTCGAAACTCCTGTTTTTTGCAAATGGAACTGTTGTGTCATTTTGCTGAGGGGACATGAAGACACCTGATCACTACTATATATACATGTCCACAAAGCCATTGCCAGACAACCGCACGTTTGTTTTGGAGATCCAGACCAGTTTCTGTAAAATGAGTAAAAGGGGGAGAACAGCATGGATGCGGAGTGGAACAAGTGACGTTGATACTAGTGGTGGATGTTTGCCTCATCTTTCTCCCCTTGGGGATAGGTCCAGGGCCGTTGGGGCCGCCACCCCTTTACGTACTCCTTCTCTTCCCCGTGGTGGCCGTTGTCATCTTCATTTTCCTTTCTCAAGCCCCCAAGTGATCCTCTCATTATTATATTATTACTATATATGTTAGTTTACGTAACACATTGTTTTATTGTTTTTGATTTTTGATTTTTTTTTTTTTCGGTTGGAGAATGGCCTAAGTACTGTAATTCGTGTTTGGAGATTATATGTATCTAATACACAGACACATTTCCTAAGAAATATATTGTTGTTTTGTTTTAGAATGTGTTGGATATTTAGGCCTACTTGTTCAGATGTGCATGGTTGTTACTTGTTTTCACATGATTGGGTTTTATTGATGGCCATTTCATGCTATTCACTGTTAATGTATCAAGTGCATCTTAACAAATCAGCAATAATTTCGGATCATTAGTGTGATATTTGATACAGATGTGGTATTCTTGATTAATAAAATTATCAGTATATTAGCTTGAGGGGATTAGGTTGAGAGAAAGCTCCCTCCGTTGTTACCCATGGAGTTTTGAGAGTGAACTGTCCGATTATCTCCCTCGCCCTTGAGGAAGAATGTGTTCTGGGCAACCAGTTGTTTATGGTTCTTTGCAGATTCAATGCCCATGTGCTGGATTTACGGTTCAGTGCCCAAAAGCTGGGTCAATGGTTCTTTGCTTCTCTGAGTACGAACTTTGTTTGTAGGAGAGAGAGAATCGCATGTTATGGTGGTCACTATTGGGTGTTGTAAACTGGTGGTGATGGTCCGGCTGTATTGTGTCCTGGGCTATTTTCCAACAATGGTGTGTTCTCTACTTTGGGCTCTATCTTGTTGTTAAGGAGGTTATGGTCTGGTGCATTCTGGCCAGTTGTTAAAACTCCTCTACCCATTTAAGAGTCTGAGGATTTTGGCAGTGGGTGAAGAGCTCGGTTTGCCACGGTTGGGATTTTATCTCACTTTGGTAAAGAGAGTTTGAAGAGGTTTGGAATCTATCCGGTTGAAGGTAGTCAACATGAGACCTGGGTTGGTGCCTTCGTTTATTTCTGGCCGGTGGTGTCTTCGGTTTGTGGAGCCAGCGTTGGTTTTTCCGATTGCTGGTATTTTGTTTTGTGGCATGTCGCCGGCGGTTCTAGGCTAGTTCTGGACTACTAGCGTAGTTGCTACTGTGTTGAGGTTTATGGAACTGGTCTGGTCCTTGTCTGGTGGACTGGTGTGTTCGTCTATCTTCAACCATGGTTGCTTCTGATAGATTGTGCAGAGAAGAAGCGTGTTTTACACGCACGGTATTGACGTGTTAGGTACAGCTGGACACGTGAGTTGTTTAAGCTAGTGGCATTGACTGCCGTGCTACGTGATTTGGCCGGTCTACTTTATACTGGCAGTGCATGATGTGTATTGGGGAAGGTAAAAGCTATTCAACTTTATATATACTTAAATATATATTTTTTGTTTGCTTTGTGCTTTGCCGCCAGATTGGGTTTTGGTGTTGTTGTTGGTGGGCCCCGTGTGGGCTTAAATGCACGTGGGTTTGTTTGCCTCAAGGTTTTCTTACTTGGAGCAGGTTTTGTGAATTTTATTTATAATTTATTATCAAGACAAGTGGGCTTACAATTGAAGAATAGTCAACCATTGTATTGTGGGTTCCGGGTGGGCCTACGGTTTTTGGGCTGATAAATGGGCTAATTTTGTTTAATTTGGGCCTATTAAATTAGTGGGTTGTCCCACGGTTTTGTTGCTGATTTGGGCTCCTCAATTGTTTGGGACATATTGCATATATTTATATGGTTGGTGAGCCCATAAATTCCTGTTAAGCTTCAAGGTAGCGGATCTTTTACAGTTGATTTTCTCATGTTGATTGTTCGTGTGATCCTCATGTGACTCGATATGAGGGTGGTTTTGAGCCATCTCCACCAAGAGTGATTGGGGAGTCACTGCTTTGGAGAATAGTGGTTTGATTACCAGCCGAGTTAGAGACTGGAGATGAGCGGGAGGATAGTTACCGGTTTTCTGGTTGCTTCTTGTCTTCATGTGACCCGTCCTAATTGATCGCTTTACCACGCCTGACATGGAGTGTAGGGCACACTGCCGTGGGGTTTGAGGTTTGAGATCTACCAAGGTAGGGACTGGAGGATGTGATGCTTGATCTCATGAGTTTATTAGCTGTGTTTTGGTTTGTTGCTGAGGGGCTATTGTTTTCACTTCAACTCCCTAGATCGTGACTTATGGTTCTTGATCGTGCGAGCTTCATGTGACTTTGCTGGGATTTCTCATGGAATAGACTTTTTCCTCCGTCATGGCTTTAGCTAAGTGGCTTGGATGTCACGGCTGTGAGGAGTGAGATGCTTATTGGATTCCGTGTTTTATCTGCAGTAGAGACTGGAGGCATGTGGGGTGGACTATCATCTTTGTTTCGGCTTGAGGGTTGTTGTTTTGTTAGTGTGTTATTTTGATTATTAGCATGTGGTGTTTCTGTATATCTTTGCCCATATATCCATCTCAAGTTCCCATCTAGTATCTCTGATGGTAGGGGTTACTTGAAGACTTTGGATATATGGGCAGAGTTTTTTTTTGGGTGAATAAGAAATAAAATAAAACAGAAAGATTTACAAGATTACAAGGGGCATACCCCAGGCCCTACCAAACAACACAACAAACCTCGGCACATTACACCGAAGCCCAACACCAAACCAAAATAGAGAACAGACTATACAACACCAAGAGAGGCAACATTGGATTCTCGAATCGGCATTGGCTACTTAGCCGATTTGTACAACGACCGTGTCTAGTAATGGATATGGGCATAGTACAAATCAAAATACAGCAGCCCACACCGAACCATCCAAACCAAGATAGCCCAACAAAATAAGGTCCTTTCTACGTTTACAGAATCACATAATAAAACACACACAAAACCTACTACACAGCCCGTAGAGGTAGGCCAAAACACCCAAGAAAGTATGTACAAACAATAAAGAAGACAACTGATTAACACTCTCATGTAGCGTAGCCAGGCGCTAAGAGCAGCCATCACCACGCAACACATACACTCTTCCAACAGCCTCCTTGCAGCCGTTGACTCATAACATTCCCATCGTGAAAGGATCTTGCAAAGGTGACACAGTTTGCAACCACCCCCACACCACCACTCAGGAATCGGATTACCCCATTGCGAATAGACAGTGCCAAAAGTATACAATGTGCAGCTATCCACATACCACCACGCTAGAATTGAATTACCATCATCACAGATACAAACTTCACGAGGCAGCCTGGATCCCTCATAGGAAGCAGCAGAACAAACCTCCCAGCCGTAACTAATACCTGTAGCACAGAATAGAGAGGAATATCCGTAACAGTGTAACGAATCATAGAGAAGTAGAAACAGCAAATACACAGTATAGGACCTCCCCACACTCGACCCACAACAAAGGATGCCACTCCACTCAATGTAGGGTCTCACATCACTCGACCCACACTGCTCATACTCACACATTCCAGCCAGCTGAGTTATATACTCGGATGAACCATTAACCTGCACAAAATATTTATAATTTATAGTAAGAGTTAGAATAAAACAAATATACTTCCTCCCCCCACTCAACCCACAAATACGGTGCCAAATATACTGGCTCACATCACTCAACCCTCCCTTCAATGTCTCCAGAATTTGTAGAGCTGTGGAGATCATAGCAAATCGATGGATTCTGCAAAACAGCAACCTCATTAGAAAAACCCTCAATATATCCTCACCATCACTCAACCCTCAATGTAGGTAACCTCACACCACTCATTCTCCTATCAGCAGCAGCAGCCATGATTGTAGGAGGCAAATT
>CM069912.1:79414517-79724413 GCA_036172215.1 Camellia granthamiana | reverse complement strand
TCCTTGAGCTTTTATCAACATATTTGCTTTTTCCTTCAGAATCACCCCCAGAAGAAGAAGTGTAAGGAACAGCTGTTAAGTGAGGCACATCTTCAAGAAGGGCCTGCAACGAAGGTGGCCTTAGAGTGCTTCTAGCAGCAGCAGACAAAACTGGGTGATGATCTTGATCAACATCATCATCATCATCACTTCCAGCAGATAAACTCAACCCACCAATAACGGCTGTCGCAAGAGAAAGGTCCTCCTCCCTAATGATATGTAAAAACACGCCTCACAATATTACCAACAGCAAGCTCCACAGGATTTGCAGCAATCAGCTGCTCTCCAACCTCCTTTATAGCATCAATAAGCGCCCCAGCCACTGCTCAAAGATAATCTTGGCTGTCTCGCTTTCAGCAAGTATGTTGCCGCCGTTGATGGCGAAGAACTCGAAGCTATGTTTAGCAAATTCCAGCGGGCAGCGAAGGCAAAGGTGCCCACCGGCTGCCCGCCGGTGAAAAATAAATACAGGCCTAAATCTTATAGCTCTGATACCATGTAGAAAATTAATGTATTGATAATATTGATTGATATTCAATATCTTGTATTGTGAAGAGAAAACTACACTCCTTATATAGGAGAGAACAAGAGCTACTATTTGAGCCACTAAGATCCACTATCACCACTAAGAGATCCACTATCACCACTAAGAGCTCCACTATCACCACTAAGAGCCACTACCTATCTCCTTACATAATATATACATCCATTATAGCCACTATCTAGATCACTAACATAGTGTATATATTTAAAATTAACACTAACTAATAACGTACACAATGTGGGTGAACTTAATGAAACAAGCAATAATGAGAATGACTAGCATGTCCAAGCTTATTCTCATTGTTGCTCCCTTGTTTGGGAAGGAAGAGAATGGAGGAATTTTGAAGGGGCTCTCATTTTTTTATGGTACATTGGAGGGGAATGAGGGAGTTGAAGTCGTGACCTCCTAGTGAGGAACACAAGTGCTAGCCACTGGGCTTACAACAGTGGTTGAAGGGGCTATTATGCGGTATGAAAAAATAATAAAACGATGAGACATGAAAATAATTGACATAATTGTGCAAATGAAAGGAAACTACCAAATCAGATCACCCAAAATTTGTATTTTCCTAGACATCTAAGGGCTAAATTGGGCTTCTTGAGATCTTGAAGCTTGAGGGAGGTATCAGTCACAAGGGTGCTTGAGCCATTCAAATGAATTACTCTCGAGTCTTGAATTGTTGTGTATGTATTCTTTTGCTATGCAATTCTCTACTTAGTCCTT
The DNA here is from genome assembly GCA_036172215.1 of Camellia granthamiana. NCBI lineage: Eukaryota > Viridiplantae > Streptophyta > Magnoliopsida > Ericales > Theaceae > Camellia > Camellia granthamiana. The sequence goes on along the minus strand of CM069912.1, from coordinate 79,723,107 downwards.
AAAATGTAGTTTTTTCTTTTTATGCCTTTTGGATGAGAATTGAAACATTATGTATGGGAAATGAGAGGTGTGTGCTAAATTGTGAAACAAAGTGGCAGGCTTAATGTGTGGACATTGTGACGTCTTAGGGGAACAATCTATTGGCAGGGTGCTTTGGTTAAACTGAAGGGGGGTGGGACCATAGAGAAAAGGTCACCGGCCCGCAAGGCATGAACTTCAGGACATTCAAGTTTATGGCTTGATATTAGTTACAAACTAAGAAACATAGGTGGATTAACAAAATGAGTAGCTAGGGTTAGGTTGCTGGTAAGATAATTGAGGGAAATTATGGCATGACTATGATGCTAAAAGAGCTGTAAAATGCCATGTCTCAAGTGAGTTTTTGTGTGCTAGATGATTGGCTGAAAGATTGGTGGCGAAGGGTTAAGGTGTAGTGAGACTAGAATTAAGGAATTGGGGTAGTTATGTGTAATTACATCACGTGGTTTGAACTCCATTTTGTGGAGTAAGCAACTTACAGTCAAAAGTTTGCTCAAAATACCTTTGCTTTGGTTCATCAAAACATGACAGTTGTGAAAGGTAAAGATGTAATGAGAGTAGAATTAATGAAATGGTGCAGTTATGGGTAGTTATGCTGTAAGACTACAATTAGGGACGCAAATATTTGTGAACCAGGGAGCCTTAGCCCACGGGCACGAAAGCCTATCAACCAAACCAAATAATCTAACACCAAAAAGAAATACAATTCTAATAAATCTGAAACCATACTCCAAAAGGTAACAAAGCCATAATAGATGGCACAAACAACACATACAACCAGGAATAATAAAATGTGTGAAATGGACAACTATTCAATGTCAAATAAGAAGGACCCAAATGCAAACAGAATGGACAAAGTCTCAGAATCAATAATGACGATAAACATGCTACGGGGGTCATGAAACAGACAATCCCCAATGTACCAGATTCCTCTTCTAGCATCCCAACAACTAGGGGTGTTCATCAATCCAATTCACCCGAAAACCCGAGTCAACCCACCCGACCTGACTATAGTGCGGGCAGTTTCAACCATTTATTTGGTCGGCTGCGGTTCATTTTCTAAAATTTCCTCGGTATTTCGGTCGGACATCGGTTTAAATAAAAATGAATTCGTATAACCTAAACCTACTGACTTAGTTATGTATATATAGTCTGTTAGTTCTGTACATGCATCTTTAATTGTAGTTGCATCAATTGACTCATCACTTCTCAAGACATATCTTCCCAAGCAAAGATTCCCTTCCCAATAAATCTGATCCTACCTTTTGTCTCTCTCTCTCTCTCTCTCTCTCTCTCTCTCTCTTTAATTTTTTTCTTCCCAAGACAAACAGATATGTAATAGTGTAACCTTTCCATCTTCTATCTTCTCTTTCATCCCACTTTCTCATCTCTCTTTCTCTCTCTTAAATCCCTCTTAACCTTCCCTAATAAAAAACCCTTTGGTCTCTCTCTCTAAATTTTCCCTTCCCAAGACAATCAAATATCTAATAATCTGACCCTACCCTTTGACCTTCTATCTTTTTCTCTTTCTTCCACACTCTCATCTCATCTCTCTCTCTCAAACCTCTTGCCTCTCTCTAACCCACACTCTCATCTCCATCTTCCTTTTCTCTCAACTGTGTCGTCTCTCTCTCTCACCCAACCCCCTTCTCTCTCTCTCTCTCTCTCTCTCTCTCTCTCTAACCAGGTCTCTTGCCTTCCTCTCTCCTTCACTATTTGTACCTCTCCTCTCTTTGCAACAATGGCGACAGCGTGGGATCATGGAAAAGGTGATGGCTTGAGATCGACTACACTGGGATTGCAGTGCTGATGATGGTGATAGTGTTGTGTTGAGATCTATTTTGCTTCTTCCTTGTGTCTTGAAACCCTCATCCTTCTTCCTTCCTTGCCTAGAAACCTAAGAAGCATGGACACGGACACGGACACGTGACATGACACGAGTACGACACGGACACGCCGATACGTTAATTTTCAAAAAATGTAGGACACGACACGTGGAGGACACGTATGAAATATATAATTTTATATATTTATTATATGTTATATATATGAATATATCATTTAAAGATAATAAAAAATGCAATATGACACTAATTCTTATAAATTTATATGGTTTTTATTTTATTATTGTATCTTAAATTATTTTGTTCAAACTTATAATTAGTTATACATATGTCTAATCGTTAGACAGGTGTGTTTAAACGATTGACAAGTGTGTCCTCCAAGTGTCCAAAGAGTGTCCAAGTCTTTAAAAAATAGGACACGTTTTGAAGAGTGTCGGACATGTGTCCTAAGAGTGTCGGTGTTCGACACGTACCCGACACGGATATGTCACTTTCCTAGAAACCCTTTTTTCTCCCTCACACCCTTTACTTTGAGATAATAAAACTTCATAACAGAGCACCGACCGAAGTCCGACTGAAGTTTATACCACTCGAAACGAACGGTTTTGAAGCAGTTTTCAGTTGGTAGCGGATGGAAAGTTTGCCAAACCGAAGGTGTCACTTTGGATGTTGGTGACTGTCAGAACCGATCCGATCCGACCCGTGTACAGCCCTACCAACAATGAATCTGAAATGGTAAATATGAGTGGTGTGCTTGCAACTCAGTGAATGGTAAGGCATGCATAGTAATATAGTATCTGGGAATCTAAAATAGCTGATTTAAAAGGATAACCATTGCATAAGATTAACAATACTAAAAGTCTAAAACCAGTGGTATCACATGAAATGAATTTGACAAGGTAGTGTTTCTTATCTTAAAACAATGTATATACATTTGTCTCGTATCATCACTTTGAATGGTGAGTAAATAGTATCACAATTCCTAACATAACAGTAATTGATATCATAACGGTTTTAACATGATCAACACAATCTTTGGAACCATAATCCAGAGCCAAATCATCTCTTGCGGCATCCTTGGCTGGTAAGATCCTACAGCGCACTTGGAGTTAATGTGGGGTGACACCCTGGTCTTTTCTCTTCTAAGCCAATCCAGTTAAGGTCACCTAGACACACCATGACTTCCCCTTGAGCTCATGAGCACTACAATCACCACAACCTCACCTAGGTCTTTCCATTAGTGGCTAGAGTCACTTCACGGAAAAGAATATTCGATGAACTTTGCACACAGATGATTTCATAGACGGTCATCACATGAAGTCTCATCATATAGATATGTAAAACAGTTGTCAATGATGTAAATAAAAGAGTACATCAAAACAGTTATAATCGTATGCCAAACGAGATTTCAAATCATGAATAATTATGTTTTAAACCAGCAGTCAAATGATATATATATATATGTATATATTCCAAAATAGTTCAGAGACGGGGTAATTTCACAAAAATATGTAGAATGCAAATTCATTCACTTGAGGTCCAAAAGAATATAATCTCAATTTGCAAGAGTCCAAGTATGCAATTTACCTGAACCACGTTTAATAGTATAACATATTAATAACCAATCTTTAGAGTGTCCTTAAATAACTTTAAATACTTGGTGTAAGCTGTCGTACCCAATCCAATGCTAACACTACAAGAACCACTAACCGACACGCCCAAACCAAAGCATGCAAAACACATCCAAAACCCAAGTACCCGAACACCAACCCATACTCCTTTCACCATCGCTGAACACCCAAGACCTATAGTCCATCATTGCCAGAACATAGCCCCTTATTTTCTTACTTTCTTATTCTTTATCTGAATATTTTGCTTTATTCTCTTTATCTACCTCTTTTTATTTATTTTTTATTTTTTTATTATTTTTTTAAAAATTATTTATTTATTTATTATTATTATTATTTTTTTCCTTCCTTTTTTGCTTCCTTCCTTTTTGGTTGACCCCCACAGCTGGCTGCCTAGCAACCATCACCAGTACGTACGAACTGAACACGCCTCTCACCTCACTTGAGCACCCCAACTCCACACCATCTACTTCTCTCAACCCTCTTCTTAAAACTCACTGTTTATGTATATACAAAATCATAACTTCACATCTAGGAGACCCACTGACCTCCTCCCTTTCCTCCATTCTTTTATTTTCTCACATAGTGGCAAGAACCACCCCCATCTTTTTGTCATGACAAGCCCACCACACCTGCAATATGCCCTTCACATTTGCACCTTAATCCATGCACAACCTACATCAGAAACAGAAAACACCACTGGTCACACCAACACTGACCACCAACACAGCCATGGCTACCTGTTAGTACCTTGACATTTGGGAGCTAGAGGCTTGACATTTGGTGGCACCTTGCACCTATGTCAAACCTAGACCAATGTTGACAAGTTGGGCAAAGAGTTGTGTCGTTCGGCAGTGGCACTCAACTCTTGGCAAAGTGTGGGCAGCATGGTACATACAAGGTATTAATATGACTTGAATGCTGGCTGCAACACATTTGGGGGTTGGTCACAATCAGATGGGTTGGACCAAGGCCAACACATGGGCAATTCGAATTTGTTTAATACAAGGCAACATAATTATTGTGGCAGTAATGAGCAGTTATGCAAGGCCAAGGAATTCTGACAGCAGCAGTTATGCATGACTAAGGCATGCTGGCAAGGGACAAGAAAGGGAGAATTACAGGGGCAGTTGGTGATAGTTAGAACTGCTAGTTTGCTCCAGATTTATCTTAACCCTTTGGCAGTTGGGGGTGTCAATTTCCATGCCATGTGGCATGTTCCCCTTGTATCTTGTTGCTTGGTTGAATTTGGAATTCTGATTGTAGCCTATTTATGGGCATGCCACGGTTACTTGAAGATGGTCAAGTAGTAGAGTGCCATTGGCTATCCTTTGTATTATTGTTGGTGTAATAAAAATGTTGGGTTTACCTGTAATTTCTACTGTGTTGTGCATTCTATATTACTTGTCTTAAATCTCAGTGTGCGTGAGTGTTGGTTTAATTGGCTGACTAAGCGTGCTGAAACTTAGTGTCATCATAGGCAAAATTTGAGTTGAAAAATTGACCCTGTGACACTACCCATGGCAGCCCTCACTTATGGCACATGAAACCTAGCCACACGACAACCCCAATGTAATACTCCTTAACCACCCACACTAGTCACCTACACTCCCTTAGCCTATCTCCCACTCATGGATGCACATAGCCCACAAGAGACACCCATACTTCCCACTCACGGATGCACACAGCCCATTGTAGACACCCATAGCACATCAACAACACAACCCCACAATCTATTCCCACCACTTTCTTTCCTAATGCACCAACATGCATGACACTCACGGGTCTCCATCTTTTCATCTCTCTTCTTCCAAAGCCAATAGCCCCAGTCACCATAGCACCCTTACAAGCATACCTACTCACACGCACATTATGCACTCAAGCATATACATCCCATGCACGAACATCGTCTTCTCTCTGCACAACCTCCACTGACAAGGCCTACCCTCCCACCATTCCCACAACTCAACATCTAATACAAAACCCACACCCATACAACCAGCCCCCAATCACCAGGAAAATTGCAGTAGATAAGAACAAGAAAGAGAAACGATTTTGAAGGAAGAAAGGAAACAAACACTTACCTCAATGGAAAAGGTGATGGATGAGAGGCTAACAAAAATAGTTAAGAGGCCACCACTGAACCACCTCAAAAAACTAGCTACTCCCTCTCTCTAGTGTGAATCATGATAAAAACTAAAACTATAGTTTAACAATTGGGTAATACCTACATATGGTGGGTCTTGGGGTTAAAATTACTGAAATGCCCCAAATTTTCCTGCTGTACACATTATGTTTACTTAATGTGCCAATAAACCTAACAATTTGCTAGAATTACCATTATGATGCAGATTAATTTATTATGCAAAATTATATTAAATCTCACTTAACATACCCCATTTGTGCAATCAATTATATTTATTTCTTTTTCTTTTTTGAAATTTTATGTCAAGAAAAGATTCAATATTGATGGTGAAAAATATTGAAATTTGGAGAAAGCCGATAGGTTCTCAAAAAATATGAAGTAGGACTCATTTAATATTTTGAAAAAAATTTAGGGTAATTTTGTAAAATCAGGGGTATTAGTGTATTACATACGCCACACGGTCTTAAATTCTCTTGGTGGAGTAGGCAACCTATAGTTGAAAGTTAGCTTGAAATACTTTGGTTTGGGTTCAACAAAATAATAAAGTGCTTTAGGTACAAATCCCAAGGGCTGGCCTGGTGGCATGGCCTTGGGTCTTGGGCGTGTTGTCACGCCCCGAGAATTCTGTGACACAAGGAGCAGCATTTGAAGGATGCTGGAAGGTTTCGGAAGGCTTGAGAACGGGCTAGAGTATGCTGGAAGACTCTAGAACGTGGTGGAAGGGTCCCGAGTGGCCTAGGAGATTCCGGAATGTGGAAGAGCCTTGGAGTGTCCAGAGGAGTCTGGATGGGTCTGGAACGTCCTAGATTATGCTAGGAGAAGCCTACCATGTACTACACTAGTGTGGAGAGTTCTAGAATGTAGTAGATAGGGTAGTTGTCCTAGATAGTTCTATGGAGTGTTCTAGATGAGTGTTTGTAGGCCTTGGATCAAAATGATCCTAGCCGTCCATTGTGGAGGAGGATGGCTATATAAGGGTGAGGGGTCTCATTTGTTAGGCATCGAATGCTAGAGATCCAAGAGAGCTCTAAGAGTGAAGCACTTGTGAGTGTGAGTGTGAGAGCCTTGTAAAGCTTTGTACACGACTATACTTGTAAAGTTAACTTGTATAGTGAAGGCATTCTTCCACCTAAACCTTGTGTGTGTTAGTGTGGTTGAGTGGGTAAGGCTGACTTAGGTGCAACCAAGAGGGTTGAAGGCATCTAAGACCGCACGGTAGGCTTGCGAAGTCTAAGGCCGTGACAGTGTGCTGCCTCCAAGGTTTAGGAATCGTGGTGCACTTGCGGGAAACTTTTTACTGAGGGCTTGTGCACCCCTGGGGATTAGTTGAGCTTTGATTCAGACACCCCAGTGCCAAGGGGAAAAAAAAAAAGGTGCTTTAGGTGCAAGATGGCCAACCATAGCAATAGAAGATATGGGTCCCCAATAGTTGTTTTTTGAGCAATGGCTATGAAATTCCAATTAATGGATATTTACTGTTTATTTAACAGAAGACAAAACAAAAAACAAATAATAGAGACAAAAAACCAATTTCACCAGTCCTAATCTTTGGTGACTTATTGTCTCACATGCATCACTAGTTATATGATCATGGACTTATTGGGAATTGATGGGTTTCACCTATGTGGATTTTGATGAAAATACAAGTGCATTGGTCCATGTTTATCCTACGAAAGAAGGTGCTTACAAGTATTGAGAAGCTTCTGAAGGCCTTTCTATGGAAACAAGCAGACCTAGGGATCTAAACTAGCTTGGGGCTGCTATGAGCTGCCCACATAAGTAAGGGGGGCCTTAGGTTGAAAGACCTGGGCATTTGGAACAAGACTGCTGTTAAACATTTATGGTTATTTCTTTGTGATGAGGGACACTCTATTTGGGTTAAGTGGTTGTGCTCTAATTTGCTGAAGGACTGTTCTGTTTAGGAATCACAAATTCTTGGGAATTACACATGGGCATGGAGAAACTAATGAAGCTGCAAGACATTGTGAGATCCTATATCAAGCATTGTGTTGGGAATTGGGACAACACTTGATTACTGGCTACCGACTGGTCCCATCGTGGAGAGCAAAGGGGAGAGGCTCATTAAGGATATAGGGCTTGGAAGGGATGAAAGTGTCCTCCGAGGGTTGCTGGCATGGGCCATGTATAAACTCTATTGAGTTGATTGAGCTAAAACCCAAGATGAACACTGTTATGTCCCCCAAGCTTATAGAGGTGGTGTTTTATTGTGGAGACAGCTCATGGCATCTCCTTTTCCGTGACGACCAGGTTGTTCCTTGGCACAAGCTGGTGTGGCATCCTCAACATGTCCCACGTGATGCTTTTATTCTTTGACCTACAATTAAGAAAAGGCTTCATACACATGATGATTAGCTTGCTAATGGGAAGATATCCTCCATAAGCTATTGGTGGCATTTGGAACTAGCTGTGTGACAAGTGCAATGTTTGTTGGGAATAAACCCACCCAAGCAATGGAAGCAAAAATAAAACTAAAATAGTCACAGAAAAGGAAGAACATAAAAGTTTACATGGTTCATAAAAAATGTCTATATCTACTGGTGAGCTCTGTTATTAGAATCATACGATTTGCGATTCGAATCGTATGAGTCGATTTGATTCGATTCAATTTAGGGGGCAATCGATCCGAACATGGTGTGTGTGAATTGCAAATAGCTATGAATCGTAGGTGAATCAGTCAATCAGTGAATCAGTGAACCGAATTCGTTGAATCGTAAATCAATTCAATTCGCTAAAATCAATGTTTGCCTTTGTTTTTTGTTCACACAATCTTTTTAAGGTCTTGAGGATTACTATATGCGATCTTTTAACTTTCTCCCTCCCTATTTACTCTCAAATACGCAAACCTTAGTGGTAAAAAATTAACTCTCTCTCTACAATATCCTAAGCTTACATATTCAATTTTATCTAAGTATTTGCATTTACAAAATGAATTTTTAAAGGCATCAAGTGAGATTTTTGAAAAAGTTTGAAGATTTTGGTTTTTAACCTCGTAAAAAGTTAGAAAACATTGTTGTTGAGTTGTTATTACTTAAAAATTGAAATTTCGTCTTTGTTTGCTTTCTTTGTTAAGAATGGTTGATAAGAAATAGTATCCAAAAGGGAAAGTTGAAGTGGTAAACATGGGAACCCGTGTCAACTTCTTACCCAAACCACATGATCATCATTTAAAACAATATTTTCATCGATTTAAGTCTAAATATTTCATATTTATTAGATATAGTTAATATCTTAGTGTGTAAATATATTTTTCTATGCAATTTAAAAAGGGTGACCAAATCTTTATGATTCGCGATTCAGTACAATACCATTTCGATTCATGATTCGAATCCTGATTAAATCAACCATGCTGGTGAGTGAAAACAATTCAGCAACTGTAGAAAAATTCTAATGGTGAGACAAAGACACTCCCTGTATTTTTCCCACAGCCCCCTCACTTTTATTGCTCTCTAGCTCACACCCAACAACAATACACATTGTTATACACAATGTTTTGTCCCTTGCTCATTACTCACTGTGTGTCACATACCCATCACATCACACAATATATATAAATATATATTAAGGTAGTATATGTGATGCTAAAAGCCTTTAAGTACGCTTCCCAGAACTTCGTCTCTTATCCCAAAGCCAAAGCCAAAGCCAACAACAACTCATGTACTTCAATATTTTCTCAAGCCAACCCTGTCCTTTCCCAACCAATCTGCCACAATACCATTTCATCTCCCCTTGCCGACTGAACATAAATCATGAGAAATAAGTAAACTGTATGATATACACAACACCACTGCCAACCATGCACAACTCCATACAAAGCCTTCTAAATTCTTTCCATCAATTGTAAGGCTTCCAAGACCAAAATAAATCATTTTCATTAATTAATAATTTAACATGGACAGAAAAACCTAACAATATTCAGTGGCCTAACAGGCATTGGGATGACCTAATTGAATGGACAACAGCGTATTGTTGTGTTGGTGCCTATTTGTAGCCTCAGTGTGTGTTATTTGGAAGGAAAGGAACACCAGACTTTATTAGAATAACTTTGGAGATGCCACATCGGTTATGGAGATAATGATGAATGTTCGGTTCCTAGCCAGATATGTGGATTTAACATGAGTGGAGGCTGCCAATTTCTATTTTTGTCAATGATCAACAATAGTAGATCATCTTTTGTTTTTACACTTTAGTGAGATTGTGATATCATGGGCCTAGGATCATTGTTTGCTTGCCCTTGGATGGGCCCTGTCTCTCTGTCCCCGATGGCCTCTATCTTTAGTGTTTAGCCAAGGGTATGCCCCTTGTATCTTGTACATTTTCCTTTTTTATTTATAAAATGGTATAGAAACCTCTTTTTAGTTGGTTTTTTTTTTTGTCTCTAAGTAACAAAGTGTGGTTGATATCTAATTATTTATGATACTTTTCTTTTTATTGTTTGAGTGATATCATGTCGTGTCATTACTTTGTTGTCCTATATTATCATTCTACCATCCTCATGTGTTATTTGTTACTTCTCCAGAATGCTCTAACTGATCTTCAACGTGTGCGCACTCCTGCTGTCACGGAATACTGGAAGCCATTGGTTGAAGATGTTAGCACCTACAAACACCCAATAGAGTCAAACTAACACATTGTTTCTTATAAGTTTTCCTTTTGTTTTCCTTTTCCTTTTGTTTTGTTTTCTTTCCTTTTTCTTTCTACACATGCTATGGAAATTTAGTTATCTTATTGGAGTTATTCTTACAGATGGACTTAACTGCTGGAATAGAAGCAGAATATCATCACAAAAATAATCGGGTTAGTTTTTCATTTATCTTCTTTTAGTTTCATGTTGAATTTTCTCTAAATATAAATGATAAGCCTGTTGTGCTTGTTCTACAAATAATATTGCATTTCATAGGAGATGCCTCAGCAATGTAAATTGGCTTTATTTTAATACTGTGATCTGCTTTGGTAACCTAATTTCTTGGGAATTCAATTGAAATGTTGTATATGTTTTTTGAGAAATGCAAATGCTAGGAAACGTGTAGTAAAGCATATGTGGATGCAAATGCTAGGAAACGTGTTGTATATGTTGTGTAAGCCTGGGTGATTTTTTTTTTTGGGGAAATTACAAAAAAAAAAAAGTTTGAGCCTTGTAACCAAATAAACCATGAGTTTTTAATTTTATCAATATAAACCCTAAATTTTTTTATTTATTTTCTATCTAAACTATTTGCCTATTTCTCTTAAGTAAAATCGATGAAAAATGGGTATTTTAGCCATTAAACTCAATGAAAAGGGTATTTTAGATATTTTATGTATATTTACATTGAGTTTAATGACTAAAATACTCTTTTTCCATCGGTTTTATTTAACGAAAATAGGCAAATGGTTTAAATAGGGTTTAAATTGACAAAATTGAACTCCTGGTTTATTTTGTTATGAGACTAAAACCTTTTTTTTTTTTTTTTTGTACTTTCCGATATTTTTATTTTTTTTAATTTTATTTTTTAAGCATGGCAAAGGCTTGTCATACCTCTCTCTCTCTCTGAGGCTGGTGAATCTACCTTATATGTTGGACGGATGTACTGGGTTACAAGAGCATCTCCTATTCACATATAAGAGCACAACAATAACCTATTCACAGAAACAGTAATGTTGATAGCTTCTCAAGAGCATCTACTAATTTATATTATATGTTGAATTCTTTAGTATAAACAATGGCTGAAACATCTGTTTACATTTGAGTTGTGGTTTGGAAGGTCAAATGAGTGATTAGACTTGACAGTGGGCTGGGTTTTAAGGGAGAATAGGTCCTTTGACACAGAACTGAGAGAAACTACCAACATTTCTTAACATCTAAGTCCGAAAGAAATGTGTGAGATGATAAATTGAGAAATAAAGATAGTTTCTTTACAATCCATAACTATAACATGTTGATAGTGCAACCCTTGTTGGTTGGAGGCCAATTATAGGATTTGGAAGCCTAGGGTGAAGCCCTTGGGCCCAAAGACTTTTTGGTCCCATAAATCTAATTAGTAGGTTATTATCAGTATTTAGTTAGATTTAATTAACAAATTTGTAACAAATTAGTAAGAGATATTAGTTGATTAGGTTTTGAATTGTGTTAGGGATCCCAAATAATCTACCAAATTTTTTACCGAACCTCTCACATGGGTGTGGGACCCACACACGTGGGTTTTGTGTGGGCTCCACACCTATGTGAGAGGTTTGGTAGATTATTTGGGGTCTATAGCATTTTCCTTGGGTTTTTTGTTTTTTTTGGTTAGGTTTCTTTTTGCTTACAAATACTATGATTTGCATTGTAAAATTAACTTCTGGAATAATATTATTGAGAGTTTTAGGCTGTGACCGTTTGTGTGTTTCTCCGCCTCTCTTCCCCTATCTCGCTCTACATCACCTGTGTTATCATTCATGCATCTCTCATCATGTGAGGAAGGTCAAAACTTTAGATAAACTTGCATTTGACCATGTGTGCGCTGCAATTCCACTCACAGTATCATTGTTCTTGGTACACCTCTACAGATTTGCATCAATGTCAATTACATTGACTATTATGATCTTGCTTTTCTAGCACGTGATTTGAGAAATCCTTGTTTAAAACATGGTACAACATAAGAATGTGTGGCATTTTAAAGATAAATTATAACTTCTAACAATTAATCCGTCTTTCTTCAGTCAAGCTGGTTAATTATAAACATAATTCTCGATCCGTATATGTCACTGTATGCAGGTTTATTGCTGGAAAGGACTCTGATTTTCGTGCAGGTTTATTGCTGGAAAGGACTCCGATTTTCTGCTCGACAGGACTTGGACGGGTTTTCTAGGGTATGATTTGTTTTACCACAATCGATATTCAATATCTTGTGCAGCAGGTTAACCATTCTTCAAATAGAAACTGATCCAATATTATTTATTTATTTATTATTATTATTATTGTTTTTTGCAGTTTACTGAATATGGTATTGAAGGGGTTGTGCCTCTTGAACTTTTGCCACCGGATGTGCGGTCCAAATATCAAGCTAAACCAAGTGAGACGTCTAAACGTGCTAAAAAGGAAGAAACAAAAGGTGCTGCACATCAAGGAGAATAAATTCAGGTACTTAAGAATTGAAATTTTGACTTTCCATTTTTGTTGTTGGTAAACTTTTGACTTTTGTTTTAGTTGGGGAACTTTATTTCTGTGGAAAGTTATATGTGAAACTGATGTCTGAGATATGCTCTCAACAATTGATTGAAAACCAATCAGTGTTTCCTGTCTTTTGTTTTCCAATGGTTTACTATGTTACACACTAGGATATGTGTCTGAAATGTTTGGATTGGGCATACACCCCAAGCCAACAAGCAATCATGTCTGCTAATTCAAATTCAGTTATTTTTATTGTTTATTCAACTCACATTTTGTTACTTTTATAGCATGGTTGTGTTATAATAAGTGAAACTGCATTTCCTTAATGCTTTATGTTACATACAAAACACTGTTGTGTCATGGCGCTGTTGGATTTCTAGAATTAAGTAAATCTAACTTTTAGATGCACTATTACACCCAATATACTTACTCAAATCCTTGTAAACTTGGTTCAAGGATATTTAGTCTAAATTGTTCTTTCACATTTCAGCTGTTAACAGCAAACACTTGGAAATTAATAGTGTTGACTTATCTTACATGTTCTAATGTCCTAGTAGGCCAACCGATCCCATTGGAGAAAGTTCAGACCGTGCTAGGCAAAATGAGAAACTTATCCATATTATTGCCTTTTTTGACATTGGGCCAGCCAATGATGAAACTCTACATTTTACCTCGATCTCATTGGGAATCCTGCTATTGTCAGTGTCTATTCACAAATGGAGAAGCTTTGTTATTACCCTCGTTAGCAGGCGTATATTGATCCAACTACTCCCAGGATTCATTAGGGATCAAACCTGCTTGGGAAAGGTCTTCACCTTGAGTTTTGATATTCTCACTTCTCTCAAAAAAGTTTCTTGGAATTGTGAGAATATTACGTTTTATGTATATATGGTAGTATATATATTCTGTATATATTAGGGATTGAACATATATTTTTGTTTCCTTTTTCAGTTCTGAGGTTAGATTGTTATATTAATATAAACCGCTGTATTCAACAGGATTGTGTTTTTCCTTTGTGCGATACTATTTTTGTTCTTTTCTTAATGTAATTATATGATTGGTTATTTGAGAATTGTTGTTTTATAGGAAACCTATGACACCTTGAACATTGCTAACTTCAAATTTCCTTTTATATATATATTTTTAAAAATGTTTTTGGTTTATTTTAAGATTGCGACACCTGCAAGTGAGATTGATGGTGAAGGAAGCAGAGTTGATCTTAAAGCATCAGCAGCACCAATGGATACTGATGCAGTAATGACAAGTGGCAATATGTCACAGGGTGGAACTCCAACTCAAGATGAACAACACAAGCAAAGCTCTGATACAACGACAGATGGTGGTCAGGAGGAGCTTGGCCAGATAGAAGCAGATGCCGAACAAGCAGAGGCAGAGGCAGAGGCAGAGGCAGAGGCAGAGGCAGAGGCAGAGGCAGAGGCAGGGATGATAGATGGAGAGATTGAGGCAGAGGTTGATTTAGATGTAGTAGGCTAAGACTCCGCGGAAAAAGTGGCTGTTGATAGTAATTGCGAATTTTTCCTTGATTATGAAGGTTAAACCTTACTGTAATTGCCTTGTACAAAGAACATCCTGCAGAGTTTTGGGTCATATTCTCTTTTTCCTTATTATACATAAGCAATCGATCTTCTTGTACTGTGTTTAACACAAGGTGGTGGTTGAATGTGTATTGAGGACCAACTACTAATAGAGGATGCAATTTTAATAGTAAAAAAGTTGTTTGTTGTTTTGAGATATTAAGATTTAGAAAGATTGGATAGAAGGTTGAAAAAATTCGCAGATTGGGATTGTATGTGTTTGGTTTCAAATTTTTATATTCAAGTGTTCGGTTTTAATTTTTTATATTCAAATTTTTTTTTTGAACAGATATATTCAATTATTTGAAATTTAATTTTTTGGTTTTTTTAATTTTTTATTATTATTAGTGAATATTTTTAAAACTTCAAGAATTTTTAAATTTTTTTTTTAAATGCATCTTATTTAGATGTATCTAAAAAAATAAAAATATTTGTAAAAAATTATTTTAAAAAATCAATAAATACACAAGAATATGAAAGATGTATTTAATTTTTGTATTTTTGCATTTAGTGAATTTTTTTAAAATTTTCTTTACAAATATTATATTTTTAAACTGTATTTATGTTATGTGTATTTAAAAATTTTAAAAAATATATTTAAAATATTAAAAAAAATCAGTAAAAAAAATGAAAGATAGAAAATTTTAATTTTTTAGAAAGTGAATTTAAAAAATTCAAACCAAACAAGCTAGTATTTCTGGACGCAGAAGGTAGATATTTCCTCAGTCAAGTCTCTGAAGGCCAAAGGAACATCTGCCTTCGCCCCATTATCAACCACGAAACCAAACTTAATCTTTTCCGCTGTGCGGAAGGGCATTGTGTAATCATTTTTTGGTTTACTATTTTTAAATTAGGAAAGGTTTCTCTCTAGTTCAAATTAGATTGGAGGGTGCTGATAAACCTTTGTGGGTCTACTATAAAGCTCACATCGATAATCTGAATAGTTCAATGCATAAGCTAGCCAAATACTTAATTTTGTAAAAAAAATCACATTTATAGATCACATTTATGTCAACGGTAAGTATAATTTTTAAAATAAAAAATATGATCTGATCAAGTAATTGTCGATAGTTGAACAATCCCAAGAGAATTCTCTCCCTTTAAAAGCACTTAATACATACACTACAGGTTTTTTTTTTGATTGTGCTAAAAAAAAAAGAAAAAAAAATTTGAATTTAAGAATAAATAAAACCCAAAAGGTTAAATAACCCTGTCCCCCTCCCAAAAGTCAAAACGTATTTACAAAATCTATTTTCATGAAGATGTATTTTGTAAATATGCTTTTTGTTGGAGTTAAAAAAAAAATTAAGAAAACATATTTTGTAATTACGCTTTCTTAATAGAAAATGTAAATACGAAATAAGCTTTCAATAGAAGTTTTTTTTTTTTTTTTTTTAAATTACATTGCAAACAGGTTGTGTTGGAATTCAAAAAAATAAAATAAAATAAATTAAGAAAGCGTATTTTGTAATTACACTTTCTTAATAAGAAAGCGTAATTACGAAACACACTTTCAATACAAGTTTTTTATTTTTATTTTTTAATAGAAAGTATGTTTAAAAAAAGGCGTGTTTTGTAAACACAATTTTAGCTTAAATTTTGTTTTGTTTTTTTTAACACTTCCATTATTTATTTTATTATCGTTGCTGACAATTAAATATATATATATACAGAAAGTGTGTTTACCGAATATGCTTTCAAACATAAGGTTTTTTTTTTTTTTTTTTTAAATTGTCACGCCAATCTGAGGCATGATCGGTCGTGACTCACAGGGATTTAGCCCAAGGTACACGGAAGGTTAAATAAGAATTCATAGTCATACAAAATGAATGTAACAATAGTCCAATCATAAATGAATCAAAATTCAATCCAGTGACATGTTAAGTATAAATAGCAAAACCAACCATAACCAACTTTCGAAAATATACTAAGGCCTCGTTTGGGAACAGGCTTTTTTAGTAACTTTTTTATTTTTTGGCTAAAATGTGATGTAAAAAAAACTAGTATATTTGGGATGACTTTTTAACTTTTTACGAAAAGATGTGCAAAAGTAGAGAGAAATGGGAATCTTTGACTTTTTGGTATGAGTTGTTGGCTTTTTGATTTTTTTAGTAACTTTTTGACATTTTGGCTAAAAATGACACTTGCCAAACGAATGAGACACAAATAGTCCACACAATAAAATAATTCTAAATAAAACCCAACCAAAATGTATATGTAAAGAAATTAATGAATCTAACTAAAATGAGTCCTAAAAGGTCTATGCAACAGACCCCCTGCCTAGGTATGAGTTTAACTCTAAGTTCTGCTCTTACCTAAAAATGTTAAACAATTAAGACAGTTAATAACTCAGTGAGTGGAACTATGAATAGTAAATATAGTTTCAAAAATAGGGTTCACTTTCAAAATAAGATGTATACAACATGGATTATATTGGCATACGGTTTTGATAAAGATGATCTGATTGAAAAACGAGGTTCCACAATTTAATAGTCAAAAATATTTATGTCTCGTAAGAACATAACAAACTTCATTTAAAATAGACAACATAATCGTCATTATAAACTGGGTACAAAGAGTAATGACTAACATGCCGCAAAATTCTCAAGGCAACAAGCCTGTTATATCCAACATCGAACCAAGAGCCATCCCCAGGATGGCAACTTGAGCCTTTTCTTTAAGATAATCCGATTGAAGGTCTCCTAACTTAACACAGGTCTATTCCTAACAATTATTGAGCACTAGAGTCATCGCAATCTAACCCGGATCTGTTCCTTAGTAGCTGAGTCACCACACACAGTGGAATAAATTCTTTGGACTTTTATATATGATCCCAATAATCAATATAATTTAATTTCGTAAAATATGCTAATTTATACAAACATGAGACCATATCAAATAGTTTACTTTATGCCAAGTTTATACATGTTTCAAAAATAGTATAGTTCCAAAAATATAATAATAATTTAACTAAAATAGTTTGGTAACAAACTAGCAGTTCACTTTTCAAATAGCTTTAGGAAAATGGAGTATTTATAAAAACACGTAGCATTCAATTACTCACCTAATAAAGGAACAATATAATCCTCAATAGAATACTAAAGTCTAACTAGTGTCCTGAACCAATTTTGAATAACTACATGTCAATACTAACTCAAGAGTTATTAAAAAGAATAGTAAACAAAATAACTTCCAGCTAAAGCACACTCACACGATCCAAACCAACCCAACTGGCCATTACTCTTAAATAGTACTAAAGTTCATCTTATTCAATGTTCCAAAACTCTCTGGATATTAACTACTATGTCTAAAGTTTGAAACCCAATTGATTTTATTCGATTTGGTTATCATAAGAATTATTTATAATTAATTATATCTACGTAAGTCGTTTTCTGCAACACTTCAAATAAATTGATGGTTCTCTTACTATAGACAAACAATCGATGTAAGGCAAAAATGTAAGAAACTAGACTCGTAAACGATTCTAATGACTAGATTTTATAGTTTTTAGATTTATTTCCAAAGAGAATGAGACCTCAAAAGTTACTGTTTTGTACTAGTTTTTTGGACAAATTTTAAACGCATCAATTTATATAGATTTTGACTCTCAAAAATTATGAGAAAATTCTAGTATGAAATTCAACATCTAGGTAAGCTACTGTAAATCTTTTAGTTCAAAATTCATCCATTTGATATAATTTTTTAATTTTTATTTAGTTTATAACAATGTGCTGAATTTTAAGACCAACGAATTTAGTTCCTTAATTTGCTTTAAAATTTTGTACAATAACCAAAACACTACCCCAATCAGCCAACTTGTTTCCTTTTTCTTCCCAACAACTCACAAACACTCACATGCACCATAACTATGTATATAACATATTATAGTAGAACAAGAAAAGGTGGACTCTTGATTGGCGATTTGAGAATGAATTTGAAAAGAAAAAAATGAAAAATTAGATAAAATATATTTATATTTTACTTATTTTTTTAATATTTTTTTTTAGTGTCCAAATCCCTTCCTAAATTCCTAACCAAACATAGCCTTAGAGCTGTTGAACCACAAAGCTACTGGAAATTGCTCTCTCTCTCTCTCTCTCTCCCCCCTCTAGCACTATACTGCTACTCTCTTCACAAAGCTGCTACTCTCACAACCTTAGAGCATCCACAATGGAAGTATTAAAATTGTGTGTTAAACTATGTTATATGACAAAAAGTATTAAAAGCGAGACCTAAAAATGTGGGTTAAAAGTTTGTTAATTTAGTGAGTGAATGGTGATACAATAGATGTGTAAAGGGGTGTGTGTTAAAAATAAAAAATCCCAACAAGTAAAAAAAAAAATTTAGTTGACCCCTGGTTGACCGGCCAGACGTCCGGCCGGTCTACCGGTCATACCCAATTTTTTTTTTTTTCCTTTTCTTGAAGGGTCGGACTTCCAGCGTGGACTTCTAGCGGGATGTCCGGGGAGACTTCCGGCCGGATGTCCGGAGGGCTTCCCCACAGCACTTTCCTCTCTCTTATTCGCTAGCTAAAACGCTGGCTGTAGTTAACACACAATTTAACATCTGACACTAACTTTGATCACTAACGCTGACCTCAGCAGCTCTACTGTAGCACCCAACAACAAACTTTGCTGGTCAAAACTTAACAACTAACACTAACAAATACACTAACACATCCATTGTGGATGCTGTTAGAGACCAATTTCGTTTGCGATAGTATAATATAAAACTCTAAATAATACACCCTTCTAATCAAATCTATATTTCACGTTTATCTTATTATTATTATTATTAATCTTCAAAATTAGGGACTTTCATAATAAATTTATTTATAGTTTAGAATTAATTTAAATATATTTATTTTGCACCATAAGATTTACCAGCAAAATATTTAAGATTTGTAAAATTATTATTACTCGTTTATTTTTAATAATAATAAAAGCAAAAGCAAAAGAAAAATTAAAACTGAGGAAACAATTTAACGAGAAAACAAGATGTGTCCTTGATACAAGTATTGAAAAGAAAGAAACTGAGTACCAAGAACCAATAGTTGATCAAACTCATATCCTGGCTTCAAGACAGATTTCATCAAACCCACAAGCCCTGTGCAGCAGTGCCTTGAAAGTCAGTAAACAATGAAAGAACGCAGCCTTGAACAACCCTTTCTTCTTGAAGACAGCAAATATACCTTGGTGATCTGATAAATGTTCCGCAGAAATTGTACCCTTGGTGTAACCTTTTGCATTGACACGTACTATTGCTGCATGAGGGGTTACTCGCTCAACCACTCCAGAAACAATAGTGCCCAACTTGGCCACATGATGATCAGTAACCCTGCCAGTAGAAAATCTCAGTTGAGATTAGTACACTGTTCAATGTGAAAAATGCAATTCAGGAATTGACATATATTTCCATTACCATACATGACTGTAGATTATGAGTATCAACATTTTATGTAACAGACAAGGAACAAGATTTCATTTTGTTTCAATGAAAATGACCAAAACATTTCAGTTTTCCAAGAAACCAACACAACACTGGTTGAAAACCAAAATTCTAGTGTTTCCACCAAAACACATTGAAACTCACCAAAACACTATGAAATACACAGGAACAATTTGTTAGAGACCCATTAGGAGTCCCTAGCCAAAATTGTTTGTGTTTTTCCATTTTGCAAAGAAAAAGAAACAAGAAGTTTGGAAGCAAACAAAACATGTCAAATGTGATAAAAGAAATATGAGAAAGTAGAATAGAGAAATAGAGAGATAAAGAGAATAGAAACAGGACATGATTGAGCTATTTATTCTCTTCTACTGTATTCACATATATCTTCTTCTCCCCCTCTTCCCTAGTACTTTTAGTTTTTCTCTTAACAAAGACAATCCCCACTCCCCAACCCAACCATTTCATTTATCATTTGCATAAGGATGCGGACACAAGACATGCTCATTTTAAAAAAAATGGGGACACGGATACTGCGGGGAAAAAGCAATAAAATATTTTTCATATATTTTAATTTTCTATGTAGATTAATATTACATCCGGAAACAATCAAAATTAACAAAAACTAATACTAATTCAATATTAAAATAAATAAATAAATAAATCACCTTTAAATTAACACTTGTTGTTTGTATCTTTTTTATGGATGATATATGAAGTATTTAAATCTAAGCAAAAAGAAATAAACATTCAACATCCAACATACATCAAAAGCACTAAAGCAAGGGAGAAAAAAAACTACTTTGCATGTCCCCAGAGCAGTGTTTTAAAAAGCTCTAGGCGTGAGGTGCAAGGCGAGGCGCATGCCTCATCAAAGTGAGGCACAAGTCGTAGACTATAAGTAAAATTATAATATAGGCAAGGTTTTCAACATAAGCAACTATTTCTAAAATTTCAAAAAACATAGAACTTTCAATATTCTAAAAATCATAAAAATAACATTCAACGTTCGAAAATTTCTCAAAAATAACATTCAACCTTACTTTATCCAATACTACCTATCTTCCTTCATTAATTTATTGACGTGATTCACTTCTTTTTTAGATAAGAAACTCGCAACATATAGTATCTTAGTGGTTTTGATTTTAAACCGGGACCAAATTGCCTTGATAGCTTCAATCATTGGCCCAAAGTTGTCCTAATTCACTACATTGAAAGGAATGCAAAAGTCATATATCCATATTGCAATCCAAGAGCTTTTTCTCAATCCCTAAGGGTTTTTTAATATAAAAATTGAGGCTCAAAGAACGTGTGTTTATGTTTGTCGGCGGTGGCGGCGGGGGGTTTGGTTGTTGGTGCCGCTATGTTTGATGTGGTTGGTTTGGTTGGAACGGAATCGACGAACGTTTCAAGAGGTTCATCATTGTGTGTCCTGGCTAGAGTCGTTTATTATTTGTTGGTTGGAAAGGAGGACAGGTTCGGATTTGTTTGTTCTTTTTTGATTTTTTGGATGATGTTATTGCTTAGGTGTTTCTAGTTTTTCACCCCATGCCAAGGCTCTTTTTGTATTCTTTTGCATCATCTTGATGCTCGCTCGATAAATTTAGTTTTTTTTTTTTGATAAATAAACCAACTTTATTAAAAGGCATCAAGGCGATGCAAAGAATACAAAAGCTAAACGAACTATGCACCACGAGGAACTACACAAAACATGAATAAAGCAAGCAAAAGAACTATGAAGACAAATCCTCTACAAATTCAACAAAAGACAAAACCGCTGGGTCCAAAGTCAACGTTAACCAGCTATGCACCACAAGGAGCAAACGCCTCTCCAACCAAACCACCGAACGCATCTCACCCCAAAATACCCGCCAATTACATTCCAACCATAGGAGCCACAGAAGGCAATGGCCAGCCAAGTTCCAAGCTCTCCGCCTTCTCTTCCCAACCCTCCCCCCAACCCAGCTTTGTAACACAGCCCTTACAGTCCCTGGCTGAACCCAATCCAAACCGAAGAGAGCTACTATAGACATCCAAAGACGTGAAGCAACCGGACAACAAATAAACAGATGATCCACTGACTCCGCAACTCCACAACACATGCAACACCAATTAACCAAAATATGACCACGCCGACTCAAATTATCAATCGTCAGAATACGGCCTAATGCAGCTGTCCACACAAAGAAAGCAACTTTAGACGGACAACCCACCACCCAAACACTCTTCCAAGGGAAAGGCACCCCAACCCTCCCTGTAAGCCTATGGTAATAAGAGGATACAGAAAAGACCCCTTTAGACTTCGGACAATCCCACCTCATAAAATCCTTTCCAACCCCCACTGTCACCTCCCGGTCAGTGGCAATCCGAAAAAGCAACGGAAACATCACCGCCAATGGCAGCTCCGCACACCACCTATCCCTTCAAAACCGAACCCGGGTCCCCACCCCAACCAAAAAACTCACATTGTTCCATAACTCCTTCCGTCCCAACCAAATTCCTTTCCATAAATTGCGACCAAGTGAATGGGTAACCTCCTCCGTACTCCAATCCCCCCATCCCAAACCATATTTAGCCCCAACCACCTTCCTCCACAACTCCCTCTCTACCCCAAACCGCCATAACCACTTCCCTAAAAGAACCAAATTAAATGAAATTAAACTCCGGATCCCCAAACCCCCCATCGCCTTAGGAGAACAAATCTGCTCCCAGGCTACAAGATGATAATGGAAGGATTCTGACCCTCCTCCCCATAAGAAATCTCTTTGTAACTTTTCTAACCTCCGAGCAACAGACACATGAATAACATGTACTGACATGAAATAAGTCGGGATACTAGAGAGGACACTCTTGATCAGTGTAACGTGGCCCCCTTTCGAAAGATATTGCCACTTTCACCCTGCCAAACAACGCTGCACCCTATCCACCACCCCATCCCACACCCTTGGAGCCTTAAAAGATGCTCCCAAAGGTAACCCCAAATAAGTTATGGGGTAAGGCCACTATCTTACAACCCAAAATTGCAGCCAATATAGACATACGTGGCACGGACCCAACCAGAATCAACTCTGACTTCCCCAAATTCACCCGAAGTCCCGAGACCGCCTCAAAACAGAGAAGAACACACCTTAAATAACCAACCTGACTCTCCTCCGCGCCACAAAAAATAAGAGCATCATCCGCATAAAACAAGCGAGACACCACTAAAGGAGTAGTCCGCTCCATACCCACCTCAAAACCCGTCAAAAGACCCCTCTGAACTGCAGTAGATAACAAGCGCTCCAAAGCCTCCATAATTAAAATAAACAATAAAGGAGACAAAGGGTCACCCTGCCGTAAACCCCTATGAGTCGGGGGAAAAATCCTGCTAGCGTCCCATTCACTAGAACAGACATCCTAACCGTCGATATACAAAACTGAATCCACTGCCTCCACCGTTTCCCAAACCCCATACGCTCCAACATATACATCAAAAACCGCCAATTCACATTATCATATGCCTTCTCAATATCTAACTTACAAATAAGACCAGCACCCCCCTCCCGAATTTGCGAGTCAACACACTCATTTGCTACCAACACAGCATCCGAAATCTGACGCCCTCCCACAAAGGCATTCTAGGACTTAGACACCAGCCCCCCCAAGACACCGCGTAACCTGTTAGCGAAAACTTTTCGCCAGATGCTTGTACACACTCCCCAACAGGCTAATGGGTCGGCATTCTGGGACTCCGTCGATAAATTTAGTTTATTTATTATAAATAAAATAAAATAAATTAAAGGGGTTATGATTCCCTATAGCACACACACAAAGAATAAGGATGAAGCAAAAAAACGAATGAGGCAAGCGCCTCACGCCAAATCCTAAGTCACAGACCTCAAATCCGCCATTCCTATAGCACCTCGCCTCAAGTTGTCTAAGGCACCTCAAGTGCACCTCAATGCACTTTGCGCCTAAGTGCGTGCTTAGGCATGTATTTTAAAACACTGCCCCAGAATGTCCTTATTGTGTCCCCAGTGTGTCCCCTAAAAAGAAATCAATTAAATAAAAGGACACACCACGTAACGTGTCCAATGCGTGTCCCCGCCATGTCCCCGTGTCTAACACAGCTACAACACTTATTTTCAATTGTCGATGCTTCATAGATCATCTATCAATATTTATTGATCGTTGTTGAAATGTTGTTTTTTAACTTGTTAGAAAGAAACTTCTAATCTTATCGCTAAAGGCCTCCTTACACCTTAGAACCCCTTTGACATTCATTTATTGCTCCCTCCATCCCACATTGTTCATCCTCATTTCCAATTTGCAATGTCCCGCAATGTCTCCTCTTTGAAAACTCAAAGCATAAGATTTTACAATTTTCCAAAATTATCTCTTATAAGTGACTAGGAATAGATTTAAGAGTGGGAATATAATGGCTATTTGGGAAACCATGTTGTTTGATTTTAAATTGAATGCATTAATGACATGCCTCCTTAAAATGCTGGAACTCCCAAATCAGACTAACATGTAAACCTTGTTTGGAAGGGATTTAATGTACATTTAGAATTATAAATGCTAACGTTAAAGACTTGTGGATTTATTTGACTTTAATTGAATTTTTTTTGTTTATATTAACATTTACTACCAAGTTTAATAAGAATGGATGAGTAGACCTCAACTACTTTTTAATCATTAGGCTACATATGCATTTGGATAGCTTTTAGTTTTTCCATCAAACATTATTGTGCTTTTCCAAAAATGTTTATGATTTCCCTCAAATTTCCCAAACATTTCCATTTCCAAACTGACAAGTTGAAACAAATTTGACCCCTAGTTACAAAGTAACCATATTTAACAAGTCGCATGCTTTTTGGCCACTTATCATGTTAGAAAGTAAACACACGATTTTAACAAATCTTGTATATCCATTTTAAATATACAACCAATATTATTACAGTTATATGCTATTACGCTCCGTTTGGATGGAGGGATTTGGTGAGAAAAGAAAAGAAATGGTGAGAATAGGAAACCCCTTCACTTGTTTGGATGGTTAAGTAGGTGAGAAATGATGAGAGATGGTGAGAAAAGGATTCTCACCAAACCTATGTTTTGTTTCTCACCAAAAGCGGTGAGATTTGGTGAGAAAGGAATTGGTTTAATGAAACTTTTCTAAAATACCAAAATTACCCTTATGAAAAAACATAGCTTATTAATAATATGGAAGGTTATTTTAGTAAAATGAAACACAACACTTTCCTTTCTTTTTTCTTATTTACTCTATCCAAACGAGAGAGGTGAGAAACCACATTATCTTCTCTTTTATTCATCCAAATATAATGGTGAGCTACGTTACACGAACTCTCTATTTTTTGAGAGGTACCCGTGTTGACATGACACAACACGGGTACGGCTGCTGAATATGACCAGGACACAGCTGTTTACAAACAGATATGATAGAGCCCTAATTGCAAAAGAGAAAGAAGAGAGAGCAAGGAGACAACCTGGTCGCCAACTTCAAAAGGGTGAAGACATTGATCTCTTCTTCTCTCTGTCGATCTCCTCTTCAACTTCCCCTTCGTCTTCAACGAGTCTCGTCTCCTTTTCTTCTCTCTCTCTCTCTATCGATCTCCTCTTCTCTCTCAATCGATTTATCTCCTCTTCTTCTCTCTCTTTGTCGATCTCTCTCTCTCTCTCTCTCTCTCTCTCTCAGATAATAAATAAAATAAATAAATAAATAAAACCCTAATAAAATCATCTATTTAATAGATAATAATGAATAAAATAGATCATTTATTTTTTTTAAAAAAAAACTAATAAAATTATATATATATATATGTAATAATTAAAAATCTATAAAATAAATCATAACCAAACCAAACCTTAAGTCCCATCAAATGGGGTCGGCTACATGAATCCTTCTTCTCCACTCAACTCTATCCAAGGCCATTTCGTGAGTCAAACAAATCATCTATTTTTTATTTTTTATTTCTTTCAACATAATTTGTTATTTCTTATTTTGTTATAATGTTTTATTTATAATATATATAGATGTCAATTAAAGATAACATATATATAGATAAATTAAAAATATTATTAAGAGAAATTATTAGGTGTGGTACTTTTGGTTTGGGAAGAAATTATAATAGAACCGCCATGTTATCAAAAAAATACATAAAATTTTATCAGAAAAATACAAAATATTTTTTTGCAAATCCATGTTTAACCGTATCCACATACCCGTGTCTAATTTTTGGGTACTTTTTAGCCGGACCCGCGTATCCCTCATTTAGAGGTTTGTTGAGTTCGACCTCTAAATATATACCCGCACCCGACACTCGTACCCGAGTCCATGAAATGTAGATGGTGAGAAACCATAATCATTTCTTTTCTCACCTCACCTCACCTCACCTCACCTCACAATCCAAAGGGAGTGTTACTGTTCAAAGCATAAAAGAGCATTCTAAGGAAGGCGGCTCACTAAACAATGTTTGAGAAGATAACTGTCCACGTATGAAGCAATGTTATTTTCAGTCCATAATTCTTTTACAATGTACAGGTTCCTATAAAATTGGATGCATATTACATGTATGAATAGTAGGAACATTTCCTATTCTAACAAGTTTTCCATGAGGAAAAAAAAAGGGGGTAATTGGTAAGTAATATAAATATTAGTTCACACTCATGCAACCAAGTTACCTTACCAAAAGATAGTAGCCATTGAATTATTGACCAAGTAAATACAGTTTCTGCTGCCAACTAACTACACACGTAGGTATCCAGTTACAAAAATGCAAATCATGTCCTTCCATTCTAGGGTAGGACTGAAAAATATGAATGAGTTGTGCAGAAGCCATGGCGTTGGTCTCCCATACCCTTCTTGTTCACTCTCCACCCTCTTTATCTCTTTCTTTTTTTTCTTATTTAAACAACCTTCACACAAGTTACAACACCTAGGCACTGTTTCTGACATAAATTTTCAACCACTTTTCCTATGAAAAATATGTTTCATCATTCTAAACAAATCATATCTTCTTTCTTTTTCCTTTTTTTTTTTCAGTTACTTTTCAAGGTTTCACAGATTATGTTAAAAGATCCTGATCCTTTGTGAGTTGTGTCATTATATGTCAAACATGCATAATCAAATTATGAAAAAATATTCTGACTGCTCAATTATGTTATGGTTTTATTATAAAGCTAGGTATTTTGCGAAAAATTTGCACCCAATTATAATAATAAACACTTCATCTAATGATGTCAAAGATTACCTTGCAGGTGTTATAACAAAACTAAGGTTGATGCGCCGTGAAGCAGGAACAGAACTTGTAACTCTGCATTTGACAACTTGTTCAACATGATACAGCGAAGTTGGGTCATCACCAGGTTCTAAACCAAGCTCAGATCTGGGTCAGATACAATCAGTTAGTTTCTTTCAATAATCAGATAAGGACACACAACATCAAATAAGATGATAGTCAATCAGAAATTTGCTACAAATAATAATTTTTTTTTTTTTTTTTTTTTTTGTTTCAGGTACAATTCTTTCTTCTTCCTCTCTCTTTTTTATTTTTTTCCCATTGCATGGGGGGCAAAGGAATAAGGAGAAAGAAACAGTAACACTTATAGAAGAAACTCCAATCAATTAAACAAACTGCACAAAATATGATTAAAACATGCACAAGCTAACACACCTACCCATAAACACAAAGAGGCCAATGCACACCTTCCCCCAATATTTTTAACATGACTAGAACCCGAGGCACAAGGATGAAGGTGGATATCACTTGCATCACACCAGGACACAACCTCTTATATACAGACTTAAAAGAACTCCCAATTCAAACAAAAGATTAAGATTCCAAAATTTAAAGCTTGAGACATCGAGTTCTAAAAAACCTATCGAACCCAATTCAAACAAATTCAGAGACTCAAAACCATCAAATGACCGATATACTGACCCATGGGTGACTTCTATAGCCATGTCCATAAAATTTAAGAAAAAAAGTTCTATTGCCTCTTTATTGTCCAACTCATGTGATGGAGAATGCATGGGATAAGGATAAGAATAAAAGTTCTATTTATCTATGAATTTTATTTATCTACAAGCTATTTATCTAAGAATTTTATCTATTTAGGAAGTCAAGTTTGTTTAGGATTAGTTAGGCATGCTTATAAATAAATCTTTTATGTAATGGTTTAGCTGACTTGGAAAACAATTAATAATTATCGTTTTGACTTATGATTGATGTGAAAGCCTAGGGTGATTGCTGCTATGTCTGAAACTAAACTCCTTCAATGTTCAATCCTAATGTTTCTCGTCTTTTCTTTTCGTTCTTTCTTATTGATCCTGCATCAATTTAGGTGTCAGATCCTGGCATTGACCACCCTCATTCATTCAAGAAGTTCATCGAACAGTTGGAAACCACCAATATTTCAAGTCTTGATGAACCGTCAGCAGCATCAACATCATCACTCTGCCATTACCCATCGCATATATTGAAGTTTGGGGACCAATTACTATTTTGGATTGCATTGACACTACTTTTCGTCATTGTCCTTGTCACTTCACTGCCTCAAATCACCGGATCATCCATTGTCAATCACAACCAACACCTTCGTGCCTCACTGCCACTGTCTTTCAATTTAGAATTGCGGGGTAGCCTGAACTGATGCAATCCACAGCATTAACTTTGATTTATTTTGCTGTCTCTCAGTTCAGAATTGTTGGGTTGTCTGAACTGCTGCAATCCACAACATTAACTTCGATCTGTTTGCGACAGATAACTCCATGACTCGTTGCTGGAAATAGCAATGATCGTCAACATCCCTTGTTGAGTCATTACTTCTTCCACCAAAGCCAGATTGGAGTCCCGTCTTTTCCCACAAGTTTCTCGTGCCTAGGCGGTTGTGTGTGCCAAGTTTCGCGCAAAACAGACGCCGTATGCTTATTTTGAGGCGTCAACGCCTCGAATTCACTTTTCTTAAGGAACTAGTTTGCCTATAATGAAATCCGACTCTAACTGCCAAACCAGGACCCCGATTGGTGTCCCGTCTTCTCCCACAAGTCTCTCGTGCCTAGGCGGTCATTTTTGCGAAGTTTCGGGCCAAACTGATGCTGTTTGGTGATTTTGGGACGTAAACAAGTCGATTTCAAATTTCTTAAGGAACTAGTTTGCCTAGACCGAAATCCGACTTTAACTCCCAAACCGGGAGCCCGATTCGAGCCCCGCTTTCTCCCACAAGTCTCTCGTGCCTAGATGGTCGTGTGTGCCAAGTTTCGTGTCAAACCGATGCCGTTTGGCGATTTTTGGGCCTCAATACCTCGAATTCAAATTTCTTAAGGAACTAGTTTGCTTAGACCGAAATCCGGCTCTAGCTCCCAAACCGGGAACCCGATTCTAGCCCCGTCTTCTCCCGCAAGTCTCTTGTGCCTTGGCGGTTGTGTGTGTCAAGTTTCGTTCTAATCAGACCGTGTCTGGTAATTTTGGGGCGTCAACAACTCGAATTCAAGTTTCTTAAGGAACTAGTTCGCCCAGAGCAATATCCGTCTCTAACCCCCAAACCGGGAACCCGATTGGAGTCCCGGCTTCCCCACAAGTTTCTTGTGCCTAGGCGGTCGTACGTGCCAAGTTTCGTTCCAAACCGACCTCGTTCAGTGATTTTAAGGTGTCAACACCTCGAATTGAAGTTTCTTAAGGAATTAGTTTGCCTAGAGTGAAATCCAGCTCTAACTCCCAAACCGGGAACCCGATTGGAGTCCCGTTTTCTCCCACAAGTCTTTCGTGCCTAGGCGGTCATGTGTGCCAAGTTTTGTGCAAAACCGACGCCATTTGGTGATTTTGGGGCATCAACACCTCGAATTCAAATTTCCTAAGGAACTAGTTTTCTACACCGAAATCCAGCTCTCCCTCCCAAACCGGGAACCCGATTGGAGCCCCGTCTTCTCCCACAACTCTCTCGTGCCTAGGCGGTCGTGTGTGCCAAGTTTCGTGCTAATCCAACCCCGTTTGGAGATTTTGGGGCGTCAACACCTCGAATTCAAGTTTCTTAAGGAACCAGTTTGCCTAGAGCAAAATCCGGCTATAACTCCGAAATCAAGAACCCGATTGGAGTCCCGTCTTCTCCCAGAAATTTCTCATGCTTAGGCGGTCGGTTGGGCCAGGTTTCGTGCCAAACCGATGCCATTTCGTGATTTTGGGGCATTAATACCTCGAATTCAAATTTCCTAAGGAACTAGCTTGCCTAGACCGAAATGCGGCTCTCACTCCCAAACCGGGAACCAGATTTGAGCCCAGTCTTCTCTCACAAGTCTCTCGTGCCTAGGCGGGCGTGTGTGCCAAGTTTCGTGCCAAGCCAACGTCGTTGGACTATTTTGGGACGTCAACACCACGAATTTAAATTTCTTAATGGACCAAATTGTCCAGACCGAAATCCGGCTCTAACTCTCAAACCGGGAACCTGATTCGAGCCCCGTCTTCTCCCACAAGTCTCTCGTGCCTAGGTGGTCGTGTGTGCCGGGTTTCGTGCCATTCGATCCCCGTTTTGTGATTTTGGGGCGTCAACACCTCGAATTCAAATTTCTGAATGAACTAGTTTGCCTAGAGTGAAATCTGACTCTAACTCCCAAACTGGCAACCCCATTGGAGCCCCGTCTTCTCCCACAAGTCTCTCGTGTTTAGGCGGTCATGTGTGCCAAGTTTTGTGTCAAACCGACGCCGTTTGGTATTTTGGGGCGTCAACACCTCGAATTCAAATTTCTTAAGGAACTACTTTTGCCTAGACCGAAAAATCCGGCTATAACTCCCAAACCAGGAACCCGATTCGAGTCCGCATTCTCTCACAAGTCTGTCACGCCCAACCGGTCGTGTGTGCCAAATTTTGTCCTTATCCCACCCCGTTTGGTGATTTTGTGGCGTTAACAACTCGAATTCAAGTTTCTTAAGGAATTAGTTTGCCTAGAGTGAAATCCGGCTCTAACTGCCAAACCAATTTATGCCCCAAAATCACCAAACAGCATCGGTTTGGCACGAAACTTAGCACACACGACCGCCTAGGCACGAGAGACTTGTGGGAAAAGACGGGACACCAATCGGGTTCCTGGTTTGCGAGTTAGAGTCGGATTTCATTATAAGCAAACTAGTTCCTTAAGAAACTTGAATTCGAGGCGTTGATGCCTGAAAATAAGCAAACGGCGTCTGTTTTGCGCGAAACTTGGCACACACGACCGCCTAGGCACGAGAAACTTGTGAGAGAACCTAACTGGAGTCCCGTTTTCTCCCACAAGTTTCTCGTGCCTAGGCGGTCGCGTGTGCCAAGTTTCGCGCAAAACAGACGCCGTATGCTTATTTTGAAGCGTCAACGCCTCGAATTCAAGTTTCTTAAGGAACTTGTTTGCCTATAATGAAATCCGACTCTAACTCCCAAACCACGAACCCGATTAGTGTCCCGTCTTCTCCCACAAGTCTCTCGTGCCTAAGCGGTCGTGTGTGCCAAGTTTCGTGCCAAACTGATGCTGTTTGGTGATTTTGGGACGTAAACAAGTCGAATTCAAATTTCTTAAGGAACTAATTTGCCTAGACCGAAATCCGGCTTTGACTCCCAAACCGGGAGCCCGATTCGAGCCCCGCTTTCTCCCACAAGTCTCTCGTGCCTAGGTGGTCGTGTGTGCCATGTTTCGTGCCAAACCGATGCCGTTTGGCGATTTTTGGGCCTCAATACCTCGAATTCAAATTTCTCAAGGAACTAGTTTGACTAGACCGAAATCCGGCTCTAGCTCCCAAACCGGGAACTCGATTCTAGCCCCGTCTTCTCGCGCAAGTCTCTTGTGCCTTGGCGGTCGTGTGTGCCAAGTTTCATTCTAATCAGACCCTGCCTGGTAATTTTCGGGCGTCAACAACATGAATTCAAGTTTCTTAAGGAACTTGTTCGCCCAGAGCAAAATCCGTCTCTAACCCCCAAACCGGGAACCCGATTGAAGTCCCGGCTTCCCCACAAGTTTCTTGTGCCTGGGCGGTCGTGCGTGCCAAGTTTCGTTCCAAACCGACGTCGTTCGGTGATTTTAAGGTGTCAACACCTCGAATTGAAGTTTCTTAAGGAATTAGTTTGCCTAGAGTGAAATCAAGCTCTAACTCCCAAACCGGGAACCCGATTGGAGTCCCGTTTTCTCCCACAAGTCTTTCGTGCCTAGGCGGTCATGTATGCCAAGTTTTGTGCAAAACCGACGCCATTTGGTGATTTTGGGGATCAACACCTCGAATTCCAATTTCCTAAGGAACTAGTTTTCTACACCGAAATCCAGCTCTCCCTCCCAAACCGGAAACCCGATTGGAGCCCCGTCTTCTCCCACAACTCTCTCGTGCCTAGGCGGTCGTGTGTGCCAAGTTTCGTGCTAATCCAACCCCGTTCGGAGATTTTGGGGCGTCAACACCTCGAATTCAAGTTTCTTAAGAAACTAGTTTGCCTAGAGCAAAATCCGGCTATAACTCCGAAATCAAGAACCCGATTGGAGTCCCGTCTTCTCCCAGAAATTCTGGTGCTTAGGCGACGGTTGGGCCAGGTTTCGAGCCAAACCGATGCCATTTCGTGATTTTGGGGCATTAATACCTCGAATTCAAATTTCTTAAGGAACTAGCTTGCCTAGACCGAAATGCGGCTCTCACTCCCAAACCAGGAACCCCATTTGAGCCCAGTCTTCTCTCACAAGTCTCTCGTGCCTAGGCGGGCGTGTGTGCCAAGTTTCGTGCCAAACCAACGTCGTTGGACTATTTTGGGACGTCAACACCACGAATTTAAATTTCGTAATGGACCAAATTGTCCAGACCGAAATCCGGCTCTGACTCTCAAACCGGGAACCTGATTCGAGCCCTGTCTTCTCCCACAAGTCCCTCGTGCCTAGGCGGTCGTGTGTGCCAGGTTTCGTGCCATTCGATCCCCGTTTTGTGATTTTGGGGCGTCAACACCTCGAATTCAAATTTCTGAAGGAACTAGTTTGCCTAGAGTGAAATCTAACTCTAACTCCCAAACTGGGAACCCCATTGGAGCCCCGTCTTCTCCCACAAGTCTCTCGTGTTTAGGCGGTCATGTGTGCCAAGTTTTGTGTCAAACCGACGCCGTTTGGTATTTTGGGGCGTCAACACCTCGAATTCAAATTTCTTTGGGAATTACTTTTGCCTAGACCGAAATCCGGCTATAGCTCCCAAACCAGGAACCCGATTCGAGCCCGCATTCTCTCACAAGTCTGTCACGCCCAACCGGTCGTGTGTGCCAAATTTTGTCCTTATCCCACCCCGTTTGGTTATTTTGTGGCGTTAACAACTCGAATTCAAGTTTCTTAAGGAATTAGTTTGCCTAGAGTGAAATCCGGCTCTAACTGCCAAACCAATTTATGCCCCAAAATGACCAAACAACATCGGTTTGGCACGAAACTTAGCACACACGACCGCCTTGGCACGAGAGACTTGTGGGAGAAGACAGGACACAAATCGGGTTCCTGGTTTGGGAGTTAGAGTCGGATTTCATTATAAGCAAACTAGTTCCTTAAGAAACTTGAATTCGAGGCGTTGATGCCTCAAAATAAGCAAACGGCGTCTGTTTTGCGCGAAACTTGGCACACACGACCGCCTAAGCAGGAGAAACTTGTGGGAGAACCTGATTGGAGTCCCGTCTTTTCCCACAAGTTTCTCGTGCCTAGGCGGTCGTGTGTGCCAAGTTTCGCGCAAAACAGACGCCGTATGCTTATTTTGAGGCGTCAACGCCTCGAATTCAAGTTTCTTAAGGAACTAGTTTGCCTATAATGAAATCGGACTCTAACAGCCAAACCAGGACCCCGATTGGTGTCCCGTCTTCTCCCACAAGTCTCTCGTGCCTAGGCGGTCGTTTTTGCTAAGTTTCGTGCCAAACTGATGCTGTTTGGTGATTTTGGGGCGTAAACAAGTCGATTTCAAATTTCTTAAGGAACTAGTTTGCCTAAACCGAAATCCGACTTTAACTCCGAAACCGGGAGCCCGATTCGAGGCCCGCTTTCTCCCACAGTTCTCTCGTGCCAAGGTGGTCGTGTGTGCCAAGTTTCGTGCCAAACCGATGCCGTTTGGCGATTTTTGGGCCTCAATACCTCGAATTCAAATTTCTCAAGGAACTAGTTTGCCTAGACCGAAATCCGGCTCTAGCTCCCAAACCGGGAACCCGATTCTAGCCCCGTCTTCTCCCGCAAGTCTCTTGTGCCTTGGCGGTCGTGTGTGCCAAGTTTCGTTCTAATCAGACCGTGTCTGGTAATTTTGGGGCGTCAACAACTCGAATTCAAGTTTCTTAAGGAACTAGTTCGCCCAGAGCAAAATCCGTCTCTAACCCCCAAACCGGGAACCCGATTGGAGTCCCGGCTTCCCCACAAGTTTCTTGTGCCTAGGCGGTCGTGCGTGCCAAGTTTCGTTCCAAACCGACCTCGTTCGGTGATTTTAAGGTGTCAACACCTCGAATTGAAGTTTCTTAAGGAATTAGTTTGCCTAGTGTGAAACCCAGCTCTAACTCCCAAACCGGGAACGTGATTGGAGTCCCGTTTTCTCCCACAAGTCTTTCGTGCCTAGGCGGTCATGTGTGCCAAGTTTTGTGCAAAATCGACGCCATTTGGTGATTTTGGGGCATCAACACCTCGAATTCAAATTTCCTAAGGAACTAGTTTTCTACACCGAAATCCAGCTCTCCCTCCTAAACCGGGAACCCGATTCGAGCCCCGTTTTCTCCCACAAGTCTCTCGTGCCTAGATGGTCGTGTGTGCCAAGTTTCGTGCCAAACCGATGCCGTTTGGCGATTTTTGGGCCTCAATACCTCGAATTCAAATTTCTCAAGGAACTAGTTTGACTAGACCGAAATCCGGCTCTAGCTCCCAAACCGGGAACCCGATTCTAGCCCCGTCTTCTCCCGCAAGTCTTTTGTGCCTTGGCGGTCGTGTGTGCCAAGTTTCATTCTAATCAGACCCTGTCAGGTAATTTTCGGGCGTCAACAACTCGAATTCAAGTTTCTTAAGGAACTTGTTCGCCCAGAGCAAAATCCGTCTCTAACACCCAAACCGGTAACCCGATTGGAGTCCCGGCTACCCCACAAGTTTTTTGTGCCTGGGCGGTCGTGCGTGCCAAGTTTCGTGCCAAACCGACGTCGTTCGGTGATTTTAAGGTGTCAACACCTCGAATTGAAGTTTCTTAAGGAATTAGTTTGCCTAGAGTGAAATCCAGCTCTAACTCCCAAACCGGAAACCCGATGGGAGTCCCGTTTTCTCCCACAAGTCTTTCGTGCCTAGGCGGTCATGTGTGCCAAGTTTTGTGCAAAACAGACGCCATTTGGTGATTTTGGGGCATCAACACCTCGAATTCAAATTTCCTAAGGAACTAGTTTTCTACACCGAAATCCAGCTTTCCCTCCCGAACCGGGAACCCGATTGGAGCCCCGTCTTCTCCCACAACTCTCTCGTGCCTAGGCGGTCGTGTGTGCCAAGTTTCGTGCTAATCCAACCCCGTTTGGAGATTTTGGGGCGTCAACACCTCGAATTCAAGTTTCTTAAGGAATCACTTTGCCTATAGCAAAATCCGGCTATAACTCCGAAATCAAGAACCCGATTGGAGTCCCGCCTTCTCCAGAAATTTCTCGTGTTTAGGCGGTGAGTTGGGCCAGGTTTCGTGCCCAACCGATGTCATTTCGTGATTTTGGGGCATTAATACCTCGAATTCAAATTTCCTAAGGAACTAGCTTGCCTAGACCGAAATGCGGCTCTAACTCCCAAACCGGGAACCCGATTTGAGCCCAGTCTTCTCTCACAAGTCTCTCGTGCCTAGGCGGGCGTGTGTGCCAAGTTTCGTGCCAAACCAACGTCGTTGGACTATTTTGGGACGTCAACACCACGAATTTAAATTTCTTAATGGACCAAATTGTCCAGACCGAAATCCGGCTCTGACTCTCAAACTGGGAACCTGATTCGAGCCCCGTCTTCTCCTACAAGTCTCTCGTGCCTAGGTGGTCGTGTGTGCCGGGTTTCGTGCCATTCGATCCCCGTTTTGTGATTTTGGGGCGTCAACACCTCGAATTCAAATTTCTGAATGAACTAGTTTGCCTAGAGTGAAATCTGACTCTAACTCCCAAACTGGCAACCCCATTGGAGCCCCGTCTTCTCCCACAAGTCTCTCGTGTTTAGGCGGTCATGTGTGCCAAGTTTTGTGTCAAACCGACGCCGTTTGGTATTTTGGGGCGTCAACACCTCGAATTCAAATTTCTTAAGGAACTACTCTTGCCTAGACCGAAAAATCCGGCTATAACTCCCAAACCAGGAACCCGATTCGAGCCCGCATTCTGTCACAAGTCTGTCACGCCCAACCGGTCGTGTGTGCCAAATTTTGTCCTTATCCCACCCTGTTTGGTGATTTTGTGGCGTTAACAACTCGAATTCAAGTTTCTTAAGGAATTAGTTTGCCTAGAGTGAAATCCGGCTCTAACTGCCAAACCAATTTATGCCCCAAAATCACCAAACAGCATCGGTTTGGCACGAAACTTAGCACACACGACCGCCTAGGCACGAGAGACTTGTGGGAGAAGACGGGACACCAATCGGGTTCCTGGTTTGGGAGTTAGAGTCGGATTTCATTATAAGCAAACTAGTTCCTTAAGAAACTTGAATTCGAGGGGTTGATGCCTCAAAATAAGCAAACGGCGTCTGTTTTGCGCGAAACTTGGCACAAACGACCGCCTAGGCACGAGAAACTTGTGAGAGAACCTAACTGGAGTCCCGTTTTCTCCCACAAGTTTCTCGTGCCTAGGCGGTCGCGTGTGCCAAGTTTCGCGCAAAACAGACGCCGTATGCTTATTTTGAAGCGTCAACGCCTCGAATTCAAGTTTCTTAAGGAACTTGTTTGCCTATAATGAAATCCGACTCTAACTCCCAAACCACGAACCCGATTGGTGTCCCGTCTTCTCCCACAAGTGTCTCGTGCCTAAGCGGTCGTGTGTGCCAAGTTTCGTGCCAAACTGATGCTGTTTGGTGATTTTGGGACGTAAACAAGTCGAATTCAAATTTCTTAAGGAACTAGTTTGCCTAGACCGAAATCCGGCTTTGACTCCCAAACCGGGAGCCCGATTCGAGCCCCGCTTTCTCCCACAAGTCTCTCGTGCCTAGGTGGTCGTGTGTGCCATGTTTCGTGCCAAACCGATGCCGTTTGGCGATTTTTGGGCCTCAATACCTCGAATTCAAATTTCTCAAGGAACTAGTTTGACTAGACCGAAATCCGGCTCTAGCTCCCAAACCGGGAACTCGATTCTAGCCCCGTCTTCTCGCGCAAGTCTCTTGTGCCTTGGCGGTCGTGTGTGCCAAGTTTCATTCTAATCAGACCCTGCCTGGTAATTTTCGGGCGTCAACAACATGAATTCAAGTTTCTTAAGGAACTTGTTCGCCCAGACCGGGTAATCCGTCTCTAACCCCCAAACCGGGAACCCGATTGGAGTCCCGGCTTCCCCACAAGTTTCTTGTGCCTGGGCGGTCGTGCGTGCCAAGTTTCGTTCCAAACCGACGTCGTTCGGTGATTTTAAGGTGTCAACACCTCGAATTGAAGTTTCTTAAGGAATTAGTTTGCCTAGAGTGAAATCAAGCTCTAACTCCCAAACCGGGAACCCGATTGGAGTCCCGTTTTCTCCCACAAGTCTTTCGTGCCTAGGCGGTCATGTATGCCAAGTTTTGTGCAAAACCGACGCCATTTGGTGATTTTGGGATCAACACCTCGAATTCCAATTTCCTAAGGAACTAGTTTTCTACACCGAAATCCAGCTCTCCCTCCCAAACCGGGAACCCGATTGGAGCCCCGTCTTCTCCCACAACTCTCTCGTGCCTAGGCGGTCGTGTGTGCCAAGTTTCGTGCTAATCCAACCCCGTTCGGAGATTTTGGGGCGTCAACACCTCGAATTCAAGTTTCTTAAGAAACTAGTTTGCCTAGAGCAAAATCCGGCTATAACTCCGAAATCAAGAACCCGATTGGAGTCCCGTCTTCTCCCAGAAATTCTGGTGCTTAGGCGACGGTTGGGCAGGTTTCGAGCCAAACCGATGCCATTTCGTGATTTTGGGGCATTAATACCTCGAATTCAAATTTCTTAAGGAACTAGCTTGCCTAGACCGAAATGCGGCTCTCACTCCCAAACCAGGAACCCGATTTGAGCCAGTCTTCTCTCACAAGTCTCTCGTGCCTAGGCGGGCGTGTGTGCCAAGTTTCGTGCCAAACCAACGTCGTTGGACTATTTTGGACGTCAACACCACGAATTTAAATTTCGTAATGGACCAAATTGTCCAGACCGAAATCCGGCTCTGACTCTCAAACTGGGAACCTGATTCGAGCCCTGTCTTCTCCACAAGTCCCTCGTGCCTAGGCGGTCGTGTGTGCCAGGTTTCGTGCCATTCGATCCCCGTTTTGTGATTTTGGGGCGTCAACACCTCGAATTCAAATTTCTGAAGGAACTAGTTTGCCTAGAGTGAAATCTGACTCTAACTCCCAAACTGGGAACCCCATTGGAGCCCCGTCTTCTCCCACCAGTCTCTCGTGTTTAGGCGGTCATGTGTGCCAAGTTTTGTGTCAAACCGACGCCGTTTGGTATTTTGGGGCGTCAACACCTCGAATTCAAATTTCTTTGGGAATTACTTTCGCCTAGACCGAAATCCGGCTATAGCTCCCAAACCAGGAACCCGATTCGAGCCCGCATTCTCTCACAAGTCTGTCACGCCCAACCGGTCGTGTGTGCCAAATTTTGTCCTTATCCCACCCCGTTTGGTTATTTTGTGGCGTTAACAACTCGAATTCAAGTTTCTTAAGGAATTAGTTTGCCTAGAGTGAAATCCGGCTCTAACTGCCAAACCAATTTATGCCCCAAAATGACCAAACAACATCGGTTTGGCACGAAACTTAGCACACACGACCGCCTTGGCACGAGAGACTTGTGGGAGAAGACAGGACACAAATCGGGTTCCTGGTTTGGGAGTTAGAGTCGGATTTCATTATAAGCAAACTAGTTCCTTAAGAAACTTGAATTCGAGGCGTTGATGCCTCAAAATAAGCAAACGGCGTCTGTTTTGCGCGAAACTTGGCACACACGACCGCCTAGGCACGAGAAACTTGTGGGAGAACCTGATTGGAGTCCCGTCTTTTCCCACAAGTTTCTCTTGCCTAGGCGGTCGTGTGTGCCAAGTTTCGCGCAAAACAGACGCCGTATGCTTATTTTGAGGCGTCAACGCCTCGAATTCAAGTTTCTTATGGAACTAGTTTGCCTATAATGAAATCCGACTCTAACAGCCAAACCAGGACCCCGATTGGTGTCCCGTCTTCTCCCACAAGTCTCTCGTGCCTAGGCGGTCGTTTTTGCTAATTTCGTGCCAAACTGATGCTGTTTGGTGATTTTGGGGCGTAAACAAGTCGATTTCAAATTTCTTAAGGAACTAGTTTGCCTAAACCGAAATCCGACTTTAAGTCCCAAACCGGGAGCCCGATTCGAGGCCCGCTTTCTTCCACAGGTCTCTCGTGCCAAGGTGGTCGTGTGTGCCAAGTTTCGTGCCAAACCGATGCCGTTTGGCGATTTTTGGGCCTCAATACCTCGAATTCAAATTTCTCAAGGAACTAGTTTGCCTAGACCGAAATCCGGCTCTAGCTCCGAAACCAGGAACCCGATTCTAGCCCCGTCTTCTCCCGCAAGTCTCTTGTGCCATGGCGGTCGTGTGTGCCAAGTTTCGTTCTAATCAGACCGTGTCTGGTAATTTTGGGGCGTCAACAACTCGAATTCAAGTTTCTTAAGGAACTAGTTCGCCCAGAGCAAAATCCGTCTCTAACCCCCAAACCGGGAACCCGATTGGAGTCCCGGCTTCCCCACAAGTTTCTTGTGCCTAGGCGGTCGTGCGTGCCAAGTTTCGTTCCAAACCGACCTCGTTCGGTGATTTTAAGGTGTCAACACCTCGAATTGAAGTTTCTTAAGGAATTAGTTTGCCTAGTGTGAAATCCAGCTCTAACTCCCAAACCGGGAACCCGATTGGAGTCCCGTTTTCTCCCACAAGTGTTTCGTGCCTAGGCGGTCATGTGTGCCAAGTTTTGTGCAAAACCGACGCCATTTGGTGATTTTAGGGCATCAACACCTCGAATTCAAATTTCCTAAGAAACTAGTTTTCTACACCGAAATCCAGCTCTCCCTCCCAAACCGGGAACCCGATTGGAGCCCCGTCTTCTCCCACAACTCTCTCGTGCCTAGGCGGTCGTGTGTGCCAAGTTTCGTGCTAATCCAACCCCGTTTGGAGATTTTGGGGCGTCAACACCTCGAATTCAAGTTTCTCAAGGAACCAGTTTGCCTAGAGCAAAATCCGGCTATAACTCCGAAATCAAGAACCCGATTGGAGTCCCGTCTTCTCCCAGAAATTTCTCGTGCTTAGGCGGTCGGTTGGGCCAGGTTTCGTGCCAAACCGATGCCATTTCGTGATTTTGGGGCATTAATACCTCGAATTCAAATTTCCTAAGGAACTAGCTTGCCTAGACCGAAATGCGGCTCTAACTCCCAAACCGGGAACCCGATTTGAGCCCAGTCTTCTCTCACAAGTCTCTCGTGCCTAGGCGGGCGTGTGTGCCAAGTTTCGTGCCAAGCCAACGTCGTTGGACTATTTTGGGACGTCAACACCACGAATTTAAATTTCTTAATGGACCAAATTGTCCAGACCGAAATCCGGCTCTGACTCTCAAACCGGGAACCTGATTCGAGCCCCGTCTTCTCCCACAAGTCTCTCGTGCCTAGGTGGTCGTGTGTGCTGGGTTTCGTGCCATTCGATCCCCGTTTTGTGATTTTGGGGCGTCAACACCTCGAATTCAAATTTCTGAATGAACTAGTTTGCCTAGAGTGAAATCTGACTCTAACTCCCAAACTGGCAACCCCATTGGAGCCCCGTCTTCTCCCACAAGTCTCTCGTATTTAGGCGGTCATGTATGCCAAGTTTTGTGTCAAACCGACGCCGTTTGGTATTTTGGGGCGTCTACACCTCGAATTCAAATTTCTTAAGGAACTACTTTTGCCTAGACCGAAAAATCCGGCTATAACTCCCAAACCAGGAACCCGATTCGAGTCCGCATTCTCTCACAAGTCTGTCACGCCCAACCGGTCGTGTGTGCCAAATTTTGTCCTTATCCCACCCCGTTCGGTGATTTTGTGGCGTTAACAACTCGAATTCAAGTTTCTTAAAGAATTACTTTGCCTAGAGTGAAATCCGGCTCTAACTGCCAAACCAATTTATGCCCCAAAATCACCAAACAGCATCGGTTTGGCACGAAACTTAACACACACGACCGCCTAAGCACGAGAGACTTGTGGGAGAAAACGGGACACCAATCGGGTTCCTGGTTTTGGAGTTAGAGTCGGATTTCATTATAAGCAAACTAGTTCCTTAAGACACTTGAATTCGAAGCGTTGATGCCTCAAAATAAGCAAGCGGCGTCTGTTTTGCGCGAAACTTGGCACACACGACCGCCTAGGCACGATAAACTTGTTGGAGAACCTCATTGGAGTCCCGTCTTCTCCCACAAGTTTCTCGTGCCTAGGCGGTCGCGTGTGCCATTTTCGCGCAAAACAGACGCCGTATGCTTATTTTGAAGCGTCAACGCCTCGAATTGAAGTTTCTTAAGGAACTAGTTCGCCTATAATGAAATCCGACTCTAACTCCCAAACCACGAACCCAATTGGTGTCCCGTCTTCTCCCACAAGTCTCTCGTGCCTAGGCGGTCGTGTGTGCTAAGTTTCGTGCCAAACTGATGCTGTTTGGTGATTTTGGGGTGTAAACAAGTCGAATTCAAATTTCTTAAGGAACTAGTTTGCCTAGACCGAAATCCGGCTTTAACTCCCAAACCGGGAACCCGATTCTAGCCCCGTCTTCTCCCAAAAATTTCTCGAGCTTACGCGGTCGGTTAGGCCAGGTTTCGTGCCAAACCGATGCCATTTCGTGATTTTGGGGTATTAATACCTCGAATTCAAATTTCCTAAGGAACTAGCTTGCGTAGACCGAAATGCAGCTCTAACTCCCAAACCGGGAACCCGATTTGAGCCCAGTCTTCTCTCACAAGTCTCTCGTGCCTAGGCGGGCGTGTGTGCCAAGTTTCGTGCCAAACCAACGTCGTTAGACTATTTTGGGACGTCAACACCACGAATTTAAATTTCTTAATGGACCAAATTGTCCAGACCGAAATCCAGCTCTGACTCTCAAACCGGGAACCTGATTCGAGCCCCGTCTTCTCCCACAAGTCTCTCGTGCCTAGGCGGTCGTGTGTGCCGGGTTTCGTGCCATTCGATCCCCGTTTTGTGATTTTGGGGCGTCAACACCTCGAATTCAAATTTCTGAAGGAACTAGTTTGCCTAGAGTGAAATCTGACTCTAACTCCCAAACTGGGAACCCCACTGGAGCCCCGTCTTCTCCCACAAGTCTCTCGTGTTTAGGTGGTCATGTGTGCCAAGTTTTGTGTCAAACCGACGCCGTTTGGTATTTTGGGGCGTCAACACCTCGAATTCAAATTTCTTAAGGAACTACTTTTCATTTTGTTTCAATGAAAATGACCGAAACATTTCTGTTTTCCAAGAAACCAACACAACACTGGTTGAAAACCAAAATTCCAGTGTTTCCACCAAAACACATTGAAACTCACCAAAACACTACGAAATACACAGGAACAAGAGACCCATTAGGAGTCCCTAGCCAAAATTGTTTGTGTTTTTCCATTTTGTAAAGAAAAAGAAACAAGAAGTTTAGAAGCAAACAAAACATGTCAAATGTGATAAAAGAAATATGAGAAAGTAGAATAGAGAAATAGCGAGATAAAGAGAATAGAAACAGGACATGATTGAGCAATTTATTCTCTTCTACTGTATTCACATATATCTTCTTCTCCCCTCTTCCCTAGTACTTTTAGTTTTTCTCTTAACAAAGACAATATCCCCACTCCCCAACCCAACCATTTCATTTATCATTTGCAAAGAATCATAGACACAGATAAGGATGCGGACACAAGACATGCTCATTTTAAAAAAAATGGGGACACGGATACTGCGGGGAAAAAGCAATAAAATATTTTTCATATATTTTAATTTTCTATGTAGATTAATATTACATCCGGAAACAATCAAAATTAACAAAACTAACACTAATTCAATATTAAAATAAATAAATAAATCACCTTTAAATTAACACTTGTCATCTTTTTTATGGATGATATATGAAGTATTTAAATCTAAGCAAAAAGAAATAAACATTCAACATCCAACATCCAACATACATCAAAAGCACTAAAGCAAGGGAGAAAAAAAACTACTTCGCATGTCCCCAGAGCAGTGTTTTAAAAAGCTCTAGGCGTGAGGTGCAAGGCGAGGCGCATGCCTCATCAAAGTGAGGCACAAGTCGTAGACTATAAGTAAAATTATAATATAGGCAAGGTTTTCAACATAAGCAACTATTTCTAAAATTTCAAAAAACATAGAACTTTTAATATTCTAAAAATCATAAAAATAACATTCAACGT
The DNA here is from genome assembly GCA_036172215.1 of Camellia granthamiana. Classification (NCBI taxonomy): domain Eukaryota; kingdom Viridiplantae; phylum Streptophyta; class Magnoliopsida; order Ericales; family Theaceae; genus Camellia; species Camellia granthamiana. The sequence goes on along the minus strand of CM069912.1, from coordinate 79,679,732 downwards.
TCGAAAATTTCTCAAAAATAACATTCAACCTTACTTTATCCAATACTACCTATCTTCCTTCATTAATTTATTGACGTGATTCACTTCTTTTTTAGATAAGAAACTCGCAACATATAGTACCTTAGTGGTTTTGATTTTAAATCGGGACCAAATTGCCTGATAGCTTCAATCATTGGCCCAAAGTTGTCCTAATTCACTACATTGAAAGGAATGCCAAAGTCATATATCCATGTTGCAATCCAAGAGCTTTTTCTCAATCCCTAAGGGTTTTTTAATATAAAAATTGAGGCTCAAAGCACGTGTTTATGTTTGTCGGCGGCGGCGGCGGGGGGTTTGGTTGTTGGTGCCGCCAAGTTTGATGTGGTTGGTTTGGTTGGAACGGAATCGACGAACGTTTCAAGAGGTTCATCATTGTGTGTCCTGGCTAGAGTCGTTTATTATTTGTTGGTTGGAAAGGAGGACAGGTTCGGATTTGTTTGTTCTTTTTTGATTTTTTGGATGATGTTATTGCTTAGGTTTTGTTAGTTTTTCACCCCATGCCAAGGCTCTTTTTGTATTCTTTTGCATCATCTTGATGCTCGCTCGATAAATTTAGTTTTTTTTTTTTTTTTTTTTGATAAATAAACCAACTTTATTAAAAGGCATCAAGGCAATGCAAAGAATACAAAAGCTAAACGAACTATGCACCACGAGGAACTACACAAAACATGAATAAAGCAAGCAAAAGAACTATGAAGACAAATCCTCTACAAATTCAACAAAAGACAAAACCGCTGGGTCCACAGTCAGCGTTAACCAGCTATGCACCACAAGGAGCAAACGCCTCTCCAACCAAACAACCGAACGCATCTCACCCAAAAATACCCGCCGATTACGTTCCAACCACAGGAGCCACATAAGACAATGGCCAGCCAAGTTCCAAGCTCTCCGCCTTCTCTTCCCAACCCTCCCCCCAACCCAACTTTGTAACACAGCCCTTACAGTCCCTGGCTGAACCCAATCCAAACCGAAGAGAGCTACTATAGACATCTAAAGACGTGAAGCAACCGGACAACAAATAAGCAAATGATCCACTGACTCCGCAGCTCCACAACACATGCAACACCAATTGACCAAAATATGACCACGCCGACTCAAATTATCAACCGTCAGAATATGGCCTAATGCAGCTATCCACACAAAGAAAGCAACTTTAGACGGACAACCCACCACCCAAACACTCTTCCAAGGGAAAGGCACCCCAACCCTCCCTGTAAGCCTATGGTAATAAGAGGATACAGAAAACACCCCTTTAGACTTCGAACAATCCCACCTCATAAAATTCTCTCCAACCCCTCTAAACCGAAGCCCATACAAAAAACCCAACAGACCCAGCACTTGCCCCATCTCCCAATCCTGCACTGGACAACATTCCACACAACCACACAACCACCTAGCCTTGCACAGCCACCTGGCCTTGCATATGAGCATAAGAATCCACCGTCGCCTCCCGGTCAGTGGCAATCCGAAAAAGCAACGGAAACATCACCGCCAATGGCAGCTCTGCACACCACCTATCCCTCCAAAACCGAACTCGGGTCCCCACCCCAACCAAAAAACTCACATTCTTCCATAACTCCTTCCGTCCCAACCAAATTCCTTTCCATAAACTGCGACCATGCGAATGGGTAACCTCCTCCGTACTCCAATCCCCCCATCCCAAACCATATTTAGCCCCGACCACCTTCCTCCACAACCGCTCCCTCTCTACCCCAAACTGCCATAACCACTTCCCCAAAAGAGCCAAATTAAATGAAATCAAACTCCGGATCTCCAAACCCCCCATCGCCTTAGGAGAACAAATCTGCTCCCAGGCTACGAGATGATAATGGAAGGATTCTGACCCTCCTGCACATAAGAAAACTCTCTGTAACTTTTCCAACCTCCGAGCAACAGACACAGGAATAACATGTACTAACATGAAATAAGTCGGGATACTCGAGAGGACACTCTTGATCAGTGTAACGCGGCCCCCTTTCGAAAGATATTGCCGCTTCCACCCTGCCAATCGACACTGCACCCTGTCCACCACCCCATCCCACACCCTTGGAGCCTTAAAAGATGCTCCCAAAGGTAACCCCAAATAAGTTGTGGGTAAGGCCACTATCTTACAACCCAAAATTGCAGCCAATATAGAAATACGTGGCACGGACCCAACCGGAATCAACTCTGACTTCCCCAAATTCACCCGAAGTCCCGAGACCGCCTCAAAATAGAGAAGAACACACCTTAAATAACCAACCTGACTCTCCTCCGCGCCACAAAAAATAAGAGTATCATCCGCATAAAACAAGCGAGACACCACTAAAGGAGTAGTCCGCTCCATACCCACCTCAAAACCCGTCAAAAGACCCCTCTGAACTGCAGTAGATAACAAGCGCTCCAAAGCCTCCATAATTAAAATAAACAATAAAGGAGACAAAGGGTCACCCTGCCGTAAACCCCTATGAGTCGGGAAAAATCCTATTGGTGTCCCATTCACTAGAACAGACATCCTAACCGTCGATATACAAAACTGAATCCACTGCCTCCACCGTTCCCCAAACCCCATACGCTACATATACATCAAAAACCACCAATTCACATTATCATATGCCTTCTCAATATCTAACTTACAAATAAGACCAGCACCCCCCTACCAAATTCGCGAGTCAACACACTCATTTTCTACCAACACAGCATCCAAAATCTAACGCCCCCCCACAAAGGCATTCTGAGACTCAGAGACCAGCCCCCCCAAGACACCGCGCAACCTGTTAGCCAAAACTTTCGCCAGAAGCTTGTACACACTCCCCAACAAGCTAATGGGTCGACATTCTGGGACTCCGTCGATAAATTTAGTTTATTTATTATAAATGAAATAAAATAAATTAAAGGGGTTATGATTCCCTATAACACACAAAGAATAAGGATGGAGCAAAAAAACGAATGAGGCTAAGAAGCACGGACACCTCTCCGGAGGCTACGTATCAGTGTCAGACACGCGTCGGACACCGACACGCGTCGGACACGCGGTTGACACGTGTCTGACACGTCTGCAGAGGTGTCCCATTTTTTTTTCATTTTTTTTGTTTTCCGGACACGCTCCGGACACGTCCAGACACGCGACGGACACGCGCGGGGGTCGAAAACATGATTTTTGAAACTTAAACAGGGTCAAAGCTTAGTTGCAGGAATCAACGAATCTTCGTAAGAAAATAAAAACCCTAGATCAACAAAGAGAGAGAGAGGAGAAAGAAAGTGAAGAACCTGAAGATCGCAGTTCGTCTCCTCTCGCAGATCGCAGATCGTCTGTCGCAGTTCGTCTCTCTCGCAGATCGCAGATCGCAGATCGTCTGTCGCAGTTGGTCTCCTCTCTCTCTCTCTCTCTCTCTCTCTCTCGCAGATCGCCTCTCTGGCCTTCGTCTCCCCTTCGAATTCCTGAGTCTGGATATATACCTAATATATATATACCTTATATAAGTGAGATATATATATAAGATAATAAAACAAATAAAATATTTAACTAAATATAATATATATATATATAAACCATATTAAACCTTTAAAGAAAAACTAAATATAATATATATATATAAAACATATAAAATTTTTATATAAATATATATATTTAAAAAATAAAAAAATAAAAAATATTAACACATTATTATTTAATATATATCATATATATATACATATAAATATATAATAAAAAAATAAAAATATTAATATATATAATCTTTATAATATATTTACATAAAAAAAACATTAACACTACAAATAGTATATATTTTTTAATTTTACATATAATATATAAATAAAATTATATATATTAAACGTGTCCCCAGCGTGTCGTGTCCCTCATTTTTTGAAAAATTACGTGTCCGCGTGTCTGTGTCGTGTCCGTGTCGTGTCTCGTATCCGTGTCCGTGCTACTTATGAGGCAAGCGCCTCGCGCCAAATCCTAAGTCACAGACCTCAAATCCGCCATTCCTATAGCACCTCGCCTCAAGTTGTCTAAGGCACCTCAAGTGCACCTCAATGCACTTTGCGCCTAAGTGCGCGCTTAGGCATGTATTTTAAAACACTGCCCCATAGTGTCCTTGTTGTGTCCCCAGTGTGTCCCCTAAAAAGAAATCAATTAAATAAAGGGACACACCACGTAACATGTCCAATGCGTGTCCCCGCCATGTCCCCGTGTCTAACACGGCTACAACACTTATTTTCAATTGTCGATGCTTCATAGATCATCTATCAATATTTATTGATCGTTGTTGAAACGTTGTTTTTTAACTTGTTAGAAAGAAACTTCTAATCTTATCTCTAAAGGCCTCCTTACACCTTAGAACCCCTTTGGCATTCATTTATTGCTCCCTCCATCCCACATTGTTCATCCTCATTTCCCATTTGGAATGTCCCGCAATGTCTCCTCCTTGAAAACTCAAAGCATAAGATTTTACAATTTTCCAAAATTATCTCTTATAAGTGACTAGGAATAGATTTAAGAGTGGGAATATAATGGCTATTTGGGAAACCATGTTGTCTGATTTTAAATTGAATGCATTAATGACATGCCTCCTTAAAATGCTGGAACTCCCAAATCAAACTAACATGTAAACCTTGTTGGATTTATTTGACTTTAATTGAATTTTTTTTGTTTATATTAACATTTACTACCAAGTTTAATAAGAATGGATGAGAAGACCTCAACTACTTTTTAATCATTAGGCTACATATGCATTTGGATAGCTTTTAGTTTTTCCATCAAACATTATTGTGCTTTTCCAAAAATGTTTATGATTTCCCTCAAATTTCCCAAACATTTCCATTTCCAAACTGACAAGTTGAAACAAATTTGACCCCTAGTTACAAAGTAACCATATTTAACAAGTCATGTCTTTTTGGCCACTTATCATGTTAGAAAGTAAACACAAGATTTTAACAAATCTTGTAGATCCATTTTAAATATACAACCAATATTATTACACAGTTACATGCTATTACGCTCCATTTGGATGGAGGGATTTGGTGAGAAAAGAAATGGTGAGAATAGGAAACCCCTTCACTTGTTTGGATGGTTAAGTAGGTGAGAAATGATGAGAGATGGTGAGAAAAGGATTCTCACCAAACCTATGTTTTGTTTCTCACCAAAAGCGGTGAGATTTGGTGAGAAAGGAATTGGTTCAATGAAACTTTTCTAAAATACTAAAATTACCCTTATGAAAAAACATAGCTTATTAATATGGAAGGTTATTTTAGTAAAATGAATCACAACACTTTCCTTTCTTTTTTCTTATTTACTCTATCCAAACAAGAGAGGTGAGAAACAACATTATCTTCTCTTTTATTCATCCAAATATAATGGTGAGCTACGTTACACGAACTTTCTGTTTTTTTAGAGGTCCCGTGTTGACATGACACAACACGGGTACGGGTGCTGAATATGACTGGGACACGACTGTTTACAAACAGATATGACAGAGCCCTAATTGCAAAAGAGAAAGAAGAGAGAGCAAGTAGACAACCTGGTCGCCAACTTCAAAAGGGTGAAGACATTGATCTCTTCTTCTCTCTGTCGATCTCCTCTTCAACTTCCCCTTCGTCTTCAACGAGTCTCGTCTCCTTTTCTTCTCTCTCTCTCTCTCTCTCTCTCTCTCTCTCTCTCTGTGTCGATCTCCTCTTCTCTCTCAATCGATTTATCTCCTCTTCTTCTCTCTTTGTCGATCTCTCCCTTTCTCTCTCTCTCTCTCTCTCAGATAATAAATAAAATAAATAAATAAATAAATAAAACCCTAATAAAATCATCTATTTAATAGATAATAATGAATAAAATAGATCATTTATTTTTTTTTTTAAAAAAAACTAATAAAATTATATATATATATATAATAAAAAATCTATAAAATAAATCATAACCAAACCAAACCAAACCTTAAGTCCCATCAAATGGGGTCGGCTACATGAATCTTTTTTCTCCACTCAACTCTATCCAAGGCCATTTCGTGAGTCAAACAAATCATCTATTTTTTATTTTTTATTTCTTTCAACATAATTTGTTATTTCTTATTTTGTTATAATGTTTTATTTATAATATATATAGATGTCAATTAAAGATAACATATATAGATAAATTAAAAATATTATTAAGAGAAATTATTAGGAGTGGTACCTTTGGTTTGGGAAGAAATTATAATAGAACCGCCATGTTATCAAAAAAATACATAAAATTTTATCAGAAAAATACAAAATATTTTTTTGCAAATCCATGTTTAACCGTATCCACATACCCGTGTCTAATTTTTGGGTACTTTTTAGCCGTACCCGCGTATCCCTCATTTAGAGGTTTGTTGAGTCCGACCTCTAAATATATACTTACACCCGACACTCGTACCCGACTCCATAAAATGTAGATGGTGAGAAACCATAATCATTTCTTTTCTCACCTCACCTCACATCACAATCCAAACGGAGTGTTACTTACTGTTCAAAGCATAAAAGAGCATTCTAAGGAAGGCGGCTCACTAAACAATGTTTAAGAAATAACTGTCCACGTATGAAGCAATGTTATTTTCAATCCATAATTCCTTTACAATGTACAGGTTCCTATAAAATTGGATGCATATTACATGTATGAATAGTAGGCACATTTACTATTCTAACAAGTTTTCCATGAGGAAAAAAAAAAGGGGGGCAATTGGTAAGTAATATAAATATTGGTTCACACTCATGCAACCAAGTTACCTTACCAAAAGATAGTAGCCATTGAATTATTGACCAAGTAAATACAGTTTCTGCTGCCAACTAACGACACACGTAGGTATCCAGTTACAAAAATGCAACCAGTTACAAAAATGCAAATCATGTCCTTCCATTCTAGGGTAGGACTGAAAAATATGAATGAGTTGTCCAGAAGCCATGGCGTTGGTCTCCCATACCCTTCTTGTTCACTCTCCACCCTCTTTATCTCTTTCTTTTTTTTCTTATTTAAACAACCTTCACACAAGTTACAACACCTAGGCACTGTTTCTGACATAAATTTTCAACCACTTTTCCTATGAAAAATATGTTTCATCATTCTAAACAAATCATATCTTCTTTCTTTTTCCTTTTTTTTTCAGTTACTTTTCAAGGTTTCACAGATTATGTTAAAAGATCCTGATCCTTTGTGAGTTGTGTGTCATTATATGTCAAACATGCATTAACTATTGAATCAAATTATGAAAAAATATTCTGACTGCTCAATTATGTTATGGTTTTATTATAAAGCTAGGTATTTTGCGAAAAATTTGCACCCAATTATAATAATAAACACTTCATCTAATGATGTCAAAGATTACCTTGCAGGTGTTATAACAAAACTAAGGTTGATGCGCCGTGAAGCAGGAACAGAACTTGTAACTCTGCATTTGACAACTTGTTCAACATGATACAGCGAAGTTGGGTCATCACCAGGTTCTAAACCAAGCTCAGATCTGGGTCAGATACAATCAGTTAGTTTCTTTCAATAATCAGATAAGGACACACAACATCAAATAAGATGATAGTCAATCAGAAATTTGCTACAAATAATAATTCTTTTTTTTTTTTTTTTTTTTTTTCAGGTACAATTCTTTCTTCTTCCTCTCTCTTTTTTTATTTTTTTCCCATTGCATGGGGGGCAAAGGAATAAGGAGAAAGAAACAGTAACACTTATAGAAGAAACTCCAATCAATTAAACAAACTGCACAAAATATGATTAAAACATGCACAAGCTAACACACCTACCCATAAACACAAAGAGGCCAATGCACACCTTCCCCCCATATTTTTCCCATGACTAGAACCCGAGCCACAAGGCTGAAGGTGGATATCACTTGCATCACACCAGGACACAACCTCTTATATACAGACTTAAAAGAACTCCCAATTCAAACAAAAGATTAAGATTCCAAAATTTAAAGCTTGAGGCATCGAGTTCTAAAAAACCTATCGAACCCAATTCAAACAAATTCAGAGACTCAAAACCATCAAATGACCGATATACTGACCCATGGGTGACTTCTATAGCCATGTCCATAAAATTTAAGAAAAAAAGTTCTATTGCCTCTTTATTGTCCAACTCATGTGATGGAGAATGCATGGGATAAGGATAAGAATAAAAGTTCTATTTATCTATGAATTTTATTTATCTACAAGCTATTTATCTAAGAATTTTATCTATTTAGGAAGTCAAGTTTGTTTAGGATTAGTTAGGCATGCTTATAAATAAATCTTTTATGTAATGGTTTAGCTGACTTGGAAAACAATTAATAATTATCGTTTTGACTTATGATTGATGTGAAAGCCTAGGGTGATTGCTGCTATGTCTGAAACTAAACTCCTTCAATGTTCAATCCTAATGTTTCTCGTCTTTTCTTTTCGTTCTTTCTTATTGATCCTGCATCAATTTAGGTGTCAGATCCTGGCATTGACCACCCTCATTCATTCAAGAAGTTCATCGAACAGTTGGAAACCACCAATGTTTCAAGTCTTGATGAACCATCGAACAGTTGGAAACCACCAATGTTTCAAGTCTTGATGAACCGTCAGCAGCATCAACATCATCACACTGTCATTACCCATCGCATATATTGAAATTTGGGGACCAATTACTATTTTGGATTGCATCGACACTACTTTTCGTCATTGTCATTGTCACTTCACTGCCTCAAATCACCGGATCATCCATTGTCAATCACAACCAACACCTTCGTGCCTCACTGCCACTGTCTTTCAATTTAGAATTGCGGGGTAGCCTGAACTGATGCAATCCACAGCATTAACTTTGATTTATTTTGCTGTCTCTCAGTTCAGAATTGTTGGGTTGTCTGAACTGCTGCAATCCACAACATTAACTTCGATCTGTTTGAGACAGATAACTCCATGACTCGTTGCTGGAAATAGCAATGATCGTCAACATCCCTTGTTGAGTCATTACTTCTTCCACCAAAGCCACATCATCTATTACATCACTGTAGGCAATGCTTCCCTCATGCCGATGCCACCATCAAAAGCCAGATCCCTTGTCAGTGGCCGTGTTACTGCTCAACATTGTCAGTGTTGTGTTCTGTATTCACTCGAGGTTTCATCATAGCTATATAGTGCCTTTATGTGTTGCTATTTACTACATGAGGAAAACATTGTGCAAAGAAAAGAGTATAGAAACCCTTGATTAGACACAAGTCTAACCCAGAGCCAAGAATATTTAACGCAAAACAAGCCTAGCCCAACCGAACAGTCCAGACGACAATAAATACCCACACTGACCCAAGTCCTACCTTTATTATATTGATCCAGCCATTTTGTCTTACAAATAAAGATTTCCAATCCAAGAATATAATGAAGCAATAACCCATCTCAATCCAACTGCCCCTGCCAAAGCCTAAACATAACAAGGATCAAAAATTTCATTTCAGTATGTTGTTTCGGGTAGCTTGGAAATGAAAATGTTTTAGAAACATTTCAGAAATATTATGGAAACGTTTCAAAAATCTCTCAAAATATTTCGAAACCATAAGGGAAACGATAAAAGAATTTGAAAATGTTTAATATCAAAAACTAAAACCTATATAAATGTTAATACATTATCAATAATTAAATAATTACACTTTTTTTTTTTATCAGCTACAAAAAATAAATAAATAATAATAAATAAAATACAAAATTCATTAATAATGAAAAAAGGGGTACAAGGAGAGGACAAGATGGTGTTCAAAAAAAAAAAAAAAGAGAGGAAAAGATGTCCTCAAACACAACATGAAAAACCACACTGAAACACCACAAAGAAAAGTAATCAAGATTCACAAACAGCTTTCCAATCTTTGGAAATCGAAAAAAAAAAAAAAAAATGCAGAACCCGTTTAAGCGGAGGAGAGGCGTATCCCAAATTGAATCCAAATATTCAATCCTATCCTCAAAGATCTTTGCATTCCTTTTCAACCAAACTACCCAAAAGATCACAAAGACAACACAGTGCCACTATATTTTTGATTTCTAATTGCCACCAAAACCTCATAAGCAAATTTGCACATGCACCAACAGCCATCCAATGTGTTTTCAATCAAACAAAATAGTTCATGCCATAAATTCAAAGCCAGGAGGCACTGCAAGAATAAATAATCCACCAAATCCCCTACACATGATGCACCATTGAGGATAGAGGAAATGATTCGGTCTCCTCCTTTGAAACATATCGTTGGTCATAATGCTTTCATGAGCCAACGACTACATAAAAATCTTCACTTCAGGAGACAGAACCGCCTTCCAAATCCGCTTGTGCAACAAAAAAGTAGAAACATTGGGGTTGCGTTTGGTAGAGTTTTAAATTATGATTTGAGAATAAAGTTGGATTTTGAGTTTGTGAGTTTTGGAATTATGATTTGAGTGTAGAAAATTTGTTTGGTTATGAGTTTTAAAAAGAGTTCGAATTGAGTGATGTGACATATAATATTGAAAAGTGCTTTGAGAAGTGGGTGTGAAATTAATTTTCTAAAGCTGTAACTAAACAGAGCCTAGGTTTCTTAATGATTGAATCAAAAAAAAGACTTGCATGAAAAGATATCGGAAGCGTATTTAAGCCAAACCTACCTATCACAAACATTTGGAGACAACGAAAAATTATCAAGCAAAGACAACAAAGATGCCAACTCAGGAGCCTCCTGATCATTAAGATTCCTGATAAAATTGAAATTCCAAATAATTGGAGCTAAATTGGAGCACGACAAAGATGCAATGGAAAATTTATTGAGAACGAACCACAATATACAAGTGTAAAACAACCTTGTTAAAGGAAGATTCACCCAACCAAACATCCTGCCACAACCTCTGCATTTTGTCCTGTTGCAAATTAATACCAACCACACTGCTCTTGCAACACTCAAGCTTGGAAATAGGACACCGGGGGAGGGGCAAAACTATGTAACAGTCACGAGAAGGACCGGGAAATGCCCCAAACACCTCGGGAGGGTCCAAGGTAAGTTGCGGAGACTTACGGAACTAGCACAAGACTCTCGGTTTTAGAACTAAATTTAAAAATGCACTTTTTTCACGCTTAAGCTTAAAAATAAGCCGTCGGGAGACAAAATCGTGTAACAGTTACGAGAAAGCTCGGGGAAAACGTCAAACACCCCAGCAGGGACCAATGTAAGTTGTGAAAACTTACGGAACTAGCACGGGACTCCCGATTTGAAAACGAAGTCCGAAACGGCACTTTTCTCGCACCTAAGCTTGAAAATAGTCCATCGGAGGGCCAAAATCGTGTGACAGTTAAGAGAAGGTCCAGGGAACACCTCAAACACCTAAGGAGAGACCAACGTGAGTGGTGGAAACCTACGAAACTCGCATGGAACTCCCGGTTTGAAAACTAAGTCAAAAAATATACTTCCTCAACACTTAAGTTTGAAAATAGGCCATCGGGGCCCCCCAAAATCCTGTAACAGTCCCGAGAAGGCCCGTTGAACACCTCCAACACCTCAGGAGAGACCAATGTAAGTTGTGGAGACTTACGGAACTAACGCGGGACTTTCGGTTTGAAAACTAAGCCGGAAAAGGTACTTTTTTCACACTTAAGCTTGGAAAATAGGCCTCGGCGGGCCGAAATCGTGTAACAATCACGAGAAGGCCCGAGGAACACCTCGAACATCTCAGGAGGGACCAAATTGAGTTGTGAAAACTTAACGAACAGGCACGGGACTCCCGATTTGAAAACTAGGTTGGAAAATACACTTTTCTAACACTTAAGCTTGGAAGTAGGCCATCGGGGGGCCAAAATCATGTAACAATCGCAAGAAAGGCCGGGAACACCTTAAATACCTCGGGAGTGACCAACGCGAGTTGTGAAAACTTACGAAACTAGCACGGGACTCCCGGTTAGAAAACTACGTTGGAAAGAGACACACTTTCCACACTCAAGCTTGGAAATAGGACACCGGGGGGGGCCAAAACCGTGTAGGAGTCACGAGAAGGTCCGGGGAACACCTGAAACACCTTGGAAGGAACCAACGCAAGTTGTGGAAACTTACGAAACTCGCATGGGACTCCCGGTTTGAAAACTAAGTCAAAAAATGCACTTCCTAAACACTTAAGTTTGAAAATAGGCCATCAGGGGCCCCCAAAAATCCTATAACAGTCCCGAGAAGACCCGTGGAATACCTCCAACACCTCGGGAGAGACCAATGTAAGTTGTGGAGACTTACGGAACTAGTGCGGGACTTCCGGTTTGAAAACTAGGCCGGAAAATGTACTTTTTCACACTTAAGCTTGAAAATAGGCCTCGGCGGGCCGAAATCGTGTAACAATCACGAAAAGGCCCGGGGAACACCTCGAACATCTCAAGAGGGACAAATTTGAGTTGTGAAAACTTAAGGAACAGGCACGGGACTCCCGATTTGAAAACTAGGTCAGAAAATACACTTTTCTAACACTTAAGCTTGGAAGTAGGCCTTTTCTAACACTTAAGCTTGGAAGTAGGCCATCGGGGGGCCAAAATCATGTAACAATCGCAAGAAGGGCCGAGAACACCTCAAACACCTCGGGAGTGACCAACGCGAGTTGCAAAAACTTACGGAACTAGCACGGGACTCCCGGTTTGAAAACTACATTGGAAAGAGACACACTTTCCACACTCAAGCTTGGAAATAGGACACCGGGGGGGCGCCAAAACCGTGTAACAGTCACGAGAAGGACCAGGAAATGCCCCAAACACCTCGGGACGGTCCAAGGTAAGTTGCGGAGACTTACAGAACTAGCACGGAACTCTCAGTTTGAAAACTAAATCAAAAAATGCACTTTTTTCACGCTTAAGCTCGAAAATAAGCCGTCAGGGGCCAAAATCTTGTAACAGTCACAAGAAAGCCAGAGGAACACGTCAAACACCTCGGGAGGGACCAATGTAAGTTGTGAAAACTTACGGAACTAGCACGGGACTCCCGCTTTGAAAACGAAGTCCGAAACGGCACTTTTCTCGCACCTATGCTTGAAAATAGTCCATCGGGGGGCCAAAATCGTGTGACAGTCAAGAGAAGGTCCGGGGAACACCTCAAACACCTAGGAAGGGACCAACGTGAGTTGTGGAAACCTACGGAACTCGCATGGGACTCCCGGTTTGAAAACGAAGTCAAAAAATGCACTTCCTAAACACTTGAGTTTGAAAATAGGCCATCGGGGCTTCCCAAAAATTCTGTAACAGTCCCGAGAAGGCCCGTGGAACACCTCCAATACCTCGGGAGAGACCAATGTAAGTTGTGGAGATTTACGGAACTAGCGCGGGACTTCCAGTTTGAAAACTAGGCTGGAAAATGTACTTTTTTCACACTTAAGCTTAAAAATAAGCCTCGGCGGGCTGAAATCGTGTAACAATCACGAGAAGGCCCGGGAAACACCTCGAACATCTCAGGTGGGACAAATTTGAGTTGTGAAAACTTAACGAACAGGCACGGGACTCCCGATTTGAAAACTAGGTCGGAAAATACACTTTTCTAACACTTAAACTTGGAAGTAGGCCATCGGGGGGCCAAAATCATGTAACAGTCGCAAGAAGGGCCGGGAACACCTCAAACACCTCAGGAGTGACCAACGCGAGTTGCGAAAACTTACGGAACTAGCACGGAACTCCCGGTTTGAAAACTAGGTTGGAAAGAGACACTTTCCACACTCAAGCTTGGAAATAGGACACCGGAGGGGCGCCAAAACCGTGTAACAGTCACGAGAAGGACAGGAAAATGCCCCAAACACCTCGGGAGGGTCCAAGGTAAGTTGCGGAGACTTACAAAACTAGCACGGGACTCTCGGTTTGAGAACTAAATAAAAAAATGCACTTTTTTCACACTTAAGTTTAAAAATAGGCCATTGGGGGCCCCCAAAATCCTATAACAGTCACGAGAAGGCCCGGGAAACACATCAAACACCCCAGGAGGGACCAATGTAAGTTGTGAAAACTTACGGAACTAGCACGGGACTCTCGGTTTGAAAACTAAGTCAAAAAATGCACTTCCTAAACACTTAAGTTTGAAAATAGGCCATCGGGGGCCCCCCCAAAATCCTGTAACAGTCCCGAGAAGGCCCGTTGAACATCTCCAACACCTCGGGAGAGACCAATGTAAGTTGTGGAGAGTTACGGAACTAGCGCGGGACTTTCGGTTTGAAAACTAGGTCGGAAAAAGTACTTTTTTCACGCTTAAGCTTGGAAAATAGGCCTCGGCGAGCCGAAATCGTGTAACAATCACGAGAAGGCCCGGGGAACACCTCGAACATCTCAGGAGGGACCAATTTGAATTGTGAAAACTTAACAAACAGGCACGGGACTCCCGATTTGAAAACTAGGTCAGAAAATACACTTTTCTAACACTTAAGCTTGGAAGTAGGCCATCGGGAGGCCAAAATCATGTAACAGTCGCAAGAAGGGCCGGGAACACCTCAAACATCTCGGGAGTGACCAACGCGAGTTACGAAAACTTACGGAACTAGCACGGAACTCCCGGTTTGAAAACTACGTTGGAAAGAGACACACTTTCCACACTCAAGCTTGGAAATAGGACACCGGAGGGGCGCCAAAACCGTGTAACAGTCACGAGAAGGACCGGGAAATGCCCCAAACACCTCGGCAGGGTCCAAGGTAAGTTGCGGAGACTTACGGAACTAACACGGGACTCTCGGTTTGAGAACTAAATAAAAAAATGCACTTTTTTCACACTTAAGTTTGAAAATAGGCCATCGAGGGCCCCCCAAAATCATATAACAATCACGAGAAGGCCCGGGGAACACATCAAACACCCCGGGAGGGACCAATGTAAGTTGTGAAAACTTAAGGAACTAACACGGGACTCCCGATATGAAAACGAAGTCCGAAACGGCACTTTTCTCGCACCTAAGCTTGAAAATACTCCATCGGGGGGCCAAAATCGTGTGACAGTCAAGAGAAGGTCCAGGGAACACTCAAACACCTAGGGAGGAGCCAACGTGAGTTGTGGAAACCTACGGAACTCGCATGGGACTCCCAGTTTGAAAACTAAGTCAAAAAATGCACTACCTAAACACTTAAGTTTGAAAATAGGCCATCGGGGGCTTTCCAAAATCCTATAACAGTCCTGAGAAGGCCCGTGGAACACCTCCAACACCTCGGGAGAGACTAATGTAAGTTGTGGAGACTTATGGAACTAGCGCGGGACTTCCAGTTTGAAAACTAGGCCGGAAAATATACTTTTTTCACACTTAAGCTTGAAAATAGCCCTCGGCGGGCCGAAATCGTGTAACAATCACGAGAAGGCCCGGGGAACACCTCGAACAACTCAGGAGGGACCAATTTGAGTTGTGAAAACTTAACGAACAGGCACAGGACTGCCGATTTGAAAAGTAGATCGGAAAATACACTTTTCCAACACTTAAGCTTGGAAGTAGGCCATCGGGGGGCCAAAATCATGTAACAGTTGCAATAAGGGCCAAGAACACCTCAAACACTTCAGGAGTGACCAACGCGAGTTGTGAAAACTTACGGAACTAGCACGAGACTCCCGGTTTGAAAACTATGTTGGAAAGAGACACTCTTTCCACACTTAAGCTTGGAAGTAGGACACCGGGGGGGCCAAAACTGTGCAATAGTCACGAGAAGGACCGGGAAATGCCCCAAACACCTCGGGAGGGTCCAAGGTAAGTTGCGGAGACTTACGGAACTAGCACGGGAATCTCGGTTTGAGAACTAAGGGTTGGTTTGGGATGTTCTAAAAAAGTGCACTTTTTGATTTATTGGCTTATATGGGTTGGGTTTAGGTTGGGTTTCATGTGATGTCTTAGAGAGGTGATGTGATTTAAATAAGATGATGTGACCTAAATAGGATAGTGACTTTTTGACTTTTTGACTTTTTTAGGTTATGCCAAACAAACCCTAAATAAAAAAATGCATTTTTTTCACACTTAAGCTCGAAAATAAGCCGTCGGGAGCCAAAATCGTGTAGCAGTCACGAGAAGGCCCGGGGAACACGTCAAACACCCCAAGAGGGACCAATGTAAGTTGCGAAAACTTACGGAACTAGCACAGAACTCCCGGTTTGAAAACGAAGTCCGAAACGGCACTTTTCTCACACCTAAGCTTGAAAATAGTCCATCAGGGGGGCCAAAATCGTGTGACAGTCAAGAGAACGTCCGAGGAACACTCAAACACCTAGGGAGGAACCAACGTGAGTTGTGGAAACCTACGGAACTCGCATGGGACTCCCGGTTTGAAAATTAAGTCAAAAAATGCACTTCCTGAACACTTAAGTTTGAAAATAGGCCATCGGGGGCCCTCCAAAATCCTGTAACAGCCCCGAGAAAGCCCGTGGAACACCTCCAACACCTCGGGAGAGACCAATGTAAGTTGTGGAGACTTACGGAACTAGCGCGGGACTTCCAGTTTGAAAACTAGGCCGGAAAAGGTACTTTTTTCACACTTAAGCTTGGAAAATAGGCCTGAGCGGGCCGAAATCGTGTAACAATCACGAGAAGGCACGGGGGAACACCTCGAACATCTCAGGAGGGACCAATTTGAGTTGTGGAAACTTAACGAACAGGCACGGGACTCCCGGTTTGAAAACTAGGTTGGAAAATACACTTTTGCGAACACTTAAGCTTGGAAGTAGGCCATCGGGGGGCCAAAATCATGTAACAGTCGCAAGAAGGGCCAAGAACACCTCAAACACCTCGGGAGTGACCAACGGGGGTTGTGAAAACTTACGGATAGCACGGGACTCCCGGTTTGAAAACTACGTTGGAAAGAGACTCTTTCCACACTCAAGCTTGGAAATAGGACACCGGGGGGGGCCAAAACCGAGTAACAGTCACGAGAAAGACCAGGAAATGCCCCAAACACCTCGGGAGGGTCCAAGGTAAGTTGCGGAGACTTACGGAACTAGCACGGGACTCTCGGTTTGAGAATTAAATCAAAAAATGCACTTTTTTCACGCGTAAGCTCGAAAATAAGTCGTCGGGGGCCAAAATCGTGTAACAGTCACGAGAAGACCCGGGGAACACGTCAAACACCCCGGGAGGGACAAATGTAAGTTGTGAAAACTTACAGAACTATCACGGGACTCCCGATTTAAAAACGAAGTCCGAAACGGCACTTTTCTCGCACCTAAGCTTGAAAATACTCCATCGGGGGGCCAAAATCGTGTGACAGTCAAGAGAAGGTCCGGGGAACACCTCAAACACCTAGGGAGGGACCAACGTGAGTTGTGGAAACCTACGAAACTCGCATGGGACTCCCGATTTGAAAACTAAGTCAAAAAATGCACTTCATAAACACTTAAGTTTGAAAATAGGCCATCGAGGGCCCCCCAAAATCCTATAACAGTCCCGAGAAGGCCCGTAGAACACCTCCAACACCTCGGGAGAGACCAATGTACGTTGTGGAGACTTAGGAATTAGCACGGGACTTCCGGTTTGAAAACTAGGTCGGAAAAGGTACTTTTTTCACACTTAAGCTTGGAAAATAGGCCTCGGCATGCCGAAATCGTGTAACAATCATGAGAAGGCCTGGGGAACACCTCGAACATCTCCGAAGGGACCAATTTGAGTTGTGAAAACTTAAGAAACAGGCACGGGACTCCCGATTTGAAAACTAGGTCGGAAAATACACTTTTCTAACACTTAAGCTTGAAAGTAGGCCATCGGGGGGCCAAAATCATGTATCAGTCACAAAATCGTGTAACAGTAAGAAGGGCTGGGAACTACTCAAACACCTCGGGAGTGACCAACGCGAGTTGTGAAAACTTACGAAATTAGCACGGGACTCCCGGTTTGAAAACTACATTAGAAAGAAACACTCTTTCCACACTCAAGCTTGGAAATAGGACACCGGGGGGGCAAAACCGTGTAACAGTCACGAAAAGAACCGAAAAATGCCCCAAACACCTCGGGAGGGTCCAAGGTAAGTTGCGAAGACTGACGAAACTAGCACGGAACTCTCGGTTTGAGAACTAAATCAAAAAATGTACTTTTTTCACACTTAAGCTCGAAAGTAAGCCATCGGGGGCCAAAATCGTGTAACAGTCACAAGAAGGCCCAGGGAACACGTCAAACACCCTAGGAGGGACCAATGTAAGTTGTGAAAACTTACGGAACTAGCACGGGACTCCCGGTTTGAAAACGAAGTCCAAAACGGCACTATTTTCGCACCTAAGCTTGAAAATAGTTCATCGGGGGGCCAAAAACGTGTGACAGTCAAGAGAAAGTCCGGGAAACACCTCAAACACCTAGGGAGGGACCAACGTGAGTTGTGGAAATCTACGGAACTCGCATGGGACTCCCGATTTGAAAACTAAGTCAAAAAATGCACTTCCTAAACACTTAAGTCAAAAAATGCCTTCTCGTGACTGTTACCCAATTTTGGCTTCCAATGGCCTATTTCAAAGTGTGAAAAAAGTGCATTTTTTCACTTAGCTTTCAAACCGGGAGTCCCGTGCTAGTTCCGTAAGTTTTCACAACTTACATTGGTCCCTCCCGAGGTGTGTGAGGTGTTCCCTGGGCCTTCTCGTGACTGTTAATCAATTTTCGCCCCCGACGGCCTATTTTCAAGTTTAAGTGTGAACAAAGTGTCTTTTTCGACTTAGTTTTCAAACAGGGAGTCCCCTGTTAGTTCTGTAAGTTTCCACAACTTACATTAGTCCGTCTCGAGGTGCTTGTGGTGTTCCCTGAACCTTCCCGTGACTGTTACACAATTATGGCCCCCGATGGCCTATTTTCAAGCTTAAGTGTGAAAAAAGTGCATTTTTTGACTTGGATTTCAAACCGGGAGTCTCGTGCTAGTTCCGTAAGTTTCCCCAACATACATTGGTCTCTCCCGAGGTGTTTGAGGTGTTCCCTTGGCCTTCTCGTGACTGTTACACGTTTTTTGCCCCCGATGGCCTATTTTCAAGCTTAAGTGTGAAAAAATTGTCTTTTTCAACTTAGTTTTCAAATTAGGAGTCCCGTGTTAGTTCCATAAGTTTTCACAACTTACATTGGTCCCTCCCGAGGTGTTTGAGGTGTTTCTCGGTCCTTCTCGTGACTGTTGCATGATTTTGGCCCCCCGATGGCCTATTTTCAAACTTAAATGTGAAAAAAGTGACTTTTTCGACTTAGTTTTCAAACCGAAAGTTGCTAGTTCCGTAAGTTTTCAAAACTTATGTTGGTCCCTCTCAAGGTGTTGGTGGTGTTCCCCTGGCCTTCTCATGATTGTTACACAATTTTGGCCCCCGATGGCCTATTCTTAAGCATAAATGTGAAAAAAGTGAACTTTTTGCCTTATTTTTCAAACCAGGTGTCATGTCCTAGTTCCGTAAGTTTCCACAACTTATGTTAGTCCCTCCTAAGGTGTTGGAGGTGTTCTCCAGTCCTTCTCGTAACTGTTACACGATTTTGGCCTCCAATGGCCTATTTTCAAGCTTAAGTGATTGGAAAGTGCATTTTTTGACATAGTTTTCAAACCGGGAGTCCCGAGCTAGTTCCGTAAGTTTTCACAACTTACATTGGTCCCTCCCGAGATGTTTGAGGTGTTCCCCGGGACGACAAAAATTAAAAACACAGGGTTTATTGTGTCACAAGGGTCAAACCCTGGGGTTTTTTTGTAATTTCCCTAACAACTTTTCATACATGCAAAATGACTCCTAAAAATGTAAAGAATAAAATTTTTTGGAGCAAGTAAAAAAAAAATTTGATACAAATTGTTCTCCATTATAGTTGAAAATTTCTACACATGCAAAATAACTCTAAGCAATGTGAAGAAGAAAAAGTTTTGGCTTAAGCAAAAAAAAAATTAATAGAAATTGTTCTAGGTTGTAGTTAAATAAAAATTGGAATTTTTTTTTTTTTTTAGTGATTAATCAAAATTTAGATTAAAGAAGGCTCCAAAGGAGAAGTTGAAAAACTTGATGACAAGAATAAAATATATGAAAACTAGTAAATGCTCTATGATTTAGCGATTTCCGTACTACTATAGTAGCAGGCTAGCCTATGCTAAATTCACGCCAAATATAAGTTTTATCAGACACGCAATACTGCAAGTTCTAGAAAGCTTGGCACTCAAAAAATTTCATAGCCAGCACTAGCAGATAAATCCAAAAGCTAACAAAATCATACTCACCTTAGGTAGCAGCATCCGCCCCTTTCTTTTGCCAGACCAAAATTAACAAACATAGCGTTTACAATAGGCTATCAGATGAAGAGCAAGAACCAGAAGTCTCACATCAAATAATGGCAATCTCAAACTATTTAAGTAGAAGATATTAATTACCTTGGCATGACCAATATGTAGATACCCGTTTGGTTCTGGTGGAAAGCGGGTAAATACTTTCCCTCCTGTGGCCTTCAAATGCTTTTCAAGTATTTCCCTTGAATTGCAAGGTCTCAACACAGGGCGATCACTGAAAAATATTTCAGTATGTACCTGACGATGCACATGATAGATACAGAACAAATTCTAATAAACAGCAGGAATAGTGTGTAAAAGAAGACGCAAGTCAAAGAATAAAGAAAATAAGAAGATGATAGTGGTCCCACAGATAACTATAGAGAATTGAGAAAAGTAAAGCAATGGCTAGCCATTGAACTGACTGAACACCCCAAAACTCAGGTACACCTACCTGTAAGGCATTGACAAACATAGCTTCCAAATCATAAGCAAGATAAGAAGTAGACCCAATACCAAAACAATTTTAAAAACTTGAAAAATAAAAAGTTCGAAATTCAACATAACAGATAGTTGTAAAAATCAAAACTTTATCATTGCAATATCTGAGCTGCCACTATACACCTTTTTACCATTATGTTTCGAAAGTATTAATAAGCAGTAAAATTAAGATGTCTTCAACAAGTAAACAGTAAAAAGAACTAAATATAAGTTGACAAACAAAAAATGAGTAACAATAAAATAAAATAACAGATATAAAGATCAGGCAAAATTGGTTACCTTATAGTTTTCCTCTG
The DNA here is from genome assembly GCA_036172215.1 of Camellia granthamiana. NCBI lineage: Eukaryota > Viridiplantae > Streptophyta > Magnoliopsida > Ericales > Theaceae > Camellia > Camellia granthamiana. The sequence goes on along the minus strand of CM069912.1, from coordinate 79,658,762 downwards.
GTGAAGGGAATATTGAAAATGGATTGAGTTCTTCTTCAGATGGTTTTGGTGGGGTATCCACCGCAATAGTACGTTCCTAAATATGAGAATAGAATAAATGTGAGAGTAAAAATTTGAATTATCTTACAAGTAAAGTAATTATCAGGGCAACAGATGAGAAACTTGAAGCTTTTCCCACCTCAACTTTAACAGGCTTCTCTTTCTTCTTTTTAATAGGCTTTTCATCATCTGCCGCTGTCCTTTCACCAAGTAACGCATATAAGTTTGCATTGACGAGTTGCTATTCCAAATAAGAGCAAATAAAAATATCCTTAAAATAACTCAATAGAACTTCATATACATTCTATATGTTTAAAAAATATATACACAAACATGCACGCGCGCGCGCACACACACACATATATAAATGCAGTTTATTACCTTGACAATTTTTGGATCAGCCCAAGGCTGCCGCTTTCACACATGACCAAATAACTCACCAACTAATAAATATCACATTTAAAATATTAATTAGAACAAGATTACATTAGAAGGAAATTTAATTTATTAGTGTTAAATGCTAGGATCCAGCAGTCAAATGCTAGGATCAAAATTACCATAACATTTTAAATATGATTCTCGACTGTTACACGATTTTGGCCCCCGATGGACTATTTTAAAGCTTAAGTGTGAAAAAAATGCCTTTTTCGACTTTAGTTCATGAATTCGGAATTAAACACATACCTAAAGTCTTCAAGAACACTAATTCTAGCAATTTCTTAAGTTGTCTTCCTCAATTCTTCAATTCTCAAGCAAAATTCCAAGCTTCCAAGCTCTTCTCTCTAAAATTGAGTAAATCTGTGTCTAAATGAGATTAATTAACATTTCTCATAGATTAGCTTAGGGCCTTAATTAGGGATCAAGTTAGTTAAATAGAGCTTAAGACTAATTAATCAAGGCGTAATTTAATTGATTTAATCTGAATCAAATTTTAATCAAACTTCTGACGTCATTAAGGCCTTCAATTTCATATTATAACCGAAATCACAACAGATATTCCTACGGTTAACAGATATGAACCTAAAAATCATATTAAACACATAATAAGCATTCAAATTCACACAAAGCACTTAAATAACATTTAAAACCAATGATTAACAAGGTTGTCACAAGATCAATATTGCTTACCAATAACAAAATGTTTACTGGATTTTATAATTCAGAATGGGAAAAGTGGATAATCAAATTAAAGTCACACACAGCTCCATAAAAGACAACTTTGAGGGCAGAACTTAATTTATATGACACAAAATACAACAATTATTTCGTTGTGGTGATAAAAATACCTATACAAGAATAGTAAATATAAGTTGGATGCTAGAAGCGCACAAGGACCAAACTTTCCTTCCACCACACGCCAGGTCAGATAAAAATTTCCACAGCAAAATGTTTACTGGATTTTATAAATCATAATGGGAAAATTGGATTACCAATTTAAATCACACAGCTCCATAAAAGACAACTTTGAGGGCAAAAAACTTAATTTGTATGACACAAAATACAACAATTATTTTGCTGTGGTGATAAAATAAATATACAAGAATAAGTAAATATAAGTTAGACGCTAGTAGTGCACAAGGGTCAAACCTTCCTTCCCAACACCCCAGGCCAGATAAAAATTTCCACCGTGTGAAATAGCATGGTCTCAGCAATATCATTTGTCAAGCGCTTGTGCCGGTTGTAATGCATCTCCAAGAAGACCTTTGAAGCCCTGTCAACTGTTTTACGCCATGTCTACATGAAAAGAAAAAATCAAAAAAAAAAAAAAACTAATAATAGTAATCAATAAAATGAAGAAATAAATAGAGGCAATTCACAGTTAAACATTAAGTTGACATTGAACTGCTACAGTTCACAATAATTTAATATGAATCTCAAGGTGTAAATAGAAACTATTCCAATAGTTGATGAAATCATGATGGTGATGGAGTGGCGTCACTGATGGCATACCACAGCCACATGCTTGTGCAATCATCATGACAACGATAATAATACAAATCAAAAGAAAACGTGTACTTTCAAAATTTCAATCTCTTTTAACTATAAGTAAAATGAATTTTACCTAACCAAAAAAGTAAAATGAATTTTCTGTCTGATTTCTAATCTCACCCTTCCCAAAACACTTGATGTAGTAGGTATGTGCTTTAGGTCTTATCAATTTTGATACTTTAGGATTAAAGTCTTGTGAGTGTATACAGCCTTCCGTTTGCATGCTGACCAACACCTAAGTTCAATTTTTCCTAAAGGAAGTCTTTATTATTAACTCCATTCTTACATTGTGCTAATCTAACATGTATCGCCCTTAATACCAGCCATGCTTCGCCGTGGAAAAAATCATTGCAGCCACTCTATGGGAACATTTACTCTGGTGAAAGTTTCCTGCAGTTGAAATGCAAAATGTCATGCTTTTTGGTAACTATACAGTGCCATTCCTAGGGAACAAAATCTACGTATATACCATGATCTACGTATATCCCAAATTTTAGTTGACTTGTATAAATCTTTCTTAGCCAGGCTTAAAATATAACCCTAATAAGCCCTCATCTATAAACAGGATTTTATTTCACATCTTTTGGTCAAACGACTATTGCAGTAACATTTCAAATAAAAAATTAATTTGACAATGCTAAAGATCTATTGATTCAGATAAAGTGCTAATGCTTCACACTTAAAATGTTGTTTGGCACTTGAATAAGGTCTAGAGGAGATTTAGCCCACAAAATGGAAAAGAATTTGCTTAGGATTGATAACATAACATGACAGAGATTATGAATTGTTCATTTTATTCAATTAAACCAGTACGAATTTGCTTTATGCCAATCAATTTTGCAATCAATATAATAATCAATTAGACACACAAAAGGATTCCCTTTTTTTTTTTTTTTTCCTTCTTCCTGTCGAAAATCAAAACGAACAAAAACCACAAAACCCCGTAGCCAACCAATTCACCATTAGTAAGGGACAAAAAAAAAAAGAAACAACCCAACCCTAACCCAGTTCATGTGCCTTAGGTGTTGACCCCTAAAACTTGTTAGCATGTTTCTTATACCACTGGAAATCGGTGATGTTTGTTCCTAAATGGTTGGTACTGTATCAGGCATCCATGATACTCTGTGAATTCACCACAAATTAAACGCGATCCACCATTGACTAGGAATTCACCAAAACAAACTTGAAATGTATTAAAGTGATGTAAAACACATATTAATCAATTGATAGTGCAAGCGAATATGGATGCTTCTCTTATTTGACAAATTTATTTTGGTTACAACTAGTTTAATTCTCCTCCCGTACGAAATTGCTGGTCCATTTTAACTATTCCAAACATCCCAAAAAAATCATCCATGTTTTTTTATTTATTCTTTCTTTCAATTTGTAGAGAAAAAAATACATTATTTATTGACCCTACTAAAAGGCATGAATGCTGAAAATTGACAAACAGTTGGGGATGGAACGAGTATTTATTAATGAGATGACTTGAAGACCAATCCCATCCAAAATCCAAGTTAAAACCACCTTAGACTTTGCAAAATCGTTGGCCACTGCTCGAGCCATGAAAATCCCTAGAGATTGGGTGTCTACTTCCACTTGAGATCTCAGTTTTTTAATAGATTGGGTGTCTGCTTTCACTTGAGATCTCAGTTTTTTAATAGATGGAAACAAAGTTGATTGAAAACTCACAATTTTCATACAATGGAAGACTTTTTCTTTCAAGCTTGTCCCTTAGCTATCCTTCAAGTCAAAAGTTTTCCCATAAAAAATTGGATATGTTGCGGCTAAGATTTTTCTTTATACTTTTGTTTGGATTTGACTTGCTTTCATATGTATTTTTTCTTCTATGATTTTGCTAAGAAGTCAAGTCACACAAGGAGGGTTCTTTCCATTCTAGTTGCTCCCAAAATATATTATTATTTCTTCTATGATTTTGCTAAGTAGACACAAAGGAGGAATAAAATAATTGATATTTGCTCCCAATAGGTATTATTTCTTCAATTGTGATTTTGAAGGTTGGAGCTAGTCCTCCTAGGCATTTGTACATCAACTTCTCAGCACACCAAAATCCCATCCAATCAATTTCCATTTGATTCAAATTCTTGTTAGCCCCCCAACACATAGGAGAATATAATGATTGATGTTGGCCCTCCAATACTACTAAATCAATGACAGCCTAAGTTTTCTAATCCAAGATTAAATAGTCTGAGAATTCAACATGTCCAGCCTTAAAACAACCAACTTTATTTTGTTCATGTTGTATCTCAAGGGGGAATAATGAAGGAGAATTTTCCTCTTCCTGGTAGATAAAATCCAGAACGAGACACGAGGAGAAATCCCGAGCAAAAATTACATAAGAGGGAAAAAGGCCAAACTATACATCAACGCATAAGCTAAATTCTTCCGGCAAATCAATCAAGAAACAAAAGAAAGAGATTCCTAGTAGTATTTATCAGAGAGAGAGAGAGAGAGAGAGAGATTCCTAATAGTAATCTACGTTACACGGACTCGGGTGCGGGTATCGGGTACGGGTGTGTGTCTAAGGGTCGGACACTTTAAAATTAAAAATTAAGGATACGTGGATACGGATACAAATTAGGATACGGGTACAGGGATACGTTAAATAATTATTTTTAAATATATTTATTATATGAAGATGAGTTTAAAAAGTTTAAGGAATAACAAATTTTATTAAAAAAATAACAAATAAATAATAAATAAAAATTATAAACATTATTTTAGACATAAAATAAATTATATTATATATGATAAAATAAATTATTTTAATTTTAGACATAAAAGTTATGTTATTAATGATATATTATATAATATTTTTTGGAATAAATAATATTATATAATATGAATAATATTATATTAATATAATTTATATTATATATAATTCAAATTATATTAAAAAGAAAAGTCAGAGACCTATAGAAATAAAAATTGAGTTAGCTTCGCAGAGATGACGGAAAGGGAAGACCTAGAAAATTGGTTGGTAAAGCAATGACTTCGCAGAGACGACGGAAGGGGAAGACGACGAAGAGAGTCCAAGATCGAGATCAAAGGGGAAGACGACGAATCACAGTACATCGACTTCGCAGATCAAGCTTCGCAGATCGATCGATGCTCTGCAACCGATTGAAGTCGAAGGCCAAGTTCTCTCCTTGCTCTCTTCTCTTTCAATTCTTCTGCCGTATCCGTTTCTAAGGAGCCGTATCCCACACCAATACCCGTGTCGTGTCGTGTCGTGTCGACACGGGTACCTTCGAAATTCCAAAGAGTCCGTGTAACATAGATAGAGGGAAAGAAACTTGAGGCAACAGAAGATGGGCAACCCACAAACACTCATCCATAGGAGCCGAAATACATAAAGAGAGGCTAGGACAACCCTCACAAGGGTCGACTAGGCCAGAGGAGCCTTCGGCTGAAGTCGAAACAGCTCTGTGGGACCTTGGCTGGTTCCGACAGAGACTCAAAGGCAACAAAAGATGGGCAACCCACAAACACTCATCCATAGGAGCCAAAATACATAAAGAAAGGCTAGGACAACCCTCACGAGGGTCGACTAGGCCAGAGGGGCCTTCAGCTGAAGTCGAAACAGCTTTATGAGACCTTGGCTGGTTCCGACAAAGACTCAGGGACCAGCGATACAGGATGGGTGGTAATAGGTGATGGCTGGTTGGTGGTAGCGGTTGTGTGAGTGACGGTTTTTAGGGTTTTGGCTCTAATACCATATAATTTAAGAGAATACAAAGCTTGAGTGATGATTATGAGATCATCACCTTTTATATTAATCAATCAACTATTACAAAAGAAAGCTCTAAGGCACTGATTAAGGAATCACCTTTTATATTGATTGATTGACTGACTGATTAAGGAATCACAATCAATCAATCACAATCACAATCACAATCTAATCTAACTAAGGAAATAAGGAAATATTCTAACAGCTTCTGCTACTATAACACCCCCATCTCAAATCATAACAATTGTTCACTTTGAGCTAGGCCCTCAAGGGTTTAAAGCATGTTGTTACTTGGAAGGAATATGAACTCATTTATAGAGCCTAGGAACTTTTCCTACCTAGACGATGTGGGATGGAATGTGATGTACAATAATGAAAGTGAATTCACTTATATAGCATACTCAACCTAAAATAATAACCATATAAAAATTCTTTGACAAGGAGGAGTAATGCCCTTGGACTTCTGCACGTACTTAAGTCAATAAAGGTGAACACTTTTGCAAGTGTCCCAACAATTGTTGGGCAAGAATGGACATAAGAGCATAGTCAACAAGTATTCATTATTGTCTAAACATCTATTCAACATCAAAATTGCCAAGTGAAAGAAATGTCCTCAATATCATTACCTTCCATTTGGGCAAGTGTACTAATGAAGTTTTACCAGTAAATACACTAGCTATGTACTAAACGGAGAGGAGGGAAAGATGAATTGAGCACTCACAATACCCATAATTACTGTAAAATCCAATGAAAAATTAGCAGACGTTAATCAAGTTTTTGAATATTCTACTGAAATCAAACCTTCAAGTAGCAAGGCAAGACATTGTTGATTGCCTAAATTTCAGTTTTCCCATCCTTTCTAGATAGTTCCTAGCATCTAAATTTCTAGATGAAATAAATGAACATTCACCTTAAACATGCTTTCATATTATGCCAGCCAAACCACATGTTATGAGTATACTTGAAACAATGGCATTTGGATCCTGTATGCACAGCGACATGCAAATTGTCTTATTATTGACTATATTGACACTTACGATATTTAACTCGCAAAGACAACAATTCTATCAGAAACTTTATTAGTCACATTACTCTCTGGATAGTTTCTGATCCAACTGAAGATGAAGCATTTTCCATGTGTCTTTTCAATAAAGTCGGTATATAAGAACAACATACAATCATTTATTTATCTGAGCTGCGAACTCTTGTCTCTGTTATTTGTTCATAGCATGTAATGGACCTCTCTAATAATAACTAAAACAAACATGCAATGTATAACAAGTATTGCAGGCATGCACAGAGTGATCTTGTATGCTCTGTGTAAACTGAAGTCTGAATGCTTCATTAGCATGTTTTTGAACAGATACTTCATTAGCCTGTTTACTAATGCCAAAATTAAGGACATTTTGCATCATCGATACTAAATGTACGTCCTGGACAAAACAAATATATAAAGGGAAGGAAGTGTCAATCATAGCATATGTATCAGTAATATAGTAAGTTAGAGCTTCTCGGAACAGCAATGAACTCACCTAACATTGTTTGGGGTAAGCTCATTGAGTGCTGATTCAATAATGGTTGGGCTGAATTTAGAGGGCAAGGATGACCCCACTAGCCAATCATTAGGAGGATACAACTGCAAAATAATTTCAAACGAACAGTTGATGTCAGCAAAGCAAGTGACTGCTGAAGAAACAACATACAATCACTCAGACTGAGTTTGAACAGGATGAAGATGGGGAAAGAGAACAAAAATTCAACTATTTAATTTCATGCATTTGTTTAGCAGGAGAAGGGTGGAAAATACAACAAAGTTAAATATCTTATACAACCCACACAAGAATGACAACTTTGCTTCTAGATTCTTACAAAAAAATACAGTCACTTTTTTCTCTCATTAAAGTAGCCAACTATTGTAACTTTCTCACAAAAAGTTAAACCAAATGCAAACGAGAAAATAAATTTTCCTTTCACCTTTTCTTTCACTTCACTATCTATCACTTTTGTTTTCCATCATATGTTTTACTCTAATCAAATGGACCCTCAAGATTCTCATTGAAAAGTTGAAGTCCAAAGCAAGAAACCAAAGAAAGAGAAGCAGAGAAAAGCTGAACTTCTTAACTACATCTTGTAAAAAAATAAATAAAAAGTGAAAAAAAAAATGAAGAAGAAGAAGAAGAAGTAAGAGAGAATCAAAAACTACACTCAAGTCAATCAAAGAAACGTCTCCAGGAAATATCGAATTAGTAGTGGCTTATCTCCAAAAACCGGCTTTGTATGAATTTTACTTGTCAAAACAAGTCTAAGCTGAGATTGAGCCTAGCTCCTATGCTGTTGAACCAAGCTCAAGCTCCTTGTACTTGGCTGGCTTCATCTCATTTACAGTCTAGATGAAGTGGGAACCTTCACCTTCATCTAGCACATGTTAGCATAATAAACTGACTCAGCCTGCTTACTATTCAATGATCCAAACTCATCAAGGCAAGTGGTGGGTTGCTCTTAAATTATCCTCCAACAATGCTTCACTGCAAAAAAGTAGCATCAATCTTTTCCTACATAAATGGTACAAAGAAAATTCCACATAAAGACTTAAATATATAAATAAAACCATCAAAGCAATCATGGCTTACTAAGCCAAACCAAGCCTTATAGCAATCATGGCTTACTAAGCCAAACCAAGCCTTATAGCAAGCTCATCAAATAAATTGAATTCTACTCCATTTATAAGTGAGCTTGACTTGTGAACTGAAGCTTGTACACTATACAGCTTTCTGTAAAGAATGCACCTCAGACAGTAAAAAGCAATAAACATTAGGATAAGAAGAAATGATACCATTCAAAACCAATCAACCACCTCTGAATTCAAATGACAGAACTTTTTTTTTTTTTTTTTTTGATCAGCAAAAACAGAATTTTGTTGAATAGATCAAAAAAGAGGCAAGGATGAGGCATCCTCTACAAGTAAGAAAACACAAAAAGAAAATGCATCTCCACAAAACAAAAAATAAAATCCAGAAACAACTCCTAATCCAATAACCACTTGCATATTCATGCCACCGTCATCCATCTAAGAATAATCATGGGGAGAATTTGGCTAACCATGGGCCATGCAACTTTTCAACCCCCAGTTAGCAGATAAGTGGGATCTCAAGGATGAAAAGTTCAAAGGATAAATTATTTATCAAAAAAAAAGTTCAAAGGACAAATCAAAAGATGCGCAGCTTATTCATTATTTCATCCTCTTGGAAAGAAGATTAAAAAAAGAAAAAGACTATCAAGACATAGCACAAGGATAGTAACCGAGACTAGTACAACATCTAAAAAAATGAACATTCTGTCGACAAAAGAATTTGAAGAGGGTTGCACATGCTACTTTTATAAGTATGGTGGGAACCGTATGTTAAAAATGAAATTGCAGTTGTCATTTCCTTTTTCCATTGTTATAAAATCCTGTTTTCTCATAAAGGTTTGTACAAGAGACTATCAGGTTTGAAACAATTTTGGTCATCATTGAAAAGAATATACAAAATAAAAATAAAGAAGATAATCCAAATTCTTAATTAAAAATCGACAGAAAAATAAGAAGAAAAACATCTCCACAAAGGTAAATAGCCTAAAATTGCAATGCTTTCTAATGCAATATCATGCACAAGGATCAAAATTTTGTTGCAGCGTGACATTTAAAAAGACTCCGAAAAAGGAATATCTAGTAAACATGCCACAAATGCAATGGAAATAGCAAAAAAAACTTTGAAAGACAGGTGAACACTTGAAGCATAGAAGAAGATTTATTAATGCATATTAAAATAATTTCCAACAGCGCTATTACAGCAAAAGCACACTTAGAACAGTTTCAAAGCTGATATTCTTTTGTACTATAAAATAATCATAGACAAAATATAACATTGTCATATGAACTCAGCATTTTAACACAAGTAAAACAATTCAAAATTAGAAACTAATATTCCAAAAGATCTTCCAGTTATTCTGATATTGGTTCACCTCTTCTCCTTATCTACTTATTCTCAAAGAAATTCGAGAATTTTTTATGCATGTGCTTTTGGGTTCTAAAAACTCAACAATAAGGCTAAAAGAATAATAACCTTTTGTTCTTTTTAGACTATATTGCTGTCGACAATAAATTCAAAATAATAATAATAATAATAATAACCATCCCAAACATTTTACGAGCAGTTTTCAGTTTTTTATGAAAAGTTTATTTTTATGAATATCAGCATTTTTGTTTTGCAACCAAGCTTTATTGTACTAGAAAGCAAAGACATTCAGCTAATTCCATGCAAAGAGAATTTTCATTTCTGTGCAGATAAAATAGATTCAAAGAAACTTTGATGTCAAATGCGTTGTCTAATTCCCCTGCTAAAATGAATATAGAGACCATCACTCTGGTCCACTATTGCCATATATGACCAAGCTTTGAAACCATACTGTTTAAAGTCTCATTTTCAAAAGAGATACCTACAAAATTAGGGCCACCATTATACGGAAGCTCCAACAACTCAAGGAACTAGGCTATCTAAACCAGTAAAGATCATGTTATTGCCCATAAACTACGCATGATACGAACATGCCTACACAGAAAATTTTCAAAATATCAAGACATAACACATTAGTAATCCAAAAAAGGGCTCAATATCAAATGTTTCGACTCCAAAATAAAAACTACACCTCCATTAAAGATTCTGCTGTTGTGCCCCTAGATGCATCAACAAAAAGAAATCACTGAAGACTCCGGCCCATTTCTTTCTTCTTCCCTTTTTTTTTTTTGGACAAGTAAATATATTAGAAAGGTGCCAAAAAAAGGAGCACAGTCACCACTTTACACCAGCTATGTTTGATTTCGGTTTGAATTAGGCAGATAAGAGACCCCCGAATGTGTAAGCCAGGCAAAGGCATTTTAGTCATTCACATGCAAAAGAGTTATCCCCGGTTTAACTGTCCCACCCCTAGGACAAAATAATCCCTCATATGTAGGTAAAAGGGTCACGTGGGAATAGCTATTCTGAACAACTTTTGCAGTACCAAATGTGGGATTATTTACGAAACAACACAAGGATGAGGGAGGAGTCACAAGTCACTACATCTTAGTTGCCAACTTCATATGCAAATGGAAATACGGCATAAGTTACATCAGACAGATCAGTAACAAAGGCACATATGCTTCCACAATCCACCATTAACAGTTGGCCTCTGAAAACTACCACTAATAAAAGCCAACATAACTTGATCATTCATTTAAGAATGGAAGTCAATGGCTTTCATGGATGAAATAAATAGACTTGGTTATCAAAAAGAGGACAAAGCATGTTGTTCTTCTCGTGCAATATAATCTACTATCAACCAGAAGCAAGAAAAAAAAAATTCCATTATAGAATTCCAAGAATCCAATTACACAGTGGACAAAAGCATCCAAAATATGCAAGCAAAGGAAAACCAGTGTCAGAGGAAATCTCAATTTTAGGTACTATACTTTGATAAATAGCAAATTTTAACCACAAACATCAAGCAACTGGAATCGGATTTTGATTTGTTCTTCTTCTTTCTCTTTTTGGTTCTTTAGTACTTTGCCTTCCATGTTTCAGGCTTTTAATCAATTACTTCTGGAATTATTACAAGGGGTTGTTATAGCAATATATTCACTTCTCAAGGCACAAATAAACTTTTGAGTGGGTGTAGCAGCAGACAGAGAGTGACACCATAGAACAATGAGATTTCTACAAATATGTGACTATTGACGGGGAATACTGAGACTTTTCAACACTTAATTGTTTCAATTAAACAGGAAATGATGCCAAACTTACAGACACAAGCTGCAAAGGAAAACTTGGGCAGGAAAAAAAAGGTCATACTACTTCCACATACCATGAAGAATGATAAAAGGAATTTTGGAGTCCCTTCTAGTCCTCCAGAATCTGCTGCTGCTCAAGATCAATAACACTTTCAGTCAATGAACTTACAGTGCCATCCGATTTATCGTTATTGCTCCGGCATTGTAGCTATTGTTCCCGAAGACTCCGTACAAGCTCATTAAGTCTCTGAATGTTCTTTTCTTGTGATAAAGATGATCTGCAACAAGTAATGAGCAATTAAAAAGCAAAATAATTCAAATAAAACACAAGACTAAAAGGCCACATAACACTCCATCCCAAATTGTTGGTCAATTTTTGGCTTTCGTGCCCCTTAATCAAGTCAATAAATTATTTATTTTCTTTTTTTTAAAAAAAATCCCCACAAATTAAAAGATGTCAATTAGTTCTTGTAGATAAAGTCTTCAAAAATCATTGCAAAAGAATAAATTTAAAAATATAAATGATTTTTTGGGATGTCTGAAATAGTAAAAATGGACCAACAATTTGGGACAGAATATATCACAAGAAGAACTATCAACTTCCATGAGTATTTATTTTATAAATGATTATTAGTATGAAAAGGAAATGCTCAATGGTTAAGAAACATTAGACTACAGTGTACTCGCATTCTCTCCAATTAGGGTAGCCTGTAGTTGTTGTATCCATCAAATACGGCATCACATCTTTAACTGTCTAACACATCCCTTATCTTGGTCCTTCTAACATGCATTTTGGTGATTTTCAATGCACTAGTATGCACCCGGCATAGTAACACAAACATGAGGTTTCTCAATGTAATATTTGTGTCCGTCTAGATGCTCTTTGATAATGCTAAATGCAGTTGTATGGAGTATTCCATATACTGTACGGCGATACATGTATTCTTTACAAGCTGAAGTCCTGGATACTAGAGGAGAAAGATTCATTCGTTTGGGAGAGAGACTAATGCAGTGTTGCCTACATTGTCATATGGTCACCAGCCAAAACATGGGCACTGTATTAAGAAAATCTAAAATGGGACCATTAACTAAATGCAAGGTTTCAGTCCCCTGACACTGACCTGAGAATCAAAAACAACTTGATAAATCCAGCGCAGTCATGTGGTAGCCATGAGCATGATTGATGAAAAGGCCAAGTTTCACTCTCTGGAAACCACAAGGGCCCCAATCATTACTCAACAGGAACAATCAAAACTTCCTTTAAAAAGGTGCTGCAGCTAAACTATATGCTAACAACTATGAGCCCCTTTATTGTCGAACTGAAACTCTGAAGCTGAAGCTGCAGCTTTAATAAATGAGTGGTAAATTTTCTGTTTCTTACTAAAGAGATAAATTCAGAACAACCCTCAAAAGGGAAGCATGATAATAAAAGCACAAAATAGTTATTTGCATCTATCAAATGAATCTTTAGAAAACCTCTCAAAATTACTCGAATAGAAAAAAGGCTCACAAAGGGGATTAAGATTATCCAACTGCGTCACAAAATATATATTCTACAGAATCCGCATTAAGCTTTATGTTTGTGGGGATGATTTGCTGTTTGCATCCCACATGCAAGATCACTCCAAAAAAAAACTATCAAAATGACTTAAAGAGAGAATATTCGAGAAAGATTATCCAACTGCATCACGAAAATATCTTTCTTAAAATCCACGTTAAGCTTCACTCTGCAATATTAGCCGTGTCTACATACGAGAGAATGCTTTCTTGTGAAGAAATTATGATCTGACTCAATTCCAATGAAGACAAAAGTCTTATACAGTTACCAGAAAATGTTAACACCCTAGCGATTTATGTTTTGGAATGCATATTCCAAAACATGGTACATTTTTGTTTTATGTTAAAAGTTCTCCTTAATAGGGAATTTAGCGATCCAAAGCAATCCCATAAATTTTTCTACGTTTTTCATTAAAGTTCTCTTTAATAGGGGAAAAGTCAAATATAATGAACTAAAATCTAGGTAGAGTGGAGTTTTGGGTTGACAAAATGTAAAACAATGCATCATAATGTGATGTACTATATTTTAGAGCATGTGATGTACCACATTCCTATTTGTGTTCCTTGTACAAGAATGATCTCCATTCTAGGGTAACATAGGATAGGTCTTATATCAAGATGATGGAAGATCCCGGCCTCGTTTGGCAAGTGGCTTTTTTAGCCAAAAAGCCAAAAAGTTACTAAAAAAATCAAAAAGCTAACAACCTATTCCAAAAAGTCAAAGATTCCCTTTTCTCTCTACTTTTTGCACATCTTTTCGTAAAAAGCCAAAAAGTAATCCCAAACATACTAGTTTTTTTTATATCATATTTTAGCCAAAAAGCCAAAAAGTTACTAAAAAAGCCTATTAAACGAGGCCTTCGAACAAGAGACCAAACTAAAATTACCATAACTTAAATCTGCATCAATTCCAAGATCTTTCCTTTCAAGAATCTAATACTTAGCATGAATACTCTCAAATTAGAAATCCCTTACCTAAAATTAACGGCATATAAAATATCCTCTTTTTTTTTTTTACCAAACCCACTCAATTGAAAACCAGATTCCGTATATTCAAGATTGTCACAATCAAAATAGATTTTAGCCATAACAATAGGTAGCCTTTACAGTAAAACTTTGGATTATCTAATACAGAATTTAAGCTTCTTACAAGTCAGGAAACACAAATAAAGAAATATTAATGTTGTGTTTGGTTCATGGATTTGGGTAGAGATTTAGAAAGGGAAAGTAAAAAGGTGGATGAAATATGAATGGAATATAACTTTATTTCACACATTTTTTCCTTTCCTTTCCTTTTTCAAATCTCTATCCAAATCTATGAATCAAACACAGCCTAATATGCTTTAAGGTTGGATTTAATTGGGTTTTGTGCTGAAAGAGTAATATGAATATAGGATTTTTGAGGGATTGTATTGGGATGCTTAGGCTTTTTAAAAAAAAAGAAATAACGAGATTTTACAAGGTATTTGGGGGCTGTTTTGGGCGATGTGAACAGTAACTTCGCTGATGTAGTAATCTTTTGCAAGCTAGGGTGCTAGGGTTAAGGAACTATGATGCATGAGGGTTGGATAGGACTAATACAAATCTGATTTTGTGGTCTCACAGGCTTTAGTACAGAAATTTTATTTGAAGAAGAAGAAGAAGAAGAAGAAGACAAAAAAGTCTAGACATCACACCTAAATTTCATATGCATCACATCTGATAAGAAGTAAGCTATTGAGGCCTCTTTCTCTTCCCCCTAATGCAAGACATGAGATCTAGAGTTGAATTGCATCATAAAATTCCGAGGCCTCTTTCTCTTCCCCCTAATGCAAGACATAAGATCTAGAGTTGAATTGCATCATAAAATTCCGAATTAACTTCAAATGATCTGAAAATTCTCTAAGACATTCTCCATTGAATTAAAGGTTTATACAGATTTTGGAAACTTCTCACACACACTAGATTAGGATTTTTCAATAAGAAGCTACACTTTTTGACTTCTAAAATCTATCTAAAACCAAATAAACAAAAATTCAATTACATATCAGGATTCATGACTACTCATGGATGAACTCTACAACCTATGTCCAAAAATTCAGCAAATTACCAAAATAACCAGTAGTTATAGAACTTAATAAATCATATAGAAAACTAACCAAAACAATACCTAGCCTACATAATCATAATATAAAGACCCTACTAAGCCTAAAAACTTAATTATATATATGCTTCCAATTGATCCCCAATTGAGTTCACCTTGAAAGCAATTAATTTTGAAATTTAGTTGCTTCTTCAATTTTGAAACTTAGGCCTCATTTGGCATGTAATTGTTTTAGCCTAAAACCTAAAAAGTTACTTAAAAAAACCAAAAAGCCTAAAACCTATAGCAAAAAGTCAAATATTCTCTTTTTTCTCTGCTTTTTGCACAACTTTTCGTAAAAAACCAAAAAAGTCATTCTAAATATATTAGTTTTTTTTACCAAATATTTTAGCCAAAAAGCCAAAAAGTTACTAAAAAAGCTTGTTGCCAAACAAGGCCTTGAACATAGAGTATGCTTTCATCATTCAAGGCTAAAAGTTTTAATTTCAGAATTTTTTTCAAAAGGAATTGTCAGGCTTGAACTTCATGATGAAACTTATATTAGCATCAATTGCCTCAAGGTTAGTAGGCCAAGTTTTATCACATAACAAAAACACACCTTAAATTTTTCAACACTGAAAAACACCTAATGTGTTGTTGCAATATGAAATGAGCAGTTACTCAGTGAAACAATGCTGCTGACCAAGTGACAAAACTCAATATAATTTTAACATGCATATAGATACTGCAGAAATGCCAAAATTGGGTGAACATTGTAGTTTTAAAACTATTTATAAAAATGATACCATTTTAAACCTGTTTGGAAAAATACAATAATTTTTTAAATCACAACTTGAAGATGCAATTTTGTGCTGAGTTGGCGAGATACCATCTTGACAACTTTGCCAATGTGGTGAAGTTGAAATTGCTTGTTGATTTGCGATTTCATTATATGGTGAAATCACAGGTTCAACTTTGTAATTTCACCCTAAAATGAAATTACTAGTTTAACCTATATCTCGAGCTTTTTTTCTCTTGCCAAAAAAATAAAAGAATAGAATTCGATGTACATCATGTACTAAACAAGCTCCTAAATACTTAACACTGATAATTAAACAGCCAAGACATAGATAAAAGATACTTGCAAACTGCCTTCAGACACAAAGAAAGAAAGAAAAAATAAATAAAAAAATTCAATGAAAAGGAAACCACAGTGCAATCAATTTCAGAGTTGGGAATTTACGAGATTACCAGAATGTTCTACGAGAATTTCACACAAATTCTACAGATACAAGTTGAGAATTCAAACAACTAAATTTGGCACAATTAATATGAATATATGTAAATATATAGCACATATTATGTATGTAAAATTACTAACCTTGTCAATTGTGGCGAAAATGGACATGTTCTTGACATCCCCGTGACCTCCCAATCCCCAGCCGCCGAATCAGTGCAGACGACATCCGGGTCGGGTGGATTAGTAATCTTTTGGTGAAATCTTCTTCTTTGCACAGTTACACAACATTACTGCTAATTCATGTATGATAATAAGGGAATGCATGTGTTACTTGGGTGATGGTATCACCCATATCAATAGAAGCGAGAATGGATGTGGGAATTGAAAGTTTTGCAACTTAGTCATAATAACCTTATCTGAAGTGCCCTCAATTGACCCCTTTTTTCCCCTCTGTATTTGGTGTGGGTGGGGGCAATATCAACTCAAAGTTGATTCTCAATCGAGTGCAATTATGAAACCCTAAATTTCAAAAAACATAAACGAGCGACAATCAAATTGATTGGGTATGAAATGAACAATTAATGAATGATGAGGAATGATTTTACTTGGTATCATCGGCATCGGATGAGTCGGAAAAGTCATCGACTTCTTCAATCTGCAATTCCTCGGAATCGAGCTCTCGAATTTGCTCCATTCTAGAGAGAGAGAAACCCTAGCCAAAACTTTTCAGAAAGCGATAGTGGGTTCGGGATGTGAGGTTAATCGCAAATGAGGAGAGAGGAGGATAAAAAGATGTAAGAGGAACATTTGTCTCTATTGCAATTTTGTGAGAGAAATGTACCGTTGGGTGGGGGCGGTGCGTTGTTGGGTAGTAACCAAACACACCCCTCCAAATTCTAACAAAAATTCTAATAACCAAACTCTTTTTAAATTGTAATTCTAATAAAAAAAATTCAATTTTTTTTTAAATGTGTAATTAAACACACAACTTAAAATTTAATTTAAAATTTTTTTCAAAATTCATAACAAAACTATTTTTAAATTTTTATTTAAAGAAAAAAATTTTAAAAATAATTTTTTATTTTATGTTTTAAAATCATGATTTTATTTTTTAAAATATTTAATTTTTTTTAATTTCAAAAAAATTTGGATGGCCATATATATCTAAATCATAACAAATTATTTGACTAATACTTAAAAAAATAACAAAAAATATTTTTCAATAAAATAAAAAAATATATTTTGATTAAAAAAAATTTAATTGAGTTTTGAGTTATGTGTTTGGTTATGAGTTTTAAAAATAGTTTTTGAATTGAGTTTGGAGTTATGTGTTTGCTTATGATTTGAGTGTGGAGTTGTGTTTTGAATTTAAAAAATTTACAAAAATAAAATAAAATATTTAAAATGAAAAATAAATTTTTCTTAAACGTTTTTAAATATTTAAAAGAATAAATTCGAAAATTTTCAAAATACAACTCAAAATTCAAAAACTTAAAACTCAAAATACAACTTAAAACTCTTTTCAAAACTCAAAATTCTTTTCAAAATTCAAAATTCAAAAACTCAAAAATATTTTCAAAACTCATAATCAAATAAATTTTTATTTTTTTAAAATTGAACTCACAACTCCACACTTAAAATCACAATTTTACACTTAAATCATAATTATAAAATTAAACTAAACGGATTTTACCCTTAACTCTTACACTCACTAATATGCCTTGCACATACTCTCCATCTCTCTTTCTCTCTCTCTCACATACAGATATGAAATTAGGATTTTATTACTACAGGAGTTAGAAGATAAATAATATTTTTTTGCCGTATAGACAAATACACATATATGTACAATATGATATATAAATTATATATATACACATAAAAAAATTTAAATATCATATAAACAATCTCTAATGGAATGAATAAATTTTTTCTAGAAAAATAATAGAGAATAAAAGATGAGAAAAGAATGAAGTATATATCTTTTATACTAAGATGCTATTTTATTTATAAAATAATACATATATATATATATTTAGAAGTACTGCGGAAAATAAAATTTCACAGATGACCCCTCATAATCTTCTCCTAGTTCTATCCCAGCACATACACTCACCTCATTCTTTTAATAAAAAAAAACAAAAATAAAAAAAATATATCTTTGTATTTTAAATTTATTTTATTTTATTAAAATATATTTAATATTTAATATACAAATTCTATTTTTATAAAATTGATATTGTTCTAAAAATATATTTAAAATTTTAAAATGCAACTAATATTTCACATATTTAATAAAAAATTAAATTAATAATCTAAAGTATATAAAAATTTATAGAATCAAAATAATTTGTATGACTTAAGTTAATATAAATAATAAATTACTTTTCTAATTAATATATATATATATATATTTGTAAAAGAAAACGTTTAGAATAATACAAATGTAAATAAAAATATATTAATTCAAACTACGCAAATAATAACTCAAACCAAAATAATAATATAATAAAAAAAATAGGGGCCATGTTTGATCCCACACACAAAGTAAGACTTGCACCCATACAAACTAAACTTACACTTCACATAGACTAGACTTGTATCCCTACACATATTAGACTTGCACCCCACACCTTACATAGATTAAACTCATGTCCTACATAGATTAGACTTGCATCCCTACACAGATTCAACTTGTACCCCTCACAAATTAAACTTGCACTTCACACTAACTAAACTTTCACATCCACACAGATTCAACATACATGCCAACACAGGCTAGACTTGCATTGCTACTATAACGCCTTCAACATGATACATAAAACCCAACAATCTTGACATGCATTAATATACAGGAAATAACATCTTTCCATTTATCAGAGTAGTTAAGTACAAAAGTATTACATGTTGACAACAAAAGTAAATGCCCTATGGGTTTACAACTTTCCAAGCCAACACTTGGTCATAAAATAGAGTACTAACTCAATTACAAAGTAAACCCTTGGCTTGATTTACATGTAATACATAAAAGATAACACAAAAAGTCTGTCAGCCTCCCCAAGCTACGTCCTTGGAGGTGGTATACCATCTGTACCTGAAAATGATGTCCCATATAGGGTGAGCCACAGTCCAATAGAAATATACTAAACCAACTATAAGCAATGACTAAAATAATAGCACTTGATAGATGATGGGACCATCTATTTACACACACCAAACACTCTTTTTGCATATCTTTCTCACTACACACACCAAAAAAATTAATTCCTAACTAGTTTACTCACTACACACAATTCATTCCACATCTACCCTCACACACACACACACACACACCCAACTCCAAACCCAGCTACACACACCCATTGAAGCTGAGCTCCATCTTCAACCTTGAGTATATACACACCCATTGAATTAATATAACTGTTGGGTGTGCCAATGGATGGGTTTAGTGACATCAATTGTGAGCTCCATCTTCAACCTTGAGTATATACACACCGATTGTGAGTTTACTTTTGAATCATCATTCATATTTAATTTGCAACGTAGAGTTTGGTTTTTTTCATTTTGAAAATGAACGAAGTCCCACGGATCGTGAACAAACCATTCGGAACTGGGTTTCCGAAATTGAGGAATTTGTTCGGAAGTAGGAATCCGAAATTAATGATTTATTTCAACAGTAGATTTCCGAAATTTTTTGATTATTTCGGTAGTCAACTTCCGAAAATAATGGTTTTTTTCGATTTTCAACTTCCGAATGGTAGCTTTAATTTCGGACAACAACTTCCGAATAGAATAGGTATTTTCAGTTCTGAACATCCGAACAGTTTTTTTTTTTCCTTCTTCATTAAAACACTTAATTATAACACTTAATTATAACACTCATTATAATTTAAAACACTTATTATTTACACACACACACTCGTTACACACACTCTCGTTAATTTTACACACACACTCATTACACACACTTATAATTTAAAACACTCTCATTAATTTTACATATACTCTCTTTATTTACACACACTCTGTTTATTTACACACACACTTAGTATTTTTTTGCAGATAATATGGATTCTGAATATCAACAACGTGTCCCACCTATTGCTTTAAATAGACGACGTCGTGAATTGGATATAGACCATGAATGGGGATGAGGGCGTGGGCGAGGACGAGGTCAAGGTCGTAGTCGAGGTCGTGATCCAGTTTCGGTAGAATATGATATTCCCAGTGCCAGTCAAAGTGGGGGCCGAAGCCAAAGACGATGGAATGACTTTTTATTGTAATGACATTGTAATGACTTTTTAGCATGGAATGGCAAAACGGTATTGTAATGACATTGTAATGACTTTTTATTATTAGAATGGAATGGTAACAATGGTCGTTGATTTTGTAAATGATATTTTCTTATTACAATGGAATGGTAACAATGGTCAATAACATTCAATCCACATTGCAAAACATAACACATCAACATCAAAAACACATCCATTAATTTCTTCCATGATTGTAACATTGTCAAATGCATACATGTGTCATGCGACATCAACAACATCAAAAGTCTCTCGAGTAGCTACATTATCATGAATAATGTCCTTGAAATGTTGAATGCGACGCACATATGCATCATTCCAGTCCACAGCGCAAGGGTGACGGTATTTTCTCCAATTAGTGGCAATAGGAGGAACTGGATGGCAAGATACATCCTGGGTCTTTTTTTCCCTCCACCATAGTCTGATGTTTTGATTACAATAACCAAACCATTTCTCTTTCCAACTTCACGTATCCAGTTGAGCAATTCATCCTTACTTTTGAATACCTACAAAGTTAAATAAATATTATCAAACATTTACATTTGGTGAGCAATTCGAAACATAATCATTATAATTTCGTAGACTGAACCTGTTCAGTTGTGAATTGAGTGGTGTAATCTAACACAAAATCCGCGCAAACCTGACTTCCTTGAGTTGACACATATTCCTGCATGTTTTGTATAACATTACAAATTTTTAATGGCATTATAATGATTAATTTGCAATTTGAAACTGTAAATTTGGTATGCAGTTTGCAAATTTGGAATATAAAATAGAAAAAAAAAATTTACTTCATTCGGAAGTAGTTGTCCAAATTTTTTTAAAAATTTCGGAAGTTGATTGTTGTATAAGTTAACTTTGTTCGGACAGCAACTTCCGAATTTAAATGATTTTTTCGGACAACAACTTCCGAAACTTTTTATTTCTTTCGGACATCAACTTCCGAATATACATTCTTATTTCGGTAGTCTACTTCCGAACCAAATAACACATTTCGGCTCTGGTTATCCGAACGACGCCGGGAAAAAAAAAAATTTTGAACTCACATTTCCTTCGCTCTGCTTCACATGAACACTAATTTGCTGATTTTCAGAAGGCAAATCCTCCATCACAGTGATGTTTTCCCTAGGAATGACGAAGGTTGATGAACTTGGAAATGCCAAAGCCGTTCGGTTTCACTTCTACCTCAATGAACATCATATACAGAAACCAATGGTGTCACTAGCTACACAACAGATAGAAGCTATGAATGATTACACACACTCCCTGGAAGAAGCTATGAATCAGCATCCACAAGCTTCACACACGATGCAACACTCCACAAGCTTCACACACGATGCAACAGATGTGAGGTGTGCATTGAGATGTTTTCAAATAACAGTGGTGTCTAAAATAGTAATTTCACTTAGGGATAAAATTATAATAATATTAAATATCATTAAGTGTGTGTATTGAGGGGAAAGGGTGTGTGTATATAGAAGCTCCCATAGATGGTCAACACTTATTACAGTTCCATGACAATCATGCCCATGTTACATTTCGCTTTCCTTTACTTATCAACTCATTTCATTAATATGGCTCAGAACCTGGCCAAACATTTCAAATAGACTACATTAAGTCATTTTCTTGATTCACAATTTAAATGAGTTTACAATTCACAATAAAAACACTTAAATATTTCAAATAATACACATATTCACTGTATTAACGCTTCCATTTAATACACATATTTGCTGTATTAATACTTCAATCTGATACACATATTTGCTGTATCTATGGAGACCATCCCCTATCTTCTCCCAAACAGGTTTGAGAGTCCATCCTCTATCTCTCCTCAAACCATGGAGTACATCCCTTATCTCCTCCCACACAATACACATATTCCAAGTATATAAGCAGTTATCGTATACAATGATCACTCAATACACATATTCGATGTATTAGTCCAACTGTCATATTCAGTGACATATTCAATGTGATTAGTTTCGGTTTTCCCTAATCAACATGCAGTGTCTACAACAATCAAGACTATCCTCCACCGATAGCCTAAAGCAGATATTTCTAAACAGAACATAATTGCATCAATAGATATAATATCAACATTTTCATAGGTGATTAATAAATTAATCCAACTACACCATTTAATCCCATAATTTCCCAATTTCATTATTCTCAACTCAATTTCACATTTTCCCAAATTAATTATACAAATTAATTATTCAATACAAGTAGGCTATTTTTCCCATTTTCTCAACATCAACCCTAAGGTTCCATTTCACTAGTTTAACAACAATAATACCATTTTCCAATATCTCACATAACATAGGTTTTAATATTTAAAAAACCCCTCTTTTGTTTATTACATAACAAACCCTAAATTTTTCAAAATTACCCAACATCACCAACTATTCAAAATGATCAAAATTAAAGACAAAACTCATAAGATGGAGTAGGGTATCCCTACCTCGAAATTAGAAGCCCAAAGGAGAAGATGACCAAAATCTAAAGTGCTCCAAATCCAAAAAATGTCAGATTAAAACGAAACCCTCAACACTCTCTACCTTTCTTACACAGAGACAAGGCTAGAAACACCCAAGAACTAGATCAATCCTAAGAGAGAAGGTGTTTAGAGATAGAGAATAGATAGATCTAGGGTTTTGAAATCAAAAGAGGTGAAAAAGTGAAGTGTTTCCCCACTGCTGCCTGCTGATATAACACAGGCTCGCTCGAGCGAAAAAGTGGTCGCTCGAGCGAAGAAAGTCTCGCTCAAGCCAACAATGCAAACCTTCAGGTCTGCAACCAGAAGTACGCTCGAGCGAAGAAAAGCTCACTCGAGCGAAGAACTCCAAAACATAGTCCTCGCTCACTTGAGCGAAGAAAAGCTCGCTCGAGCCAATAACTCAAACTCTCAAGTATAAACCCAGACGCAGACGCACGCTCGAGCGAAGGAAACCTGGCTCGAGCGAATAAGTCAAAACACAGAGCTCGCTCGAGCGAAGGACCAAAATTCTGGGCAACAAACACTTGCTCCCAAACACAACCAACCTGTAACAAACCTGCCCAACACATCCTATAAATCAAAAATAAGGAATTAAAAGATGACAACAAGATATATACAACAACAAGATCCACGGAACCTAAGTCCAGATACAACAACCAAATGGAGAAAGACTGGGGTCGCTATAGCTACACAGATTTGACTTGCACACTCTACGCATACTGAATATGCATCCCTACATAGACTAAGGTCTCGTTTGGCAAGTTGTGATTTTAGTCAAAAAGTCAAAAAATCACTAAAAAAATAAAAAAAAATCAACAACTTATACCAAAAGTCAAATATTCCCTTTTTCTCTCTACTTATTGCACATCTTTTCGTAAAAAAATCAAAAACTCATCCCAAACATACTAGTTTTTTTTTTATATCATATTTTAGTCAAAAAGTCAAAAAATTACTAAAAAAGCATGTTCCCAAACGAGGTTTAAACATGCGCCCCACACAGATTAGATTTGCACCCTTACATAAATTCAACTTGCACCCTTCATAGATTTAATCGCACCTTACATAAACTAAACTTGCACTCCCATATAGATTTGACTTGCACGCCAACACAGATTAGACTTGCACAACTACAAAAATTTGACTTGCACACCACATAGACTAAACTTGCACCTTCACATAGATTTGACTTTGCATGCTAACACAGACTAGACTTGCACCACTACATAGGTTTAACTTGGACACCACACATACTAAACTTGCACATGAACATGTACCCCCACACATAATGGACTTGCACCCTATAAAGTACTTAAAAAAATATATATACATCTGAGTTATTTATAAATGAAAAAGATATTACAAAAATATTTCTAATATTTTATATTATTTTTTTAAATTAATTTTTAAATAAAAAATATTATTTTATCTGCGAAGAAAAAACATAGAGACTAATAAAAATATTAACTCAAATTATACAATTAATATAAAAATATTATTCAAACATACAAATATTATTTTTGTTAAAAACAAAAATAGAATCATATGAAAATGAAAACGATATCTTTTATCAATCTACTTTTAATTATTTTTTTAAAAAAAATAAAAGACAAAATTAAAAAATTCAACCAAACAGTTTACGTTTCAAACTTAAAACTAGTTTAAAAAAATTAATCGCACAGTATATTTCAATTTTATAAATAGTTATAAAAATAGTAAAAATTAGTCAGAGAAAAAAAAAATCACATAATATTGTAGACACCCTATTTTGACTAGCCCTAAGACGTGGGGGCTTTCTTTTGATTACCCGATGATGACAATCAGAATGTGTTTCTCACAAAATTATTAGTAAGAGAGCCTGGAATTTGAGCTTTATTCCTAACCCTGAGCCTATATCGGCCAAGTGTTTAAGCCCTGTGGGACACCCGGAGTGAAATAGGACCAAACCGGAGCGAAACAAGACCGAACCGGAGCAAAAAGGGACAAAATCCACCCTAGCCGATCAACCGGTAGCACCATCGTGGGTACGACCAATGTGATCGCAGGTACAACTTGCCTTACTACGGTCGCAACCTATTCATATTGGGCGAGTTTTTTTTACTGTGTGGGGCACTTTGTGATGTTATTTCTTACCTAGTTTCGCACCAAATGCATGTTTACTCATCCTCCATTGACTAGTGCTTGAGTCAACGAGGATAATGCTCCATTTTAGTGCCCCATTAGCTCCATTATTTTCTCTAAATGATCCACTTTGTCTTCCACCATTGCTCCACTAGCATTGCCTATATAATGAGAGCTATAGTCTTGAGTTTGAGGAGATGAATTAGAAGAGAAGTGTAGAGAGAATACTAAATTTGAGTTAGAATTTGAACGAAAAATAAATCCTTGAAAGCAAGAGAGTTGTCTTTCCAAATTAGTGAAGTTATAAAGCCTCTATACATCTCATATTTCCTTGCAAACACCATTCGAGAACCAAGTCCTAAAGCTTTGACCAAAGTGAGAGTAGTCTTGCTAAGTTGAAGAAGATTAAACAGTGATCATACACTTGTCCAAAACATTATTCTAAGCTCAAATTCCAAGCTCTTGAATTGAGGATTGAGATCAAAATTCACAACATTGAGGGTGATCAAGATGAAGTTTGGAAATCGAGAAGTTTAATCTTTCTCTGGAAGGTGAATTTCAAGTCTTTCATTTTTCTGTACCAAAAGTCTTTCATTTTCTTTATATTTTCTATTTCATAATTATTTTCTTACTTTCGATTTCATAGCATTTTGTTATAATCTAATTGGAAGTGGTTAGTTTAGTTCATATTTATTTTCTTACTTCATATTTTAAAGCGTTTTGTTGTGTAATCCAAGTGGTTAGTTTAGCTCATATTTATTTTCTTACTTTTTATTTCATAGTGTTTTGTTATAATCCAAGTAGTTAGTTTAGCTCATATTTATTTTCTTGCTCTTGTTTCATATTGTTTTGTTATAATCTAACTGGAAGCGGTTAGTTTTCAATTCTTTCATTTTCTTGCACTTTCAATCTTATAGTCATTTCCTTGTTTTAAGTTGTATATTGGTTTTGTTGTAAGCTAACTGTAATAACCCCGATCTGTATTTAGCCACTAATCGGTAATTAAGGATGTTAATTGAGTGGATAAAATGAATTATGGGATTAATGTGTAAATTACATGATATTTGGCTATCTATCTGTTACCCGCAGGAATATCTGTCTAGATTTCCGCTTTAATATGAAAATTGATAGCCTTGTCAGCATCCGAATACGAAATTGATTATGCCACTATGTTATTTGGAATTTTTAGAACCTCATGGCAAATTTTATTAGGAATTGATTCGGATCAGTAAACATCGCAAGTGATTAAATTGAACCTTTATGGGAACTATTTTGGGTTAATTGAATTCGGTGCTAACCTGAATAAATTAAGATTACTTACATCTGATTTAATTAATGCATGATTTATCCCCAATCTACTCCCACTCATGATCCTAGGTGTGATCAAGTGTATATTGTGTGAGGCATTTTGAAGTGTGAAGTGTAGAGGATTAAAATCCTTAAGTGAGTATGTGCAGAGAATCTGTGTGGGTGTATGGAGAAGTTGAGTTGGGCATTTGGTGATAGTGAATGCAGGGGATTATTATTCTTGTGGGTATGTTGGAGTAGTGCATGTGTGTGCACATGTTGTGCATTCAAAATGTGTGTGTATGTGTGTGTGTATATTCAGCCGAGTGTGGAGGAGGGCTGTATCATCCCTTTTATCCATTTGGTTCCTTGTGCTGAGAGAACTCAAGTTAGAGAGAGAGTGAAAGTTTGGCTAGAGAGTGAGAGAGTGAGCTCAAGAGGGTTGGAGAATAGAAAGGAAACTAGGAAGACTCATCTCTCACTTCTGGAAATCAAAGCTCTAGGTAAGGATTTCAAGCACATTTCTGTAACCATTCTTCCATGCATCATGTTTTTGACACATCTTTGAGCCAATTTCATGAAATTAGCAAGAGAAGTGGGCCTTTGGGCTTGTAGATGATTTGCATGTGTATTTTTAGAGTTTAACCTGTTATTCTACCATTTTGAGTTCAGGTTCGAAGTCATTGGCAAGCATATGAGTTCATATACTGCAAAATGTTTTGGAAATTCATGGATTCTTATCAACCATTTGCATGCTTTGAAGAAATCAAGAAAATAGTTTGAAGATCTTTCATGCATGAGCTTACAACTTCAAATTTGCTAAAATCCATGAGTTTTGAGCTAAAGGTTTGAAAAGGACCATGTATTAGTGTTATAGTAAAGTTTTCCAAGTGTTTTAATCAAGCTTTGCATGAACATAGCCATGAAAGTAGCATTTTCAAGCTCAAGCTCTGTTTTTGAAAACCCAGAAATTTACAGTCCGCTCGAGCGGAGAGACCTGCGCTCGAGCGGATATTTCGAGCTCCCAGTATTTTTTTCAGAACACGAACTCTCCGCTCGAGCGACCACTTGGGCGCTTGAGCAAACCCTTTTGCATGTTGTTGATCCGCTCGAGCGTGGGAGTTGAAGCTCGAGCGTAGATCTCGACCAACCATCATTTTTTCTGAGTTTACAGTCCGCTCGAGCGGGGGAACACACGCTCGAGCGGATATCCTTTGTTTGCATTCCAGCTCGAGCGGAGAAGGACACGCTCGAGCGGAGACCTCATTTCAGAAAATTTGCCTAAGTGTTCCAATGCATGTTTTAGCATCCTCATTACATCTAGAACTCCCCTCTCACTGCAAGCCAAGTGAGATGGCCTAATACTCTGCTCGGCTGACCATGCCCAACCGAGCTACCTCGGCTCTGTGCTCATCATGGCCAAACCGTAATGACCCTAACAAGCTGGAAACCTGCCAAGCTACACCTAGCTTGGCCCACTGTACTTGTAACCATCTCGGTCTGATAAAGGTTTTATCCCTAGATAGCTAGGTTCAAGCCCTAGCAACACATCTGTGACCGACTGAGCTACTTAATAGCTCATCTTCGGCCTATCATGCAACCTAATTTTCGCCAAATGATGTTGCCTAGCTCGACCCCATTTGTTCGCACAAATTGACCTCTCAGTATTAAAATCATGAAAATTGTATTTGGTTCATGGATTTAGAAAGAAATTTAAAAATGGAAAAAGAAAATATATATTATATGTAAATAAAATACAACTATATTTTGACCCTATTTGGGAATAATTTTTTTGGTTAAAATAGTCAATAAAGACTAAAAAAATAAAATAGTTAATAAATTAAAATGCCACTTTCTATTTATCAATCAATCATTTTTTTTTCTCACAACCATTCAACTACAAAAAAAATAAAAATAAATAATAATTCACAAATCATCCTAAACACAATTTTTTAATCTCATAAAATAGTCAAAAAAACCAACTAAAATAGTCGAGTTTCCAAACAAAGCCTTCATTCCCATTTCATTTATCTATTTCTTTTTATCTTCTAAATCTCTATTTAAATTGTTGAATCAAATACGTAGTTAGAACCACCAAGGGTTGTGGCAGCGTGAAAAGGCACTAACCTTCCATACAAGTCAGCAGGCCTCGATTCTTGAGACATAACTAACCACTCATTTACTTGATAAAAGTAACAGTGCTATATTCCACTCGTGACTTTATTTTATGTATTGAAATTGGTGTAATCTCTGCTTACCTCGACAGCGAATCCTTTTTTTAAAATTAAGTTAAATCTGACAGTCCACTAATTATTATAAAATTATGACCCACAAATGTTATAGTACCCTACATAACTCTCTTTTTAAAAAAAAATAAAATAAACACGAGCTTAAAAAAAATAAAGATGGTTCAATCAAATATGTTACCCAATGTAGATCTTCATATATAATCCCCATTTGCATTGTTATATATCTTTGTGCCTACACAAACCTGAAAACCCATTCGCTCTCTAAAAAGCTCTCTATTTGTCTCTCTCTCTCTCTCTCTCTCTCTCTCTCTCTCTCTCTCATGGAAGACCACGATAACGAGTTTGGAGATCTATACACTGACGTCCTCTGACCCTTCCAATTATCTGCTCTCTCTCAGAACCGCCCAATCGATTTCAACATTCAGAGCGATGATGAAGATATTCTCTTAGGAGCTCCTAATTCTAACCCTAATTTCAATTTCATCAGCTCTCACCATAACCAAACTCCAGTTTTCAAGTCCGATAAGGCTACCCCCGAACTGGGTTTGAGAAATAAAAGGGTTTGAGAAATAAAAGCATGCAAGAGGCGTAGGTGGTGAGGGGATATTTTAGTCATTTTATAATATTTTGTCTTTATGAACATGATAAATTAGTGCTTAGACTTTTGTGACAAACTTGTTCTGTGTTATGTTAATTAATCATGATTATGCTTGTGAATATGTGTCTTATATGATTTTGAGTGCTAATTGCTTAATTCTATGAGTCCGTGAAGTTATATTTGTTTATCATAGGAAAATTTATCCAATTCACTACTATAATTTGAAAATTAAAGGCCGTAGAAATGACAGAAACTGAAATTGTCAGTACCATTATGATTAGCATGCTTTTTAACGGTGAGATTTAATTAAAAATTGATTTGGATCAAAATAATTAGATTAAATCAATTAAATAAAGGCACAATTACTTAGCCTCAATCAATTTGATTAGGCAAGCTTATATATATGGGCCTATTTATACTTAAGCTCACCTTTTTTAGCTCAAAATCTGAAATACACTCTAGAGAGAGAGATGGACGATTCTAGAGAGAGAGTGGAGGCAAAGTATGAGAATTAAGTAGAAAGCTTGGAGATTGAGAATATTCACTCAAGAATTACCTGGAATTTGAAAGATTGGAGCTTCTAGGTGAGTAATTGAACTCAAAACCACGAGTGTAAATCTATAGTTGAGTGAATTCAAGGACAATATGAAGAATTTGAGGTCCATATGTTCATGCATGTATAGAATTGCCATGGATTTGCATGATCTAGCATAAGGCATGTTAAACATGAAGAATTGTGCACCAAAGTTTACATGCATGCATAATTTTGATGAGCTTCATGATTTTGAGCATCATTTGGGCCATTTGAAGTGGAATTGTAGTCAAAATTAACATGCATGCATGATTCATGAAGGTATGAAGCTTGAATGCATAAGTTTTGAAAATTGACAAGGAGAATTTGGAATGATTTGGAACATGGGCCATAATTTTAGCCAATTGGTTTCAAATTAACAATGTTCATATGTTAGACAATGTTTCTCCATGTTTTGGTGTCACTTTGCAAGCTTTGGACCTTTGAGAGTGTGTTTCGAACTTCAAACAGAATTCTAAAAATTCCATAATTCGACCTGTCCGCTCAAGCGAAGGAAGTCTCGCTCGAGTGTGAAAATTTAGCTCTCAAAAGTTTTGCAGAGATTTGCACAGTGGCTCGAGCGGCAGACCTTACGCTCGAGTGAACCTTGTTTTGCAAGACTCCTTGCTCGAGCGTCAGAAATCTCGTTCGAGCGTAAAATTCATGCAATCAATACTTTTTACAGAATTTTGCAGGCCGCTCGAGCCACAAAAGCTGCGCTCGAGCGGAGAGCCCTATTGCATAAAATTTGAAAAGTTATTTTATGTTTCGTTTTCTGTTCTCTTTCATTTCTAAGCACTCTTAGACATGTATTGAACATTGTAAATGAACTAAAGGGATAAGAAAGTGGCTTAAGAGAAATAAACAAATTAAGAATGGATTGAATCGCTTGTCACCCAATGTGTTATGAAATGTGTAGGGTCAAACGTAAGGACAAATCCATCGGTAGAACACTGTGAGTAATATCTTAGTAAAGATATTGTCAAGTATGCTACTCTCCAAATGCTTATTTCTGTATAAGTTTCACAATTTTCTTAATTTGAATTGCAAATGAGCATTCGTTATGTCTAATAATTGTATAAGGCCGATTGAATATGAATATGATTATGGATACAAGTATGAAGTACGCATAAATATGAATGTAAAAATAGTTGACTGGAGGCCATTTGATATGATGACTAGGCCCGAGGTTGTTTGACATGAATAATTGGGCCCGAGACCATTTGACATGAATGGATTGGGCCCGAGGCTGTTTGACATAAATGTATTGGGCCCGAAGTCGTTTTATAAGAATAAATTGGGCCCGAGGCTGTTTGTTAAGAATAAATTAGGCTTGAGACCGTTTGATATGTTTGAGCCTGAGGCCGTTTGTTATATTTGATGGAGATATAAATGGGCCTAAGGCCGCTTGATGTGTTTGACAAGGGTATTATCTGTTAGCGATTTCATTCATGTAACCTCTTTACTTTAGAATTATTCACTGGGCTTCCGCTCACTCTTATTTATATGTATGTAGGTGAGCAAAGAGATGTCCAAACCCAACCTTAGTGAAGGATGTGTGAGAAATCCAAGTTTTGTGAAGTTAGCCCGAATGTCTCATGTACGAGACTTTGTTTTGTTCTTTTGTTTTGGCCCCTTTCGCTATTCTAGTGAATACGTTAAATCACCTATTTATGTAAACTTTTGTTTAGCTAACCATATGTTCGGATAATCTTGAATGTACAAAATGTTAACTTTGTCTATATGTGTGAGTTATTATGGATACTTATGAAATGATTTTGCCAAGTCATGTAAGCACAGCTTTTTGGACAAAATTTTTAAGTCTGTTTCTATTTTGGCCCCGTTTACTATCATAATATATGTTTGAAATTGTTTGAGACCGTAGGTAATCTTATGATTACTGGTCGGTTATGACCTTAACCTATAGAGGTGGGTTCAAGCCATGACACTTTTGGGTAAGAAAAATCCAAAATTTGATTTTTCGTCCAAGCACCCAAATTGTAAGTCATATTGAAAAAACAAAGAATGAATTGAAAAAGAAAATTAGATTAAAGTAGATAAAAAATAGAGATGAGGTGTTATTATTTATAGGGTGAATTACACTGATAGTCTCTATAATTCGGGACTCGTGTCACTTTGGTTATTGACTTTTCAATTGTAACACATTTGACCATAAATTTTGAATCTTGTTTCAGATAAGAACAATTGAAGATACCATTGCTTAATTTGAAGGGCAAAATCGTCAATTTGAAAAATTATAAACTAATTTGACAAAAATAAATGTCAAAAAAAATATTTTTAAAATTTTTAAAATTATTTCTACCTACCAAAGATAAAATTATGTAACATTGATAAATCTTTTAGACATTTTATTTATTTATTTTATCAAATTAATTTTTATTATATGTTTGGATGATGATCATGTAATGGGTAGTTGTTAAGCTTTTAATGTGTAATCGATATATTTAATATATGAAATGTTTTTAATTTTTGATTTTTTGATTTAATTGATTGGTTTAATAATGATATTAAAGTTGTTGTCATATTTAATTTTTGAAAAAATAGAAACTAATTTAATGAAAACAAAAACAACAACCCATTATATGATTATCATCCAAATACATAATAAACATTAATTTGGTAAAAATAAATAAATAAATAAATGTCTAAAAGATTTATTAATTTTACATAATTTTATCTTTAGTGGGTAGAATTAATTTTTAAAATTTTTAAAATATTTTTTTGATATTTATTTTTATCAAATTAGTTTATATTTTATCAAATTGACGATTTTGTCCTTGAAAAAATCAATAGTATTTTCAATTTTATTTATTTGGTACAAAATTTAAAATTTAAAATTAAATATGTTACAATTAAAAAGTCAAAAACTAAAATAACAAAAATTTCAAATTATAAGAATCATCAATGTAATTCATCTTTATTTAAAACGGTGATCAGCAAAAATAGAAATGTAACCTCTGAGGCTTCGTTTGGAACAGGTTAATTTAGTAATTTTTTGGCTATTTAATTAAAATATGAATTAAAAAAAATTAGTATGTTTGGAATAATTTTTTTATATTTTATAAAAAAATGTATAAAAAAAAAAAAGAGAATCTCTAATTTTTTAATATGAGTTATTGATTTTTTAATTAATTTAGTAATTTTGACTTTTTGCCCTAAAAGTGAGGGTTAGTTAAATTTGACTAAAAATTTGATTACTTTGATAAAGATGCTCTAAAGAGAGGCCTAAATTGATTGCCAAAAATTGAGTCTGTCTAAATTGTGTGAATCCCTACCCTAGCATTAGAAAATCAAGGAAGCCTTACCCTAGCATTAGAAAATCAAGGAAGAGAGAAGAGAAGAGAAGAGAAGGTAACGTAAGGCATACACATTTTAAAGATCTGAAAAAGCTGCTTCTTTTACTGGCTATGGATCTTGGAATTGAACGACCGGACATCGGCGGTGCCGAAAATGGAGCTAAATCGACATTGTGTAGCTCATCTTCCTCCGGCGACATCGCTTCTACCACTGTAAGTAACTCAACAACTCAACCTCCACTTCTTCTTCACTCCTCTCTCATTTCAGCCAAAACAGAGCCTGGACATGGTTGGTTTAGTTGTTTGGATGTTTATGCACTTCAATAAATGTGTTACAAACAACTGCTTTCCTTTTTCTCTATTTGACCCCTTTTTTTTTGGTGGTTGTGTAAATTTAGTTACTTTTAATTGGGTGACTATTTTTATGAACTGATGATATGTAAACACGCGAGAGCATCTATTTGTTTTAATCAGGATTTATTTCAGGAAGGCCATACTGGAGTCAGGGCCACCTGAAAATTTTGCTGTCAAGACTGTCCAAGAAGTTATTAAACCTCAGGTAGTTGCTGAACATCCCCATGTCTTCCTCATTAAGGCTCGCTGTGACATAAATTAGCTTCTGCCCTTTATATTGCTAAACACAATGATGGCTATGCTTTTGCATATTATAATTAGAATTAGAATGTCTTAATTTGAGGATAAACTGTGAAACCTTTATATATATATATAAGAAGATCTTTGTTTGTCTTTTGAAATTCCAATTGACATCTGTGAATGAGCTTAATGCATCACTTCATTGGGGTACACGACTTCAAATTTCTATCATTCACTGCACTAAATTTTGTAACAAAAGTTGTGTATTTAGTTATAACTTACGACACATTCTCTTACTCCTATTTCCCAACATTTTATATGTGGGTGAATGATTTGGTGATGGTTATCCTTGTTGTCTATACTGAATTACAATCTCTTTGTTTCCTTGAAAGATTGAATAGTACGTGAAAGAGTTTACCCAATTTGCTATGGCAATAAGCCTGTTTACTCTCTTTGCTTGGTGGTAACCCGTGTTTACTCTGGATTAAGAACCATAGTTTACTTCTTCATAATGACCACCCAAAAAAAGAAAAACAAGAAAAAAACAGAGAAGTAAATAAGGGGGGACTTACGTGTTTGTCCTACTAGGTAGACTTACTGTCCAATAGGTCCTATAATTAATGCCATTTTTCATTAAACACTATAAAAAAACGTCACTATTTGTTAATTTTCAGCGACAATATAAAAATTGTCACAAAAAATGTCACTAATTATAAGTTTTAGTGACAGTTTAAAAAAAAGTCACAAAAAAATCACTAATTCACAACTTTTAGTGAGAGTTTGAAAAATTCGTCACAGAAAAATGTCACTAATTGTAAGCTTTAGTGACAATTTATAAAAATCGTGACAAAAAAAGTCACTAATTGTCAATTTTTAGTGACATGTAAAAAATCGTCATAAAAAAAGTATTTTTAGCGATGATTTTAGTAAGACTTATTTTCAATAAGACTTGGTGTTGGTGGGAATTGAGTCCTATTATTAGGACCTATTGGTAGTTTATCCTAAAATTATAAATTGCTAGAAGCATCATTTTTGAAAACAAATACATGAGGATTTTGTTCCATTTTCTCCCTGATGTGCCGATGATGAATTCCTCTCGTTTATTTAATCAATTAGATCTAACTAGGTCTGTTGTACTTATCTTGACAGAAGCAAACAAAGTTAGTTCAAGATGAGAATCAGTTGTGAGAAAATATTCTACGGACATTACTTCAGGAATTGGTGGTAAGTTGCTAAATTTGATACTTATTGCTTGTGGTTTGTTATATAATGGATCACACACTAATCATATTTTATTTTTTGTCATGGGTGAAAAGATAAAGTCAATGGTCTTTTGACAAGGGTGGGATTCTCTTCAGTGGTGGTGATAAAATACCTTGTTATTAACATTAAAAAATGAAGAGGAAAAATAAAAAGAATTACCATGCCATTTTTTCGCCATATAAGATTTGTATTAGGTATGTCTAAAATAGTCTGGTAGCCAAAATGTCAATTTTCAATTGTCGAGTCATAGTCCTAGTAGAATTTGGAGAACCAGGCAGCACATGCTATAAAAATCTATGCAATTATTTTATTATATGAAGTTGAGTTTTAGAGTGCATTTGCTTGATGCATGTGGTATAATTGCTTTAGGAGATAATTTTTAAGGAATTCTAGGTGGGATTCCTACAGTTTTTCTCTCTCATTTTCTCTCAGCTGAAGAACAATTCTGGTTACTATTCACACAGCTGAAGAACAATCCTATTCCTAACCCAGAACCCTAGCCTAATTCTTAGGCACACCTAATACTATCCCCTGCATATTGGTCCTAACCATTTAAACCTTAAATTACTTTGTCTAGCTCTCAGTTAGCCTTTGTTCTGAAAATCCGGCAGCCTTCCACTTTAAAACCCAGCCAATTTTAGTTTTGATACCCTTCTACATCCCATAGAAACTTCCTATTACATATTATGTAAGAGTGCCCTAACCCTGGCAACTTTCCAAAACCAAAACACACCACAAGTTCAATTGTGTGCTGTTTTGGCCCAAGTTTCCTAAAACTGTTTACCTCATAAACCTTAGCACCTTTCAATTCCCAAATCTGTCACAAAATTCAATTGTAGGCAACACTAGATCAAGTTCCTTATCTGTCTCTTAGATCATCATGTGTCATCATTTCATCCATATATGCACTATAGATAGTTACAATATATGTAGAAACTTCTTCAGGACCCAAACTTCTGGGTGCAGTTTCAGTTATGTTGTAGTTTGGCTGCCGACTTAAATTTGTTTATGCTGCTTTCATCAATACATTAAATTTCCACTGCTAAAACTTGCATGGCTAGTTTATATGTTTGGTTTTTCTGTATTGAATTGAATATCTGTAGTGGCAAACTACGTACAGATTATGATGTTTATTCTTTTGGGTCTTTTTTGGAACTGAGAAAAAAATAGAAGGGAGGATACTCAGATCTGTCTCTCATGCCATGTATGTGCACATACATTCTTTAGATGCACAGAAAACAACTCTTGAGAAACGTTTGTCATTTTCACATGACACTAATTACTGGTGTCTATTCTGTTGGGTCTAATAATTAACATGTGCTTGAATTTTTGTGCAGTCAGCTGCAGTTCAGTCGGGAGAAAATTATGGAATATGGGCAACTGATTGTTGATGGGGAAATGACTCGGTCAAATTCCCCGCCTTCTTGGTATGTTCATGCTTTCACTAGCTATTAATTTTGATTAAGCATTTTGTGTTATGTTTCCATGTTTCTTTATGCCACTCTTATGAATAAATATCACACTTTCTAAAAGGGAAGTCTCTAGGGACCAGAGGTAACCCTTGTTTGTGCAAACTCAAGATTTACTATTAGTCTTTTTGGCTGACAGGGAGCATCTGACCTACAGTCTTCCAGTTAGACATTTTTAGCTTCCTGACATATTAAATTCCTCATATTCAAGCATAGACAATTTTTGTCCTCAAGTTTGAGGACTTTGGATACAAATTGTTGGTAAGAATAGATGTTGTTGTTGTTGTTTTTGTTTTTTTTTTGGGGGGGGGGTTGGGGGATCAATAACTAAATGAAAAGAGAATGAGGTATAAAGATCAAGGTAGGCAATAAATCCTCTATGGAAAAAAGAAATATAAAGACAATTACTAGTCGCATATAGCCCGAAAGGAGAAGACACAGAGGAAAGACAAATTACAAATTTTGTTCCACAACCCTCCAATCTCTTTTAGGTGTGTTCTAAATAACTTGTATTTCTTTCTGACCAAATACCCCAAAACGTAGCACAAAATACACAGCTCCAAAGTAATTGAGGCTTCTTATTGGATGCAAACTCTGTATAATAAATCATAAACATCTAAACACAAGAAGTCGGAGCCACCCAATCCATCTTCTACCAACTGAAACAACGTGTGCCATAAGGCTAGAACTATAGGGCAATGCAAGAATGAATGACCAATAATTTGGATAACAAGCATCCCCGATTATCCTTGAAACTTCAACTTTCCACTCTTTAGTCTCTTCGACTTGTTTGCTACGTTCCTCTATATTCTCTTTTGTAGCAACCTAAGAAGCATGGATACAGACACGTGATACGACATAGACACACCAACATGTGAATTTTCAAAAAATGCAGGACACGACACGTGGAGGACATGCATGAAATATATAATTTTATATATTTATTATATGTTATATATATAAATATATCACTCAAAGATAATAAAAAAATATAATATGACACTAATTCTTATAAATTTATATGAGTTTTGTTTTATTATTATATCTTAAGTTGTTTTGTTCAAATTTATAATTAGTTTCACATGTGTCTAATCAATAGACATTTGTGTTTATGTGATTGACACGTGTGTATTCTAAGTGCCCAAATAGTGTCTAGGTCTTTCAAGAAATTTAAAAAATAAGACACATTTTGAAGAGTGTCGGACATGTGTCTTAAGAGTGTCCAAAGAGTGTCGGTGTCCGACACGGACATGACACGGATCCGTCACCTTCTTAGAAGTGTCTGTGCTTCTTAAGTAACAAGAAAGATAGAGGAAGAGTCATTGGTGGCCACTTTGTGCCACTTTCCTCTTCATGGGCAACAAGGTGTATTGGTGGACACATTGATAATGATGTAGTTATACGCTCTATGTTACATGGACTCAGGTGTGAGTGTGTGTATTTAGGCAGGTAGCGGAACGTATATTCAGCCCATTCATAGTCCTTCTATGGTCCCAACCCTTTTGATCATGAAGAGGTATGTTTCTTGGAGGATGTGCATGGACAACAGGGCCATCAACAGGATCATGGTAAATATAGGTTTCTCATCCCCAGACTCGATGACTTGTTAGATCAAATGGTTGTTTCCAAGTGGCATTCTAAGATTGATCTGTGTAGTGGTTACCATTAGATCAAGATTAGACTGGTGATGAGTGGAAACCTCCTCTTAAGACTTAAGATGGATTGTATGAGTGCTTAGTCATACCTTTTGGTCTATTGAATGCACCTCTATTACTTTCATGAAGGTTATAACTGAGCCTTTGCATCCTTTCATTGGGATTTTTTTGGTTGCCTATTTTGATGACATCTTGATTTATAGTGGTTCTTTGGAGGATCACTTTGTTCATGTTCGTGAGGTTTTTGTTACCTGTAGGTTAGCCAAGTGACATTTTAACCTCAAGAAGTGTTCATTCATGCAGAGTCATGTGCTTGTCTATCCTGCTCATAAATTGATAATGCGTTCAACCAACTCGTCAGCACCGCATCTCCACCACCCCCCCTTCCCCGTCCCCCCGCCCCCCCCCCCCACATTTGGAATAGGTACCAAATCCAACAAATTGTTAGGATTTTGGCCATAAACAATCTCGAAGAGACTTTGCTGTGTAGTCGTATCTTTTGGACTGATTAAAGGCAAATTCGGCTTGCTGTAACACAATTCCACTGCTTAGTGTTATTTTCCTTTCCAAATCCCTACACAAAACCATGATCCAAACACAGAGCAATCTGGAATGCCTAATCTGGTTCATTTAAAGAGAACCATTATGCACACAATAGTTCTCTTGCATATCTTTATATATTGTTCACTTCATTATAGGCCTAATATATGCATCATCCTCATAAAGTTCTTTGAAGTGGCAAAACCAACAACTTTCACCTGCATAGTAGATAATAAAGAAGACCACCTGCTTGATGAGAGCTCAGAGTACGACTTCGGTTCAGTTCGTGAGGGAGATGATCAGGAAGAGTCTGACCTTGATCTTAATAACCTTTTTTCTAAGAAGGGCACCATTGAGGGGGGGGGGTGGGGAATTTGAGAGTGTTTCTGAATCAATGGATCATGTCAATGACTCTGTTAATCATGATTCTACTGAAATGTCATCACAGAGGGGTCACATGGTTGTTCCAGATTCTTTTTCTCTTGGGGATGAGATAGGGGATCCTCAGTGTCTTGGTCTTAAGTGTTCTGTTAGGGGAATGACTGATAAAGGAGTCACTCCAAATATCTCGGGAGCCATGAAGGATGTTTCTACCTTTAACCCTGCATCCTATAATGCAAATGTAAGTGTAGACCAAGTAAATGATGCTCAAGAGGGAGCTTCTGTAAGGCATTTGCATAGCAGAGGCTGTGTTTTTAGTAGTTTGAGGGATAGTGACGCAGAGACAGAATGCTGGTTGATGGAGTTGAGTAAGTTT
The DNA here is from genome assembly GCA_036172215.1 of Camellia granthamiana. Lineage (NCBI taxonomy): Eukaryota > Viridiplantae > Streptophyta > Magnoliopsida > Ericales > Theaceae > Camellia > Camellia granthamiana. The sequence goes on along the minus strand of CM069912.1, from coordinate 79,619,090 downwards.
GCATCATGTCCAATTGAGGAAAATGAAGTACCCCATTTCAAGCATTTGCTTCAAGTTTTTTTTTTGGGGTGAATAAGACATAAATAAAACAGAAAAATATACAAGCTTACAAGGGGCATGCCCCAGGCCCTAAACCAAAGCTATACACAGCGAAACCAAAAGGAAACCAACCATGTTCAGAAACCATATCTAGAGAAGATAGGGAATATGAACACAGTGAAACCAAAACAGGACTAAGCCAAAGAAACAAAAAAACAAAAAACCGGCAGCAACAACACAGCCGGACCAACCTAAAAAAACCTGTGGAAAACCCCATAATATTCCGAAATAAAAATGGGCACTTCCCTAAACATAAAAGCAACGCACAGACTATAAATCAAAACATAATCCCTAGTATAGTGCCCATAACAGTTCAGGTACATCCCACTAGACAAACCACTGTCAATGAAATCCAAAATCCATACGCGCCAAATCCATATGTATCCTAGCACGAGCAGCACACAGGATTGATGATGAAAATAGAACCCATAACCCCTAGTACATCCCACTAGGGTAGGCAAAACAACTATGTTGATATAGTAATTACAAAAAAGAGAAAAATTGAAAGACAACTTTTGAACACACTGAGCAACCCAGAAGGCGCTTGGAGCAGCCATTCCACGAAGCCAGTTAACCTCACCATGCAGCAACCCATCCACCAATGAAACCAGATAATCGGAAATGCAATCCCAAGTAGAGATCTTGTAATATGCATCACCTAGACATTGTAATAGGTCCTGCCAACCAAACACAGAAAGAACAGCACCCATATTCAGAAAAATAAGAATGAAAATGAAAGGTGGTACACACATATCTTGCTCACTACACTCAACCCACAAATATAGGACCTCACTAAACTCGGGAGTTGCTTCCTTAACCTGCACATAAAAATTTACAATATATACTGATTAGTAACAAAATCATTTTTGTGCTAAGATCACTCAACCCACATGCCGAACACATAACAGTGATGTCTTTATTTTATGGCTACATCACTCAACCCACAAGACCTATCCACAGATGGAGCTTCATTAGTAACTTTGTATCTCACCACACTCAACCCACAGATTTCATGAAATTCCAAAGGCCAGTCCCTACACAGGGAACAGATAGTTAGAAAAACACTCATTATCAAGCTCCTTTTCGCTCGACCCTCGCTTATAGGAACTCACACCACTCAGCAGCCCTCCCATTATTGTGGAGATGGGGCTTCAGAATGGAATTTGGGAGGTTCCACTGGGACAGGAACCATTCATCACCTGCAGCATTAGGAATATTGTTTGTAGACAATAATCTACTTCTAACCATGAGCACAATAGATTTAAGAATCACCTCAACAGGTTTACAAATTTTATTGAAAATTCTATTTGCTTCAAGTTATGGGTAGTAAGTTTAAATGGGAAGGGTGTTGTTAGCGGATTGGATAATAGTGTCACTAGGGGGGAGTACTAGGCGAGGAAGGGGAGGGGTTTTGGTTAGAAAGGGGGCCAGGGAGTTAAGGAATTTGATGAGTACAATTAATTATGATAATAGGCATGGGGAGGTTAGGGGTGACAATGATTATCAATGAAGATTGTTAGCTGGAATGTAAGAGGTTTGGGATCCCGGAAGAAGAGGGGGATCATTAGGGATTTTTTGGGGAAACATCAACCTGACATTGTCATTTTTCAAGAAACTAAAGTAGAGGTTTGTGATAGGTTTCTTATTAAGAGTATTTGGGGAGCTAGGCATAAAAGGTGGGCCTTTGTATCATCAGTGGGAAGGTCAGGAGGTATTTTAACTATTTGGGATGAGAGGGTTGTGTCGGAGTGTGAAACAGTAGTTGGTGAGTTTTCACTGTCAATTAGGTTTAGGAATCTAGATCTCAGTGAGTGGTGGTTGTCGGGGGTATATGGTCCAAATTGCCCTTCTAGGAGAAAGGAATGGTGGGATGAGTTATATGGTTTATTTGGGTTATGTTATCCTAATTGGTGTTTAGGAGGGGATTTCAATGTGGTTAGGAAGGTTTCAGAAAAGCTTAATGGGAACGGAATCAATAGAAGTATGAAAGATTTTGATGGTTTCATTAGAGGATGCGAATTGGTTGACCCTCCTCTTTTAATGCCAGATTCACATGGTCAAATTTAAGGGAAAGGCGGGTCTGTTGTCGATTGGATAGATTTTTATTTTCTTTGGGGTGGAAGGGGATTTTCCCCATTGTCAGGCAGGTGGCATTACCAAGATTGGAATCTGATCATTGTCCACTGATGTGTGAGAGTTGTCCTTTTAGGTGGGGTCCGACTCCATTTAGATTTGAGAATATGTGGTTGGAACATCCTTCTTTTAAAGAGGCCTTTGAGGAGTGGTGGAATACTGCTACATATCAGGGGTGGGAGGGTTATAAATTCATGAGAAAGTTGAAAGTGATTAAAGAATATGTGAAACAGTGGAATAGGGAGATTTTCGGGAATTTAGAATCAACTGAATGTCAGGTTTTGCGAAGGATTGAGGAGATAGATACTTTGGAGATGCAAGGGAGTGAAATTGAGGCATTAAGAGGAGAGAGGAGGGAGTTAGGTTTGAAATTGGAAGAGTTGACTCTTAGGGAGCAGATCTTTTGGGCACAAAAAGCGAAAGGGGAAATGGCTAAAAGAAGGGGATGTTAGTTCAAAAAATTTTCATAGAATTGCGGATGGGAAAAGGAAGAAGAAACTCATTAAGCGATTGGAAGTAAGGCCAGGTGTAGTGGTAGATAGAGAGGAGCAAATAGTTCAGGGGATTTTTTATTTTTATTCTAACTTGTTTTTGGCGGAAGATATTGTCAGGCCTGGGATAGATGGACTTGAATGGCAGCCTATAGATCAAGAGAGTGCGATGTGGTTAGAGCGACCTTTTGAGGAATATGAGATTCGGGAAGCAGTTTTTGAGTGTGAAAGGGACAAGGCTCCGGGTCCAGACGGTTTTTCTATGGCTGTTTTTCAAGATTGCTGTGAGGTGGTGAAAGAGGATCTGGTTAGAGTTTTCATGGAATTCTATAAGACAGGGGTGGTCAATTTATGTACAAATGCCAACTTTATCTGTTTGATTCCTAAGAGGGATGGAGCCATTAGAATGGGAGAATTTAGGCCTATTAGTTTGATTAAATCACTTTACAAGATTTTGGGTAAGGTTTTGTCAAAAAGGTTGAGATGTTCTTTAGGAGATACAATCTCTCAGACACAAGGGGCTTTTGTGCAAGGTAGGCAGATTCTAGATGTGGTTCTGGTGGCAAATGAGGTGGTAGAGGAGTGTCGGAAGTTGGAGAAGGTAGGCATTGTGTTTAAGGTAGATTTTGAGAAAGCGTATGATCATGTAGACTGCGCTTTTTGGATTTCGTGATGAACAAGAAAGGATATGGTGCGAGATGGAGAGCTTGGATTAGGAGTTGTTTGGCGTCTTGTAATATGTCAGTGATAGTTAATGGCAAACTAGGGAAATGTTTTAAGGTCTCGCGAGGTTTGAGACAGGGAGACCCTTTATCTCATTTTCTATTCATTTTGGTTGTCGATGTGTTAGGTAGGATGGTTGACAAAGCTAAAGAGGTAGGCCTGTTTGAAGGTTTACAGGTTGGTAGAGATAGGGTTAGTCTGTTGCATTTGTAATTTGCGGATGACACTATTTTCTTCTCTTTGGGGGATGAGTGCCAAATGGCAAACCTTTTTTCAGTAGTTAGGCTTTTTGGGGCAATTTCAGGGCTTAAGGTTAATTTAAAAAAGTGTAGGGTAGGGGGTATTAATGCTGATTCAAGTTTGATTCAAAGGGTGGTTGAATTACTTGGCTGTGGGTTTGAGACATTTCCTATGAAGTATTTAGGCCTCCCACTGGGAGGTAACCCAAGAAGTGAAATGTTTTGGAGTCTAGTGGTGGAAAGGATAGGTAAGAGGTTAGATGGGTGGAGTAGGGCTCTTTTGTCCCGTGGGGGTAGATACACTTTGGTTAAGACAATGCTAAGTGGGATCCCTATTTATTTCATGTCTTTGTTCAAGATTCCGGTCAAAGTAGCAAAATCCATAGAAAAGCTAACGAGGGATTTTTTGTGGGAAGGAAAGGAAGAAGGAAGAAAAGACCATTTGGTGAAATGGGAAACAGTGTCATTACCAAAGGAAAAAGGGGGCTTGGCAGTTGGTAATATATTGGCTAGAAACATGGCTTTGCTGGGCAAGTGGTTATGGAGATTCCCAATTGAGTGTGGTTCATTATGACATGCAGTTATCAAAAGTAAATATGGGTTGCATGTTAATGGTAGGGACTCTCAGGTGGTTTCTAGGAGTAATGGACGTGCTCCGTGGAAGTCAATTTCTCATATTTATCCAATTTGGTCCCAATTTATTTCTGTAAGGGTGGGGAGGGGGGACATGGTAAGGTTTTGGGAGGATGTTTGGGTGGGTTCTTCGTCCTTTGTTGAGTTTTATCCTCTTTTGTATAGAGTTTCTCAATCTCATAATTGTTCTATTGCGTCCGTGGCTGTCTCTTCGTTGGCTCCTTGTTCATGGAATTTTAATTTTTACCGAAATCTTCATGATAGGGAAGTTCCCGAGTTGATATCTTTATTGTCAAGGCTTGAAAATGTTTCTTTGTCTCCAATCTTGGAGGATCGTTGGTTTTGGAATATTCATTCGTCGGGCTCTTTTACTTGTAAATCATTTCTAGAAAAAATCATTGATATTCCGCATGTACCTCAGTTTTTGTTTCACAAAAGGATCTGGAAGGCATGTGCTCCTCTTAAGGTGAAAGTTTTCATGTGGATTTTGGTTCATGGGGGAACTTTGACAAATGATTCATTGCAAAGGAGAACTTCATGGTTTCTTAATCCTCAATGGTGCATAATGTGTTGCAAAAGTGGAGAATCTTTGGATCATCTTTTTTTGCATTGTTCGGTGGCGGGAATTTTGTGGAATCGAGTGTTTGGTTTGGGCAATGTACAGTGGGTGGCTCCTAGAGGTTTTGCTCAAATGCTATTATTTGATTTTCAAGTCTTTGGAAGGTCGAAGAGGGCTAAAGTTCTTTGGAGTAGTGTAGTCTTTGCAATCTCTTGGGTCATTTGGTTGGAGAGGAATGGGCGTATTTTTGAAGGAGGAAGTAGGGATATAGATTATTTATGGGATAGAGTGTGTTATTTGGTGTCTTTTTGGGCCTCGGCAAGTCTTGTGTTTGGAGGGATTCCTCTTTTTTTGATTGCTTCAAATTGGGTGTCGGTTTGTGCTGAATAATTGTGTAGTTTTGGTTGTCTTTTGGTTTGGTTGTCTTTTTGGATGTATTTTTTCTTTTTCATTGTGGAGGATGCCTTATCCTCTCCTTTTTGGCCTTGAGCCTTAATAAAATTTATCTTTTTGTTGCTGATAAAAAAAAATGCATCTGCTACTCTATTATGTACTCCGGCCTTATGCTTTGAAGGGAAAGTAAACCCCTGCAAGAATGAAACCATTGTCCGTGTTTTGGACCCAAGTTCTTTTGTCTGTATTACTTGATATCATAAGTTGAATTCCAGAGTCTTGTACCAATAAGCTTCTTGTTGAAGTATGCAGCAAGTCTACTTTCTTGACTTTAGCACAACTCCAATGCCAACTTGCAAAGCATTCAAATATGTTTTCAAAATCTGGCAGTGCCAAAATAGGTGCCTCAGTTAACTTTTTCTTTTATAGTGTGATGCTATCCTAAGCCTTGTTGGTTCACCTAGAGACACCATTCTTCATGCAGTTTGTAATTGGTGCCATTATAGTGCCGAAATTTTGAATAAACTGTCGACAAATTAGGCTAAGCTGTGAAAGCTGCAAACATCGTGAACATTAGAAGGCCACGGCCACTCAAGAATTTCTTTCATCGTGTATGCATCAGCTCAAAGACCTGTAGAAGGAACCTCATCTCATAGACCAAAAATATTAATATAAAGTGGCACACTCCTAGTAGTTAAAAGCAGTCAGAGATTCTCTTTGTGCACTTCAATGAAGGTACACAAGAATATCGCCAAAGTAGTCGACAACAAACTCGCCAAAAAAGGGTCTCAACACACGATTCATGACTCACATAAAAGTACTAGGTGCATTTGATAAGCTAAACATCAACTGCTCATAGGGTCCTTTTATCTTAAATACTGTTTTTCAATCATCACCTGGACATATGAAAACCTGATGATATCCGCTCTTCAAATCAATTTTGGAAGAGATGCTAGCCTTGCTAGCTGATCTAACATATGATCAAGTCAAGGAATTGGAGTATGGTAGTTAACTGTAATCTTATTAATAGCTCTACTGTCAATACACGTGCCAACTCTCATATTTCTCTTGCACTAGCAACGCTAGAACAACACAACAAGGACTCATGCTTTCTCATTTATAACCCATCTATAACAGCTCATTGATGTGCTTGCACAACTCTTCACTCTTTTTGGCTGTGTGCTTTATTAGTAAAACTAGCCCCAGAGTTCAAGTCAATATGGTGCTTTGCAAATCATAGGAGGTAGTCCTAGAAGCAACTCTTGTGGCATCATGTCCTTAAATACTGCAATAATAGGCTGCATCTGTACTGGTATAGCTGCTGGCGATGGTACATGCTTCCCTATCAACGTGTACAACAATCCATTGTTCTCTTCTTTTTCAAGAAATTTAGATAGAGAGAAAGTTACCACCTTTCCCTAGTTTAGGCTCGGGCATGCTCTTTCCTTCAGATGGGCCCAAAATATTCTTCTCCTTATCTTTATAAAATGTATATGTAAACCCAAGGGGTTGTGGCATTGTGGTAAGGCCTTGGGGTTTAAGCCCCAAGGTCACAAGTTCAACTCCCCCTCCTTTGGGCCAATCTCCTGGGTGAAGCACTGTTGGTTAGGAGGTTGGATCTCAAGTTGTCTAGTCAACACTTGGTGTGGGTTCAATGCTCCCCCGCTGTGTGAGTCCTGACTTACCGAAGCTTGCCTTGTGAGGTCGGGACAAGCTTCCAGGTTATAGTCTCTTGCTCGGAACGGCCAACAGGACACCCTGGTGATCTCCTCAAGGGGCGCTGCCTTGGACCTGCGGGAGAGTGGGAGGATTTTCCTGTAACAAAAAAAAAAAATGTATATGTATTTTTTAGACCACGTGTTTTACAGTACGATCATGTACCCAACAACAAATGACACACATCCATAGCGACTACATCACACCGTATTTTATTAAAATACCTGTTACAATGGAAAAAGAAACTAAGCATTGCTTGGTAATAGGTACTTAATTCCTTTTCTTAAACCATGTCAATTTGTAAGGATGAGGATGTGGCTTCATTTCTAGCTTTAACCTGGGCACTACCTCTTCAGAGATGATGTTTTTGTAGCTGCCACTGTTAATGATTAGTTTACAATCATGCCCACCAAGAGCACAAGTGTTACGGAAGATGCTTGTTTTTAACCTATCCCCTTGAGTCTCATGCTTTGGGGTCAATTGGCTCTTCTGTTCGTATGACAAGTAACTTGCCTACACCGTACAACATTTCCGCTGCATCTTCTTCATCATCATCGTAATTAGGAACATCTTTGTTCATCATCTTCTGGTTTGTCTCTCAATTAAGAGTGCTTGCCTTCTCTACTGTTATTTTTTCTACAGTAAATAGATTGATGACTAGGTCCCTACACTTGTAGCAACATATTGTTCAACCACTGGCCTGATTTATTGTATTAGGTACAATGGTGTTTGGATGAGTTGCTACTACTGCAGAATTGCCTCTTTGCAAACCTGATGGTGTTATATGGTTATGAGATATTGTCCACTGGCATCGACTATTTTTTGCCACTGATTTGTTCACAAAATCCTTACAGTTTATAGCCCCAATACTTTTACTGTTATGCTGTTTTGCCGCCATCACAGCATGCTGAACTGCTAAAAAGCACGGAGACGGACATAGACATGGATATGGACACACGGCATGGATACGGCATGGACACGCCGACACCAATTTTCAAAAAATGCAAGCATGACACCTAGGGGACACACATGAACTATATAATTTTATATATTTATTATATGTTATTTATATGAATATATCATTCAAAGATAATTAAAAAAAAAATGTAATCTAACACTTTATAAATTTACATTGTTTTTTCTTTTATTATTTTATCCTAAATTATTTAGTTCAAATTTATAATTAGTTTCATATATGCTTAACCGGTGGACACATGTTTTTAACCAATGGGCACGTGTGTCCTCCAAGTGTCCGGATCTAAATTTCAAAAAAAAAAGAAGGCATGTTTTGATGAGTGTTGGACACGTGGGGCAGTGTCCAACGAGTGTCTGTGTCCGATACAGACACATCACCTTCTTAGAAGTGTGTGTTTTTCTTGGCTAAACTGCCTCTGAAACAGTCAATTTGCTCAAATTGAGTAAATCTTGTAGGGACTGCTTAAGGCCAGGAACATATCACGCTACCAGCTGATCTTCACTCTCAAACAATTCATTCCGAGCAATCGATTGATAGAATTCTTCTGTAGTCATCAACAGCCCAGTTTCCTTGCTGCAGATGTTGCAAACGCTGATACATAGTTTCAACATAGTTGAAAGGAATGAGAGTTTCTCTTCACTTCTTTTTCATCTTCTCCCAATTATTGATTTTTGAATTTTTTTTTCTTTGTTGCATTAAACTATGTTGTTCCCACCTTACAGAAGCACTTCCTCTCAACTTCAATGCAACTAGCTTCACCTATGCATCTTTAGGTACATCTTTGAAATCAAAATTCTCTAAGTAGCTGCCAACCAATCAATAAATTCCACCACTTGAAGTCCTCCATTGAATTCTGGGATATAATTTTCAACCCAACATACCATCTTTGATCTTTCCATTCATAAGGTTTTCTATCCGGAGCAAGATCATGAAACAGTTTGTCAAACACTTCTTCCTTCTACCCATAATCACCATCATCACGAGTTGGAGTTTCTAGTTGTGCAATATGTTTGGTTAAGGCTTCAACTTGCCTTTTAAACTCCAGTAATTCTTCTCATCATTGATCAGGAGCCATTGCTTCAGGAGTTGCAATTCCACGACCTCGTTCTCTTCCTTTTGGAGTCACCTTAAGGTTGCAAGACCCCAACCCGAAGAATAAAGAAGTGGTTCTGATACCAACTTACACAGCGAGTGTACAAGAAAAGAATCAGAGAAAGAAGGCAAACAAGCAAGCACGAATTCAAGGTAAATAATCAACAAAGAAGATGCAACCCAAGAAAGGGAATGGAAATATTTCATTTCCATGTCCAAAAGGTCTACCATTGTAAAGGCTGCAAATTATTTTTGTAATCTTTAAGAAACCCTACTTAACACTTAATCTTGATCCTTGAATCCTTTCTAATGGACCATCCAAATAAATAAATAAAATCTAAAAACTAGTAAGCGCTGCAGAAGCATGAACAGTGATGCTACAGTACTGCTATAGGAACATGAACAACAGCTTGCGTTTGGCCACTTAAGAATCTTGTATGATTCCTGTCTCAACAGTGAGGCTAAAGTCAGTCAGATTATTGATGGGAATTCTTGGAAATGGCCCATTCCTAATTCTTCGGAAATAGGAAGATTTGATCTCAGCTACCTCCAGTAGCTGCACCCCTAATTCTTCTAGGAATGACCAACCTTTTTGGTAATTAAGCTTTGATGGTGATTTTTCCATTAACTCAGCTTGGAATCACTAGAGGAGCAAATTTGATGTTTTGGCCTGGCACATTCTTCTTTGGGGGCCTCATATGATTCCTAGGGTCAGTTTTATTGTTTGGATGGCTATTCATGAAAGATTAAATACTGGGGATCGTTTGTAATTGTTTGGCTTGTCCCCTAATCCAAGCTTCTCTTTCTGTCAATACCATGCTGAGAGCCATTCCCATTTATTCTTTAACTGCATCTTTGCTTCTAGAATTTGGGAAGCTCTTAAAGCTAAATGCAATGTAAATTGGACCTAATCTCCAATGGCCTCATGTTCTAACCTTTGTCACCAAAGAGACCAAGGGCAAATCATTGCATTCTATAATCCTTAAGCTTACTTTACTTTGCTCTATTTACCAAATTTGGCTTGAAAGGAATAATAGAATCTTTAATAAGGAACACAAACCTGAAGAGGTGGTTACTAACGCAATTGTTCATATGATTAGAGGTAGACTTTTATCTATCACCAATTTGCCTAGATCTATAGGGGATAGCTGGTACATTGCTCAGTGGAATCTGCCCAACACAATCTTGAAGCCCCAATCTCCAGGAATAGGAGGGCTGCTGAGTGGTGTGAGTTCACCATAAGAGAGTTGAGTGAAGGAGAGCAATTCAGAGTGTTTATCTAACTGTTTTTAACTTTGTGCAGTGGCAAGTGGAGCTAAATAGAGTGCCTAAGGTTGAGTGTTGTGAGAAAATATTCAAAGATTGACTGGTGAGAGAATAGAGTGTGAAATGAACTTCTTATGTTTGAGCTAATGAATATCTTAGCCTGCAAATACAAATGTACAATATATTGTGTGTTTTCTTTGCATGCTAAAGTGTGGTTTCATTCTGTAGTGGCAGATTCTCCTGAACAACAACCAATTGGCCTTCATTTGGAACGGTGGCTGTCAAAAGTTTATCTTCATGGAAGAATCTGTTGTACTGGACAACTATCACTGGTTATTGTGTACATTGGTTCCGATGATCTATGCTGGGATAAGAGTTTTGGAGACACATAGACCAGGCTGCATGCTGCGCCAGTCTATGTGGAAAATCCTCAAATGGAAAATTCTTTGTCATTCATTTCTGCATTGTAATAGTTCTTTTTTCTTTGGCATGTGTACAGTCTACAACTGGCTGGTGTTTTGTTTCCCTATCCCTGCGGATTATGTTGGGAATTTTATTTTTTAACTTTATTTTTACCTTTTGGTTGGGGCTACATGCACGTGTTGCTATGGAAAATTACACAGATAAGTTTGTTTGGTGTTATAGAAACTGGATTGTGCAGGCAAACCTGCTATTGTGGAAGAATAGTTCAAGTGCCATCATTTTGCTGTCAAGGGCATGTTTTCCCTAGAACACAATGCTTCTGATTGTACTCGTGCTAGGCTGCTGGTTGGTTTATTCTCTTGTTCATTCTCCCTATCTCTAGTTATATATGGATAGTGAACAGGTTGTAAGGCCCTAGTTTTTTTGTTTTGTTTTAAGTTTTCTGGCTCTCTTTTAGCTTTAGTGAGTTTGTAGGTTTGTTTTGTTTTTATTTTGTTTGGTGGCCTTGTTTAGCTGTAGTAGGGCCTAGGGCGTTCCCCTTGTAGTTGTGTAAATTTTATTGTTTTATTTATGTCTTATTCACCCCCCCCAAAAAAAAAGAGAAGAGAAAGTTAGAGAAAAGAAAAAAAAAATTAGGATGAAAATCACAGGGAATTCAAATTCATGCTTTTGGACTTGAGAATTGAACACTTAGCTGATTTAGAAAAACTTAGATGAGGTACTTAAGTTAAACTAATATATCGTTATGCTATAATTACTCAGAAAATTTTCTTTCTTAGAGGCTAAGTAAGGTTAGTTTGAGTTAAACTTGGCCACTTAAGCTAACGAAACAATTAACGGCCTAAGCTATTTAGTTCCTAGAATATAATAGAGAAGGAAGGAGAAGGACGAAGAAAGTCAGAGAGGAATATTCCTTCTTGAGATCTAGAAGAGAAAGTTTGAAAAAAAGAAAGAGAAATAGGAAGAAAATCAAAAGGAATTCAAGTTCATCATTTTGGATTTGAGAATTGAATGCTTAGGTGATTTAGATACCTTAAATAAGGTGCTTAAGTTGAACTAATTTCCTTAAGCTACAATGACTCATAAAATTCTCTTCCTTAGAGGGTAAGCAAGGTTAGTTTGAGTTAAACTTGGCCGCTTAAGCAAATGAAACAATTAGCAGTCTAGGCAATTTTGTTCCTAGAACAAAATAGAGAATGATGGAGAAGGACTGAGAAAGGTAGAGAGAAACATTCTTCATCAGAGATAGAAGAGAAAGTTAGAGAAAAGAAAAAATAATAGGAAAGAAAATCAAAGGGAATTCAAATTCATTAATTTGGACTTAAGAATTGAATACTTAGTTGATTTAGAAAACCTTAAATGAGGTGCTTAAGTTTAACTAATATCCTTATGCTACAATTACTCAGAAACTTCTATTTCTTAGAGGCTAACCTAGCTTATCCTTTAAGAAAGGGAATTTTCTAGCTTATCCTCTAAGAAAGGGAATTTTCTGAGTAATTGTAGCATAACGATATTAGTTTAATTTAAGCACCTCATTTAAGGTTTTTTTTAAATCACTTAAGTGGTCAATTCTCAAGTCCAAAAGGTTGAATTTGAATTCCCTTTGATTTTCTTCCAATTTGTCTTTCTTTTTTCAAACTTTCTCTTTTATCAAAAAGAGTGTTTCTGTCTAACTTTCTTCGTCCTTCTCCATCATTTTCTATTTTGTTCTAAGAACTAATTACCTTAGGCCACTAATTTTTTCATCAGCTTAAGTGGCCAAAGGTAAACCGGCAAAGCTTAGAAATACAAAGCATAAAAAGCCACTCCAGTGCGAACATATCGGTTCACACAGAACGACAGTGAGCTCTGGATCAATGAGAGAGAGAACTAGCAAAGCTTACAACATAGCCACTCCTATGAATGATGAGAACACCTTCATGGAGTAGAAAAACAAAGCACCACGGTGGGAGGATGAGCCCACCGCCATGAACGGCAAGACCACCTCCATGAAACATAAACATTCTCACCACCAGCGAACTTACACTGTACGCACCATGAACACCGGTCACCACAGGCACCTGAGTTGGGCAGTGCTGGCAGAAACCACCAATAACGACAATGCCGGAAATGACCAGACCAGTGTACACAGAGAACTGAACCTACCATCTTTTACTCTAAAACCAGAATAAACTTCACCAGAGAAGACATCCAGCAGGCACCACACCAAGAGGCAGACCCGCCGGTGACATTAACAGACTCCTCCTGGGAACTACCTCCGCTTCAGCTACAGCAACCATGTTACACTAGCATGGATCAAACAATCAAAACCAACAAATCCACCAAACAACGATCAAACCCCAACACAGGGCACCACTGACCAACGGCGGTTTGACTATCAGGGGCTAATGTTGACTCTCACCGACGAGACAAGCTGGGATGAACTCCCAAACTTACCAACAACGGCTGACTACGACTCACATAAAACATGGAGGCTAAAGTTACTGGAGCATGGATACATCCAAGAGCAACCAGAGAACTCAAAACAAGAACAGCACCACCACTCAAACTGGAGCTTAACAAAACTGATAGACTCTCAGTCACCCTCAAATTGGGTAGAGGAGATAAAAAAAACCTGGCCAGAAGTGTACCAGTTTAAACTTAGGTTGTAATAACCAATGAACAAACCATAACTCACACAGAACACTTTCTCCCTCATGGAAAAGGGATAAACGGGAAAAATACACCTTTTTACTCTGGAGAGCGTTTCTCTCTCTAGAATCTAGAGAGAGAGGCTCTGCTTTCTTCCCCTTCTTCTTATTTCTCTTTCTTTTAGCAACCAAGTTTTTGTTCCTCACTAACTTTCTCCGTTCTTCTCCACTGTTCTCTATTTTGTTATAAGAACTAATTTTTTTTGGGTGGGTAAGTCATAAATTAAAGACAAAATTTACACGTTTACAAGGGGCATACCCCAGGTAATACAACAAATTCGCATCCTCCCCAAAAACGGGGACGATTAAAACAACTAACTGATTAAAAAATAAAACCAAAGTAAATCGAAAATTATCCATTTATCAATTTGCCCCCAAGTACTTACTATCATCAAATAAATAATAGATGAACACTTGGGGAAAATAAATGGACAATTTATACAAAAAGAAATTCAATAAACAACTAAACTCGTCACAGCACTATATAGTATACCCATTTAATAATAAAACCATAAAGTCCAAATGGGCCCCACCATAAAGTCTTGATCCACGTGCAACCCGAAGCTTCACCAAAGTTCACCAATCAACCTCTTCAGGAAATATCAACATTCCTCCCAAAATTGAAGTAAAAAATTCAAACAACACACGGGCCCACAATGCACCCATGTGCCTCCAGCTATACACATGAAAAAAAACACACTAACCCAAATCTATCAACATATATTTATATTATAAAATATAAACATAGAAGATATATTCTGGCAGCCCCGTGTGCAATCAACATCAAAAAAAAAAAAACCGTGGCCAAAACTACCCACATGATGCACTTCCCAAAACGACAAAGTCAAGCACGTGGGCCACCATGAATTTTAAAGATTTTCAACACAACTTTGAACTCACAAGTGGCCCCACTTACCATACCACCAAATCCAAAACTGGGCGGCAAAAAGCACAAATCAACTAATATATATATATATTTAAAGGTGATATAGCTTTTACCATTCCCAACACACATCATGTACAGCCTGCAGTCAGGCCATAACACGCTACACAACACCCACAATAACCTCCACGCGCTATGACTTACGTGAGGCATACACCGTCTCCTTCAAACCTCACCCCAAAAAAAGGCACGTCGGAGACAAGCGGCGTATACCGAGATCAAACCCAGACCATCATAGGTTGACCAGCGAGCAACAGTGATGCCAAACCCACAAATGGCTCACAAAACAGTGGCCAACATCGTCATTTCCTTAGCTGTAAATCAGCTCCATGCCTGAGCACTACCATCTATACTGAGAACGGAAAAAATTTACCGTTTTAGCATTCCCATAAGACAGGCCATAGCGATGCACAAAACACTCCCATCATCGATAAAACACATCGACAGCCAGAAAAACCACCAGCGGCACCAATATACCCAAACTTCAAAGCAAAGCTGCCATGGCACCACCCACAACTAAAAAAAAAACCGGCAGCAAGATGGCCATGGCAGAAGCGATCTTTGAAGCACGGACATGGAAGACCCAACACCTCCGGCGACCCAAACCGCGGACGACAAGCAGGGAACCAAATGGAGCTCAGCCTTGCTGAACTGTGAGCCATCCCACCGAGCCGAACCATTGACGACCACACTGGTGGTAACCCAACCCAGAACATGATGCAACGGCATGAACACCCACAGGTCACCTTAGCTTAACACCAAGCTTTGGGCAGCACCCCAAACCAGCAATAAGAATAGCCGGACTGAGACTCACACGTCGGACCTCCATAAAACCGAAATAAACACGACTTGCTTTAATAAAAAAAGACAAATCAAAGCACAAGTTAATCAATAGAGCTGGCCTGAAATTCAGATCAGTCTCTAAATCACTCTCTCACCAAACCAGACAAAGAATCTGATAAGGAACACCAAAGAATCTCCATGGGTAACAACGGAGGGAGCTTTCTCTCTCTAGATTTTAGAGAGAGAAGCTCTCAACCTAATCCCCTATTTTATAAGAACTAATTAACTTAGGTAGTGTTTTTCATTAGCTTAAGTGGCAAAGTTTAACTTAAACTAACTTTGCTTAGCCTCCAAGAAAGAGAATTTTTTGAGTAATTGTGGCATAACAATATTCGTTTACCCACCCAAAAAAAAAAATACGTTTAAAACTTAAACAACTCATTTAAGGTTTTTTTTTTTTTTTGGGAGGGTACATTTAAGGTTTTCAAAATCACTTATCAAGTCCAAAAGGATGAATTTGAATTCCCTTTGATTTTCTTCCTATTTCTTTTTCTTTTTTCTAACTTTCTCTTCTAACTCTCGAGAAGAATGTTTCTATCTAACTTTGTTCGTCCTTCTCCATCATTCTCTATTTTGTTCTAGGAACAAATTAGCTTAGGCCACTAATTGTTTGATTAGCTTAAGTGGCCAAGTTTAACTCAAACTAACCTTGCTTAGCCTTTAAGAAAGAGAATTTTATGCGTAATTGTAGCTTAATGATATTAGTTTAACTTAAGCACCTCATTTAAGATTTTCTAAATCACTCAAGTGTTCAATTCATAAGTCCAAAAGGATGAATTTGAATTCCCATTGCTTTCTTTCCTATTATTGTTTCTTTTCTCTAACTTTTTCTTCTACCTCACAAGAAGAATGTTTCTCTCTACCTTTCTCAGTCCTTCACCACCCTTGTCAATTTTGTTCAACGAACTAATTGGCTTAGGCCACTAATTGTTTCATTTTCTTAAGCGACCAAGTTTAACTCAAACTAACCTTGCTTAGCCTCTAAGAAATAGAATTTTCTGAGTAATTGTAGCTTAAGGAAATTAATTCAACTTAAGCACCTCATTTAAGGTTTCTAAATCACCTAAGTGCTCAATTCTCAAATCCAAAATGATAAACTTGAATTCCTTTTAATTTTCTTCCTATTTCTCTTTCTTTTTTTCAAACTTTCTCTTCTAAGAAGGCATGTTCCTCTCTAACTTTCTCCTCCTTCTCCTTCCTTCCCTATTCTGTTCTAGGAACTAAATAGCTTAGGCCGTTAATTGTTTCATTAGCTTAAGTGGCTAAGTTTAACTCAAACTAACCTTGTTTAGCCTCTAAGAAAGAGAATTTTCTGAGTAATTGTAGCATAATGATATTAGTGTGGACGCGCCCTCGTGGGGGCCTCACCACAGTTCGGACTCAATTTGTGTCGGTTTTTAATCTGATCTCACAATGTGCAATGTGAGATTGATAAGTCACCAAAGAGTCCAAATCTGGCAAATCGTTTTGGAAAACAGATTTTTGTAAAGAAGTGCCAAACATGGACTGCTTTGCCAGATACAGAGTCGCCACCTAAATATTTTATTTTGGAAAAATTTAGGAAACCCTAACTCATTGCCTAAGATCACGTGTTCGTCATCACCAAAGTTGCCTCGGCTCAGGAACTTGGGTACGATTGGGGAAGGTCAGCTATGAGCACCCCCGCTCGCCCGATCAAAGATCAGCCTCTACTAACCATGATATCTAGTTTTGAAAACATTATGCATTCTTATTCAGGCTAATTAGCTAATCTTACTATGTGATGCGCACAACACACAAGTATAGACTAGGTCGCCTCATTTGGAACGAAGCATTGCATATCCGTTTGGTCGAAAAACAATTTGAAATTTGCTACTCGCAAGTAGGCTAAAACACGAATTTCAATGAGTTGTTCCAACCCAAGCAATCCAACCTTCACCCACAGGCATTCAGGCAGTAAATCAACTAAGCATTTAGCCTCATAGCAAGCATGTTGTCATGTTAACACTTGCATACATGCAAGATGCTAAAGCAAAAGAAAACGCTTACAGTGTACTCCCAGCCAAAACAAGAACGTGTTAGTAATCATGCATGATCCTAGTCCATGGTAAGTGGCTAATGCATCGCATACAGAATGTCATTAGAATAGGCTCGGCTAATCTATGGATGGCATGTGAAATGCAACAAGTAACACGTATTCAAGTTAGATTTGAAATACTATGCAGTTAGCATGATGCGCCAAGCCCGGTGCATGCAATACAAATGAATGGATGCACGCATGCATAGCATAAAGATGCTAAATTAAATATGCCCTAATACTAACCATCAAAAGCAGGTAAGTAAAAGGGAGAAAGAAGTAGGGGTTGGAAGACATGCACACACGCACGCACACTTATTACACAGTTATGCTCTCTCTCTCGGAGAGATCGAATGAATAATACAAATTAATTAACCTACAAGCTAATTAATTAATTTATACAACACTTAACTAATTAATGAATCAATTAAGCTACTGAAAGCAGTGAAAGGCCTCCGGAAGAGGGATGCACGCATGCTCGGATTGGCTTTGCTCGGAAATCCACCATCATGTATAAGCTGCCTCTGTTTGCACTATTTTTCTCCTTTGAAATTTGCACAAGTCCCAAGGAGCACTCTCTGAACACTGTAGGATTCCACCGGCTATAAGGAATGGTCACCGGCCATGGAGAAGTGGTCATCGACCATCTATTGAGCTCTCGGCCACCAATGCATGGCCGGTCGGCACTGAATGTGGTCGGTCGGCCATCTATGCCTGCAGAATCCTGTTTTGACAGCAGCAGAGGGCAAACATGGCATGGCAATGCATTTTTAGGCAAATGTTGCACCAACACCCTCCTTATCATGTTCATGACTCAAAGGAGGATGGTCTTCGATTCTCGGACCACCAATCGCGCATTTCAATGCATGATGGCCCAAGAAACCAAGTGTGCATTTTAATGTGGAATGAAATGCACATAAACAAACAATAGGCCCAACCTCTATCACTTGATCAAGAGACAAGGCATGCATGCTCAATGCAATGCAACCTAGGCATGTGAGCTAAGTATGCAACATGAGAATGCCAACAAGCATGCAAACATGTAACAAGTGTGCAAGCTAACAAGTATGCGAGATCCAATGTAAACATGCAAACATGCAAGACATGTAACATGTTAGGAAACCAAAACAAAAGGAAATGCAAGCCAAATGTAATGTGATTCAAGCATGCAACAATGTGTGATAGGCCAAGTATGCAACAACACGCAAGGCAAGCATGCAATAACATGCGAATGATGGACTTAAGCTAATTTAGGCAGCTCTCAAACAAGCCCAAAACAGTGGCCAAACGCTATGGAAATGAGGTACAAATGCACATGCAAACATGCATGCAAATGGACCAACACTTAAGCATAAAGAGGGGACTTTTGAGCACACTTAAAAGAGGATGAAAAGCATGCAAATGTGACAATGTTGCAAGCTCTGAAATGGTGCTAAGGGTGATGCCAAATCACATAAACAAACCAAACATGGCATGCAATAATCCTTAAAGCCCAAAAATAGCAAGAGGACTTGAACCAAAACCATGCAAAACAAAGAGCATATGGCAAATATGACTCGAGACAGTCCTAAAGCATGGCAAGGTAAGCTTAACACATGTGATGACCAAAGCCAACAAGCTAAAACAAAAGGAGCAAATACATGAGGCATACAAGGCCACTAAAAAGGCATTACACCACACTTAATGCAATCAAACATAGCATGAATTAAGCGACCAAAAACAGAGGTATGACATGCTAAAATGAGCCCCAAAACCCACCTAGACGGCATCTAAATGGCCTAAGTCTAGAGGCATGCACAAAGGTCCAAACATGGAGCATAAGACACAAGCCTTTTAAAGCATTAAAGGGGCATCAAATGCAAGCATACAAGCATACAACAAGGACTGAAATGATGCTATAAGTGGTGCCAAACCACTGAAACAAGCCAAGTAATGCATGCTTGACACTCACACACCCAAGGCTAACAAGCCAAAATGCAAAGTGGCTATACAAAGCATGTCATGGATGGCCCAAATGACCAAAATCAGACCTCAAGCACATCAAAACATGCATAAAAGCTTCACAAAACTTGGCCAAAACAAGTAAGCATAATAGTCTAAATGCTAAGTACATGTTAAGGCAAATAATGGCATTACAAGACAAGTATGCAAGGCAAGCATGGTGTGTCTAAACCAACCTAAAATAGTGCTATAACATGGCAAAATAAGCACAAATACTAGCTAAGACATGGCCAACATGAACTCAACAATGGTGCTCACATATGAGGCTAAATATGACAAGTTAAAACCCGGAAAAATGGGTTAGAGTGAGAAGCTGCTCCTTCTCTCTAGAAACCCTCCGTTTCTAGGGTTTTCAGCATTCAATATTTCATTGAACGGCGCTGGATCTAAATGGCATTAACTACGCCCTTTACCGAGAGAGACCTTAATGATGTGAGAGAAACCGTTGGTTTACCCAAGGTTAGTAGTGTGGAAGTGAATGCATCTCAAGTCGTTGAACCACGACTAGGGTTAGATACAGATCTGAGTGTATCAACGATGAGTGGCTCTGGGTTTTTTGGTCAAAGCTCAAACCCTAATCCTTCTATGGGTCATGATGTAGATGGCGTATCTGAATCGAAGAATACATCCTTGGATCTTCAAAAGATTGCAGATCGCTTTCAAAGGCTGAGAGATCCTGGGTCGAGTGACTTAAATCCTTCTACACTTCCTGGATCTGAGAGTGGGAGTGGAAATCAACCTACAACCAAGATTGCCATGGATCAGAACAACCTTTTGGACGTCGTTAACCCACTTACCACTCCATCTGGTGTAGAGGTTGTACGATCGCCCATCTCAAATCAGCCTCGGTGGTCAGAGATCGTGGAAAACGAACCATCAAACTTTAAGAATGTTACAGATAGTCTGGAAGTAGCACGGAATCGTGGTGAGGGGAAAATCCGTCGTGATTTAGGGTCCTCTTCAGACCCTTTGGTTGGCGATGAGAGGGGTAACACAGTAAGTAACTCAGAGTCTGAATCTGAGGCTGATCCGGTGGCAAACCTAGTTCGTGGAGGTGGTGGTGGCTCGAGGGGAGGAAGAGGTGGCCGAGGTCAAGGTGGAGGAAGAGGGCAAGGTAGGGATCGTGATAAACAGAAATCCTGGGCAGATGTTGCAGCTTCTACCAAGGCGTGTATTCCTCTAAGGTATATTCCTCCAAATCTGAATGATGAATTCATTAGTGTTGTCTTACCCCCTAGACCTAACCCTTTGGAAAAATGGGATTCCTGTCTAGTTGGTTATTTCATTGATAAAGGTGTAGCCTTTAACTACATGAGAAATACAGCTTTTAGTCTATGGAAAGCCAAAGGTTTAAAAGAGGTTCTTGCAAATGGCGAAGGTTTTATCTTCTTCATCTTTGAGAGTCCGAGCTGCTGTGTGGATGTTCTAGAAGGAGGTCCATGGTACATAGGGGGTTTCCACCTGATCTTGAAAAAATGGACAAGAATGATGAAACTTACAAAGGACAAAATCCAAAAGGTGCCAGTATGGGTTAAATTTTTTAATGTCCCCCTTGAATACTGGGATAGTGACGGGTTGAGTCGGATTGCTAGTGCAGTGGGCAAGCCTCTCTTCATGGATCATCTTACTGCTAAGGGTACACGGGTCAATTTTGCCAGAATTTGTGTGGAGCTGGATGCCAATTTAAAACAGCCTCCGTCTTTTCCGATTTACTGTGATGATCAACAAATTATAGTCACAGTGGAATACCAAGGTTTACCAGCCAAATGTACCAACTGCATGGTATTTGGTCATGACACAAAGAAGTGTGTATCTGCTCAGGTGGCTAAGTTGATAAACCTCCAGAAAGAAACTGAAGACAACCCTGAGGCTGGGTGGAACTCAGTTAAAGCTAAAGGTAAGAGGCAAGTTGGTCTGCCAGAATCACCAACAGAGGATACGAGACCACCGTTTGTGGATCTGGGTAAAGGTTTGAGCCCTGTTGATCTTGAAGAGGATCCTGAACAGGAGGTAGGGGAACCACTGGACCCTTTACAAGCTGCACATGATAAACTGAACAAAGAAATGGCTGCTGCTAGTGAAGGTCTTGGCCCTTCTGTAGAGACAGGTTTGGAACTGGATGCTCTGAGTGGTTTTAATAAAGTTTTGGGAGGGATTGTCAAGCAGGTGCTTCCCAATGATGTTGAGCTCTTGGAAAAAGTTGAAAACCTTATCTCACCTGGCAAGAGTGACTCTACAAGCAATACTTCTAAAGCTACACAATCAGGATCCGCAAAAAACCAATCCTCTGGCAAGGGTAGCAACAGCCAGAGGAAAAAGAAGAAAAGGTAATCTGTACTCTTGGGTTGTGAGTTTTGTTTTTTGTGCATATTTCTATGACTTTTAAAATAGCTTTTTGGAACATTAAAGGGTTCCATGAAACCTCTAAACATAAAGAAATGCGGAGTTTTTTGGCAAAGAATGATATAAAAGTCATGGGTATTTTGGAAACCAAAATAAAATCTGTTCAGGAAAACAAAGTTTTTGCTAGTTGTTTAAAGAACTGGTCCTTTTTGACAAACTCACACCCTAATAATGCTGGGAGAATTTGCATCTGTTGGGACCCATTTTGTAGCTCTGTCACAGTGCTAAAACTTTCGGATCAGTTTATGTTTTGTGAAATAACTGATCTTTCTGACTCTGAGGTCTTTTATGCTTGTTTTGTTTATGCGGATAATCACCATGCATTGAGGTTGGAACTCTTTGAATACATGCATAGAACCTCTCTTGCTAAAGCTAAAACCCCTCTTTGTTTCTTAGGGGATTTTAATGCTGTTAGATATAGACATGAAAAATTTGGAGGTTCCACTATTTGGAATAAGGAAAAGGAGTCTTTTAACTCATACATTCTTGAATCTGAGCTCACTGATCTGTGTTATGGTGGTTGTCAATTTTCTTGGTCTAATAAAAGAGAGGGGTGATTATATTGCCACTAAAATTGATAGGGTTTTGGTTAATGAGTCATGGCTTGACCATTTCCCTAATTCTGGTGCTCTGTTTTTGCCGTCTGGAGTTTCTGATCACTCTCCTGTCATTATCACTGTGTCGGATTCTGTCAAATCTAATAGAAAACCCTTCAAATATTTTGATTTCTGGGCTAAACATAAGGACTTCTATCCTGTTGTTGCCAAAGAATGGAATCAATATATTCAAGGGGTTCCCATGTACAGAGTCTGCCAGAAGCTTAGAAATCTGAAACCTAGTCTCAAAGAGTTAAATAAAAAGGACTTCAGTGATATATCTTTGCGTGTTTTGGCTGCCAAAGCTGACCTGGATAAAGTCCAGTGGAAGCTGGATATGGATCCTGGCAATCTCACTCTTCCCTCTTTGGAGAGAGAGATTCATAAGAAATATGTGGACCTTAGTGCGGTGGAGGAGTCTTTAGCTTTTCAGAAGTCTAGGATCCAGTGGCTTGGCTTGGGGGATAGTAATAGTGGGTTTTTCTTCAAGTCCGTCAAGAATAATATCAATAGAGGTAAAATCCTCAATGTTATGATGGAGGATGGTTCCATATCCAACAAGGCTGAAGATATTCATGAAGCCTTCACGGGTTTTTTTACTAAGCTTTTTGGCACCCCTCTTCAGGACCATTATGAGGGTTTGACCAGAATCGAGTCGCTTGTTAAGTCTAAAATTTCTCATGATCAGTCTATTTTGCTTGCTAGTCCTGTGACGGATAAGGAAATCAAAGATGTTTTCTGGTCTCTTAAAGCTAACAAGGCCCCTGGCCCTGATGGTTTTTCTGCGGGTTTTTTCAGGAGCTCTTGGGCTATTGTTGGTAGAGAGGTTACCCAAGCCATAAGATCCTTTTTTGAATCTGGGAAGCTCCTTAAGGAGGTTAACAGCACTATCATTGCTCTCATTCCTAAAATTCCCAATCCGCTTAAGGTTGGGGATTATAGGCCTATATCGTGTTGTAACACCATTTATAATTGTATTGCTAAAATCATAGCTAACAGAATCAAGGGTGTCCTTCCCGATCTCATTGATCCTGTTCAATCAGCTTTTGTTCAGGGTCGGAGGATTTCTGATAATATCTTCTTATCTCAAGAAATAATGAGAGGATATCATAGGGACTCTCATGTCCCTAAATGTGCTATGAAGGTGGACATAATGAAAGCTTATGATAGTGTGAGGTGGGATTTTATTATTGATATTCTTAAGGCCATGGGTTTTCCTCAAGCTATGATCTCTTGGATTACTGCTTGTATTACTAGTCCGTCTTTCTCAATTTGCATTAATGGCAGCCTTCATGGCTATTTTAGAGGGGCTAGGGGCATTAGACAGGGAGACCCTATGTCTCCTTACCTTTTTGTCCTTGTTATGGAAATTCTTGCTAGAATCCTTGAGGAGAAGTCTCAGCATCCTGACTTCAAATATCACTGGAGGTGCGAAAAGACCAAAATTGTCAACTTATGTTTCGCTGATGATCTCATGATATTCAGCAAGGGTGATGTGCCCACTGTGAAATTAATTATGGAAGGATTGGAGGAATTTAGTGGTTTATCGGGTCTTATCCCCAATCCTAGTAAAAGCAATATGTACTTCTCTGGTTGTCATAACAATCTCAAAGAGGATCTTCTTCGTACTGCTAAATTTTCTGAGGGATCCCTTCCTGTTAAATACCTTGGTGTCCCTCTCATTACGACCAAACTGAAAGCCACTGACTGTCAGCAGCTTGTTGAGAGGATTACGGCTAGAATTAAGAGCTGGACTAACAAGTCCTTATCTTATGCTGGCCGTGCCCAACTCATTCAAACTATCCTGTTCTCCATGCAGGTGTATTGGTCGTCTTTGTTTATCCTGCCTAAGAAAGTTATTAAGGAGATTGATAGTCTTATGAGAGCTTTCTTGTGGTCTGGTACCGATCTTAAGTATCATAGTGCTAAAATATCCTGGGATAGAGTTTGTACTCCGAAATCTGAAGGTGGTCTTGGTTTCAAGTCTCTTGAGGTTTGGAATAAGGCTTCTATTGCCAAGCATATTTGGTTTCTTTTCTCGGGAGGGGAGCAATCCATGTGGTGCCAATGGGTTAAATCTTATTTATTGAAAGGTAGAAGCTTCTGGAGCCTTAGAATTCCTAATGATCCTTCTTGGGTTTGGAGAAAGATTCTTGCCTTAAGATCAGCTATCCACCCCATTATCAGGCATAGAATTGGGAATGGTAAATCCACCTTCTTATGGCATGATAATTGGCACCCTTTAGGGCCCCTTTTGGGTAAGTATGGGAGTAGAATTCTGTATGACTCTGGTTTCAATGGTGACACTCTTGTTTGTAAAATCGTTGAGGGGAATTCATGGAAATGGCCTTTCCCTAACTCTTGGGAGCTTAAGGAGATTGTGTCTGCCATCCCCACTGATTGTCATCCTAACTCTTCTTTGATTGACCAACCTTACTGGAGTCTGGATTCTGATGGAGCATTCTCCATTAAGTCGGTGTGGGATCACTGGAGGGTTAAGTATGATAAGGTTCCTTGGTTTAAACTGTTGTGGGGTCACCATATGATTCCCCGAGTCAGTTTCATTGTTTGGTTGGCTTTGTTTGAGCGTCTTAATACTGGGGACAGACTCAAGCTCTTTGGCATTTCACCTACATCTAATTGCCCTTTCTGCCAAGACCCCCTAGAGAGTCATACCCACCTCTTCTTTCAGTGTCCTTTTTCAAACAAAATTTGGGTGACTATTCAGGGAAAGTGCAACATTCAGTGGCCCAATATCTCTTGGCCTGGTACTGTTGAGCTTGCTAATCAGGAAAGTAAAGGTAAATCTTTGAGATCTCTGATTCTTAGATTATCCTTCCTTTGTACTGTCTATCATGTTTGGCTGGCTAGAAATAACAGGATTTTCAACAAGGAATTGAAACCCGAAGAGGTTGTTATTCAGTCTATCACTCAGATGGTTAGATGCAGACTACTCTCAGTGAACAACATACCTCGATCTGTGGGTGATAATTGGTATCTTGCTAGTTGGAATTTGCCTGACACAATCTTGAAGCCCCATATGTCTCGTATGGGTGGGCTGCTGAGTGGTGTGAGTTCCTAAATTGAGAGTCTAGTGTTGGTGAGGAATACATTGAGTGTTTCCTAATTAGCTGTTTCCTGTGCAGAGCTTGCATCGAAGTTTCTGGAAGTTGAGGGTTGAGTGATCATAGATTTTAAATGTTATACACTGTGAATATTGTGTGTGTTGGTGGGTTGAGTGATGTTAGCTATTATATGTGTGGTTTGCTAACCTTAATATATATAGTAAATTTTTATGTGCAGGTTAAGGAAGCTAATGTTGAGAGTAGTGAGATTCTATATTGTGGGTTGAGTGATGTGAGCCTTTATATTGTGGGCACTTTATCAAGGTTGGATTTGCTTCTGTTTCATTGGATATCTAATTTGTTTTGTTACTTCTCTCTATGCTGGCAGGAGAGTTTATTATCGGGTTTGAGAGACATCTTGCCTGTCATCCGTCTTCGATGCTCAGCTGGTTGTCTTGCTCAGTGGTTAGGTGGTGGCTGCATTGTGCGCCCTTCCAGAGGAATTAGAACTTGGTGGTGGCTGCAATCTGCGCCTAATCTTGTTTTAGTGGTGGATCATCTTCTTGCTTTCGTTATTTATTTTTGTATCAGGATGTTATTATCTAATTTTTATGATATTTTGTGGCTTACTCCTACGGGTTGTGTAGGTGGTTGTCTTTATTTTATGTTCGAGTCTAGATACTTTTTACCTCATTTCCACCCAGATGAGCTATATGGTATATGGTTTTGTTTGCCTATTGGCAGCTGGGCTTGGATTGGTGAATGGACAGCGAGCCTCATGCACACTGTGATGTGTCCGTTGCTTTGTTTTGGTGTTGATTTGGCAGTAATGTTGCTGAGTTATGTGTGTTGCTGTTATGTATACAATCTTGGGTTGTTGGCTTCTCCCCATTGTGTTCAACGTCCCTATCATTGCTTTGACATGGTGGTTGAACATAGTGTTTTGATTTTGGGCTGCTTCCGAAGGTTTCCTTGGGTTGGTCAGGCTGTGCTGCCGGTTTTGTCTCCTTATTTTAGTCATGTCTTGTTTTGCTGTGTTCCTTTTCCCTATCTTTTCTAGATATGGTTTCTGAGCATGGTTGGTCTATTTTGGCTTCGCTGTGTATAGCTTTGGTTTAGGGCCTGGGGCATGCCCCTTGTAAGCTTGTATATTTTTCTGTTTTATTTATGTCTTATTTACCCCAAAAAAAAAAAATGACAAGTTTGAAGGCAACAAGGAGAGGGGATGGCCCTCTCCTTCTTAGGACCTTAAAGCATCATCCCCACCACTAAAATCCCTCTGGATTTCAGTGGTGAGGAGGCCAAGACAAGGTGGTCCTGGAGCTCACCAAAATAGCACAAAAATGGGGGCCAAACAAGGCCTAAGAGGGGTCAAACAACCCCAAACACCAAAGCAACCTTAAACAACTATTTTAAGCACTTAAAATCAGAACTTTTATATGTTATAAGTTAAGCTTAAAAACAGATGCAAGGATGGCTAACAGCCTATGCAAAAGGGGGATATTTAAAGGGAAAGTTCTTACCCTTGTAGACCTCTTCAAGAACAATGCTCCAGCAGCCTTCCTTAGGTCTAAACCAGCTCAAAAACTTCAAGAATAACCCTTTGGCTCCTCAGCAACCAAGGTAAGGTGTAGAACTAGGTGTCCTAGTGCAAAACTAAGAACAAAACCCCTTTAAACACACACAAAGAGCAAAAGAGAGGGAGAAATAGAGATAGATAGATACACTATTTCTAACCCTAATCCAAAGCTCTGGAATTTCTTGGAACCCTTGAGGAGGGAGGAGAAGGTCTCCCTTTATAGAGCTTCACTCTTGCAAAGCTTACAAAACAAGCTAAGCAAGAGTAAAATCCCTCCATACACGTGTATGAAGGGGGTGCAAAGTGGGTGCCAGCTATCACAGCTAGCACAAAATATCTGCCAAAAGCAGATGCACAGTGATCGGCCAGCCAAAAATGACAAATTGGCCAAATAAATGGTCGATCGACCACAAAGAGTGCCGATCGGCCAAACATTTGGCCGATGGCAACAAAACAATGGCCGGTGGCCTCAAGCCATGGCCAGTAAGGTGTAGGGATGGCCAACAAGCCATTCCCTACCCCTCAAAAGCAAAACACAAGTGTTTGGTGTAAAATCAAACACAAAACAGTCGAGTCGAGTCAAGAGGTCTTGAGGCAAGGCGCGTGGCCGAGACCTTCGAGAACTCAGGACGAACACGAACATGGATGATCACCGAGTGTTCAAACGGTGATGTCCAAGTCTTGAGGACGGTCAAAAATGGGGTGTCTACAATTAGTTTAACTTAAGTACCTCATTTAAGTTTTTCTAAATCAGCTGAGCGTTTAATTCTCAAGTCCAAAAAGATGAATTTGAATTCCCCTTGATTTTCTTCCTATTTCTCTTTCTTTTCTCTAACTTTCTCTTCTTCAAGAAAAATGTTTCTCTCTAACTTTCTCCATTGTTCTCCATACTTCTCTATTTTGTGCTAGGAACTAAATTGCCTAGACCGCTAATTATTTGATTAGCTTAAGTGGACAAGTTTAGCTCACTAACCTTGCTTAGCCTATAAGAAAGAATTTTTTAAGCAATTGCAACTTAACGATATTAGTTTAACTTAAGTACATCATTTAAGGTTTTCTAAATCACCTAAGTGTTCAACTCTCAAGTCCAAAATGATGAAGTTGGATTCCCTTTGATTTTCTTCCTATTTCTCTTTCTTTTCTCTAACTCTCTTTTCTAGCTCTGAAAAAGAATGTTTTTCTCTAACTTTCTCCGTCTGTAGACACCCCATTTTTGATCGTCCTCAAGACTTCGACGTCATTGTTTGAACACTCGATGATCATCCATGCTCGTGTTCGTTTTGAGTTCCCTAAGGTCTCGGCTACGCACCTTGCCTTAGGACCTCTCAACTTGTTTATTTTGTGCTTGGTTGTAGACCAAGGACTTGTATTCTTTCTTCTGAGGGAAGAGGGTGGCTTGTTGGCCATCCCTACAACCCATCGGCTAAGGCTTTGTGCCATCGGCCATAAGTGGTGGCCAATCGGCACTCTTTTTGGTCGATCAACCATATTTTTGAGCCGAGACCTTTCCATTTGCTTTTTGCAGATATTTTGTGCCAGTTGTGACAGCTGGTATGCACAATTCTCA
Source organism: Camellia granthamiana (assembly GCA_036172215.1). Lineage (NCBI taxonomy): Eukaryota > Viridiplantae > Streptophyta > Magnoliopsida > Ericales > Theaceae > Camellia > Camellia granthamiana. The sequence continues at coordinate 79,590,604 of CM069912.1, read as the reverse complement.
TCCTCCATACACGTGTATGGAGGGATTTGTTTCAAGACTCAAGCTTGTAACGAGCTTGAGAATTGAAATTCTATAAGAAAGGAGCCCCTCCTCCCTTTCCAGAGGTTCAGAAAATTTGGCCTTGAGAGATAGATATACATTTGTATCTATATTTCCTTGTTTGATCATGTTTTGTGCTTTAAAGTGTCATTTTGTCTCACTTTTGTACACAAACACACACTCAAACACCATATTCTTGGAGCTGAGGTCCCTTGAAGTTGTTTTTGAAGTTTTTGGACTGGTTTTAGTCAGAAGAAGGTGCTGGAGTTGTGTTTTTGAAGGTGTTCTTCAAGGGTGAGTCAACTTGCTTTTAAACCCCCATTTTTGCTTAAGCTTTTAGACCTACTTGCATATTGTTTTAAGCTCAACTCTAAACTACAAAAAGTTTTGATTTTTTATGCTTAAGATCTTTGTTTAAGGTCACTTTGTGTTTGGGATTGTTTATCCCCTCTTAGGCCTTGTTTGGCCTTGCTTTCGTGCCTTCTTTTTAAGCCTTTGGGACCACCTTGTTTTGGCCTTCTCACCATTGAAACTCAGAGGAATTTCAGTGGTGGGAAGGGTGTTTTGAGGTCCCAAAAAGGAGAGGGTCATCCCCTCTCCTTATGCCTTGAATACTTGCGTTGAGTGCCTCATGTGTGAGCATGTTTGTTAAGCTTATGTTGGCCATATCTTAGCTTGTATTTGGGCTTATTTTAGCATGGCATGCCACTGTTTTTACTTGGTTTTGTCACTCCATGCATGCCTAGTACACTTGTAGTGTAAATCACACAAACTAGTCTTGTATGCTTCATGAAGTAGCATGTCATTCTAGCTTCTTTTGTTTCCATTTCAGCATGTTTTTGGTGATGTTTTGCCATGTCATACCTCTTTTAGGGTTTGGTTTGGTCACCTCTTGCATGCCTTATGCACTTGTAGTGCAATTCCATGAATTAGCCTAGTGTGTCTCATGCTTTAATATGTCATTCTAGCATACTTTAGGCTTAACTTCAAGAAGCTTTTGTCCATGTTTTAGCATGCTCTAGCTCTGATTTGTGTTGTTTTGATCATGCATGACTTACCTTGTTTAGCTATGGTTCAATCTAGCTTGTTAGCTTTGTGCATTGAGTCCATTAGCATGTATTACTTAGACTATTCTCGTGATTTGGCATCATTTGAAATGTTATTTCAGTGCATGTTTCATGGTCACACACTTGCATCTTTCACTTATTCCATGCTTTGAAGAGTTGGCTCTTTATGCCTCAAGAATGGATCTTTGTGCATGCCTCTATGCTTAGGCCTTTGGGATGCCATCTCAGTGGGTTTTTGGGCTTATTTTGACATGCCATAACTCTGTTTTTCATTGGTAAAGTCATGCCATGTTTGGTTTTGATAGGTGTAGTGTAACACCCCTTTGCAGCCTTGCATGCTTCATCTTTTTGGTCTTTTGTTCTAGCTTATGTTGGCTAAGTTCTAGCATGCTTTTAGTCTTGTATTGACCTGCCTTGGGACTGTTTTGGTTGTCCTTGGCTCTTCGGGGCTTGCTTTGCATGGCCATAGTTTAAGTCCCTTTACTAGTTTCAAGCTTTTAGCTTTCTTGCATGATATGCTTGACCTGTTTGGTTGATTTGGCATCATTCCATGCATGATTTCAGGGCCTATAGTGTTGTCACACTTGCATGCTTTTCACTCTTTTAAGTGTTCTTGAGGGTTGTCCCCTTTATGCCTTAATTCTTGGCCAATTGGCATGCACGCTTGTCTTGCATTTCATGCCATCATTTCATAGCACTTTGGCCACTAATTTTGGGCATGACTAAGGTCTGTCCATTCTTAGTTTAAGTCCATTTTCCATGTTGTTCAAATGTTGTTACATTGCATCATGTTTGCATGGTTGAGTTGCATGACATTTGCATGCTTGGTACATCGCATATTTGCATGCTTAGGTTGCATGGCATTTTGCATGCTTGTTACATTAGCTTTGTTTGCATGTTTGCATAGCATTTGTGTGTACATGCCTTACCTCTTGATCAAATATGATAGAGGTTAAGGTCCTTTATGTGTTTTGTGCACACTATAACAAAATTGAATTTTTACGGCTTGCAATGCATGCTATAAAAACTCTTTCACGGCATATACACAAATGCTGTTATATGACATGTCGCAAAAAATTAAGCATCATTTATGACATGTAGGTAAAGTTATAAAAAGTAATAAATTAAACATTAATGGCATCTGTAAAAAAAAAAACATTAATGGCATACTTTGTATGTCGTATATAATTTTTTACGACATTTTTGTCATACCATAAAGCATCATACTTTCCATGGCATAAGTTTGCATGTCGTAGAAGGTTATTTTGAATATATTTATGGCATACTTTGTAAATCGTATATAATATTTTACGACATTTTCTTACATGTCATAAATCATCACACTTTTCACGACATGATTTTGTATGCCGTAGAAGGTCATTTTTAATATATTTATGACATACTTTGTATGTCGTATATAATCTTTTACGGCATTTTCTTGCATGTCATAAATTATTACACTTTCTATGACATAATTTTATATGTCATAGAAGGTTATTTTTAATTTTTAATATAATATATATAGAGAGAGAGAGAGAGAGAGAGAGAGCAAATTCAAAGTTCATTATATGAGTAAACTCAATATATGAACACATGATATCACTAAAATGCCCACTTTAGTACTTTAAAAACAAATTACAAGATCAAATAGCAAATTATAAGTACAAATGAAAGCAAAAAGATTATACACAACGCAAGGCAGTCAAGTCTAATTCATTATTAGGAGTAGTAGAGAGAGCTAAAGTATCAAGTTTATGAGGATCAAATAAAAGAAGAATAAGGTCACATTTTGCTGCAAACCACGAGATTTTTTTTGGGTGAATAAGTCATAAAATAAAGACAAAAACTTACACCACTACTAGGGGCATACCCCAGGCCCTAGCCAACAGAACTAAAATGCCAAAATAAACAAAAAAACAAAACAGCAAAAGCCTAGCCAAACCCAATATAAATTATTTAAAAACATAACTACGTGGACAAATAAAAAAGAAAAAAAAAATAGATAAAAACAAAACTAAGCTAGAAAACCCAAAACATAGTCGCAAAATTTAACCCAAAATGTGTTCATGGGCCGCATGCAGTTTGGATGAGAAGCATGAAAACACCCAACAGCTAAACAGCAAATAACCAGATGCAAAACACACTACTTTGTACTCCCATGCACATCCCGCACAAGTAGGCCAGCTAAAAAAACAACCAAAGTAAACACATCTAATAAATCCAAACACAGTGATTTTAAACAAAATAAAAAGAGACTTTCTTCACACAAGAGGCGCCTCTAGCAGCCATCACCACGAAAACAGCCATTTCCAAAGCTTGAAGGATCTAGGACTGTTTGCCAATCTAAGCAGCAGCCACCTAGGAAGGTACTTTGCTGCCATCCCATGCATCCCAAATAGAGTTTAGACATTATAATAAACCCTGTCACCAGCAGATACCAAAACATGATTAATCAATCCACAATCAAGTAACATTCTAGTAGCAAAAACAACTTGCACTATAAATCACTCATATAGATGCTCACTACACTCAACCCACAATTATATATGCTCACATCACTCGGAAAACACTGCTCCATATACCTACAAAAGAAAGAGATACAGGAAATATATAAAAACATGTTAGTTTCACTCAATATGGCTAGTGATTTTGGGTTAGGTACTTATTTATTCCACACACTATACTCAACCCTCATAGTATTTAGCTCACACTCAAGATTCTGCTTCACTGTGGTCCAAGTACCTATAACAAAAGCAAACATTAAGAAACCCCACAATGTTTATGTTTGCCATCACTCAACCCTCATTTTGTGAACTCACATTCCTCATTTCAGCTGCAGCAGACTTCAACATGGTATGAGGTAACCTCCATGAGCTTAGGTACCATCTATCAGTATGGTGAGATTTCATATTGGTAATATGCATTACCCTGAATCTAACCATATCCACAATACAATTTATAACCACCTCTTCAGGTAACATATCCTTACTAAAAATTTTGTTATTCCTAGCAATCCACAACTGGTACACAGTACAAGTAAATGCAAACTTAGTAATAACAGCCCCTAAAGACTTCCCTTTTACAGATTTAGCAATAAGCTGGATCAAATCATTCCATTGAATGGATGGCCAATCAACATTTATTTTACCTTTTATGCAGATCCACACTCTTTCAGAGAATGAACACTCAAAGGAAAGGTGGTTATGGTCTTCACACGGATGCACAAACCACGAGATGAGGAAAATATTTTGTTTTCATAAAGTGATTAGGGGAATGAATTATTCTAAGAATAATGCAATAGAAGTTTGGTTGAAAACTTACAGTATGTGGCATTTGAGCACTCAAATTTTGACAGAAAAGATCCTCCACAAGTGGTTAGACCACTGAATGGCATGTCTGCATTAACAGCAATAGTGTTCCCAGGAATGCTCCTTTCATTAGGTCTAGAGTAAGGAAGAACAATAAGCTATTGAACATTACACATAAATTTGACAAATAAAGTAGGACATTTTAAAAAATTGGAAGTATAATTTTTTGTTACTAAATGATTGGTTTCAGTAATAATAAATCCACCAAAACAAGATTTTTTTTTAGGTGGATAAAAAAAAGATTTTATTTCAAAAATAAGATGGGAACATGAAAACAACTTTTAATTACCATAACAACAACAAATCTGTCAGTTGTAGGCTCCGGTCTAATGTGAGCTCCAATCACAATTATTATAAAAAGAAAAAGAAATAGAAAAAAAGAAACAATTGAAAACCAAGAACCAATGTAAAAAAATTATTACCTTCTTGGTAGATTTTGATGTAAACAAATTTACTGACAAAGATGGTTGTAGCATGGTACTTCCTACATTGACATCAAAAAAAGATTTTAAATGAATTGAAACAAAGTCATTTTTATGTCAAAATATGAGAATTTGTACTAACCATTTGCCTCATAATTGTCATTGCTTTTAGAACCCTTATGCTTTTGGAGGAAAAGGAGCACCAATAAAAGGTCAATGGAACTAAAAGTCTCCTTTTGAAGTAACTGTAAAAAGAATAAATAATAGGACTACTTACTGCTAGCAAGTCATCCAAACCTTCCATCAATGTGGTTTTATAACCTCTCTGTCATCTATAAAAGTAAAACAAGAAAATCACATCAACTTAAGTCACATATCAAAGTAACAATGTACTGGAAGTATTAAAGCATGAACCCTGAACTCAACAAGAGACAAGCCTCATCTACAAGAGTATATCCAAATTCCAACTTCAAGAGGGCCAAATTCTTTAAACCCAAAGGTCATAGTGTGAAGGGCACACAAAGTGACATGATATTAGCTTTCTCTGCAGCCTGGTTTTTTTTTTTTTTAACATACTTAGTGAAATATAATGACAATTACCTTATTGATAAAGGGATTTGAGTTCATTAAATCAAAGAGTATGTTTTTAGGATTTTTTTTTCAAACATCTCATTTTATCAAAATTGAAAGTATTACGTGCAACACTTTGTCCACTTGGATCATATTGATATTAGAACCTAATACATGTACTTTCCACGAGCATTTCTTCTTTAAAATCTTTCTGCATTCATTCTAAATTTCAGTTGAATTCTTCTATGGATTAAGGGAGTGTATGCTTTTAAGCAGCATTCTCTAAGGAACTCTACAACCCAAGGTCCTAATGCCAAAAGTTCTTAATGTTAGACAATTTTTGTTTAAGAAAAAATAAGTAGAGAACTTAGCCTCATGTGAGCAGTAAGGTCGTAATATATTGTGTACTGGTTCTTCTTTAAAAATCAAACACTAATGAGATGAATAAAAAACCTAAGCTTATAGATCAAAAGTAAAAAGAGAAGTTATCTAGTAGCATATGCTGCTCAAATACTAAATACCACTTGCATACTAAATCTAATTACCCGTCACTTTAAGGAGATCTTTGTTTAATTCATGTCCTACCTATGCTAGAGACACCAACTGTCATTGTAACAATAAAACAAATGTCATATCTCTACCAATTTGTTAACAAAAACACAAGAAACAGCTCACAAAGTACAACCTGAATCGCAGTAATGAACTCCTTAAAACCTAGAAATCCTTGTCGTTTGGAGTCTGTGATTGCCCGAACCTTTAAAAACAAAAAAACAAAAAAAAAACATATTTATAAGGAGAGAAACTAAAACAAAAGGCAAGTGTAAGCACTTAAGAACTAACCGATTAGAAAAATGACAAAAACAAAATAAACTATCACATGATTGAATTAGCCTATTAGATTGACACATGCATATGCTCTCACAAACAAAACTAGTCTTATAATTTGAGAGCCACATTGTTTATTCTGTTACCTTGTGAAAAACTTGCAATATTGTTTCTCATAAAATATATCAATCAAAAACATCATGATCATCATTATAAATGAAATTAAAAAATCCCACCAATAAATGAGTCAACTTCCAATGAAAGGTATTCAAAAATCAAAATTGTTCCTCATTTGTAATTTTGAAAACTAAAAACAAATTTCAAAGTGTAATTATACAACTGCGGGATAAGAGTAACAATCATTTAAATATTACATATTCATATATTTGCTAATAGATGAGGCCACACTGGATATAAGTATGAATATGTTTCTTAATAAAAATGTTTTGGACACATTTTAGTGTTTTATGGGAGGGAGGAACTAGAAAGACTTTTTGAATAACTATTCGTGGTAAAAAAAAATTTATAGGGTATTACCCTTCCCTGCATCAGTTTTATCATTATTTTCATTACTATGCCCAGTGAAGAAGAAACGATCACATCAACTAGAAGATTTTGATTTTAAGCCACATGAATGCAATTGCAAAAGCTTGTAGATTCTTATAGTTAATATTTAAAAAATTGAGGTTGAGTTTTCTTCAACCACAGGAGAGAATGATGTAGTTCAGTGAATCAATATAGAAACAAAGCAACAAAACACAACAATTTTAGACAAATCTAAGGGTTTCGATTTCCTCTAAACCAATGTTCGATCAAATATGAAATTACTATATCATTTCTCTCTCTAGAAGTACGAATTAGTTACTTGGTGAATGAGAGAGGAGAGATCTGGATTTGTGTAATTTAAACTACAGATCAATTACAGAACAAGATTTGCTCCAAGTGTTTCCCATAAACACTCCATTAATCCCAATAGTTTAAAAACCCTTTTACGAATGATGTGGAAAAGAAGTAACACAAGGTTTTAGAACAATAAACTTTTAAGGAGTTGAATTTAAACAACAAAGCTCAAATGCAAAAGAATATGGAAGTTGAAGCTCAAAACTTGAAAGATCTTGATGGGTATTACATTTAATCCTTCTTCTCATGTTTGTAGACATGTAAAAATCTTGTTTTTATAGCCCTTCATCTCATTTTGGTCGTTCCAGTGCAGTAAATGCGTCTCTAGCAGTTGAAACGAAGTAGCTGTTGCATATTTTAGAATTTAAATTTCGCGACAAATGAGTCAACTTATTTTGAATCTAGGTGAAATCTGAAGCTCTCAGAACTTTTCTTAAGGGATTCGATATATTTTGTCAAGGAGTTGACTAATCCTTTTATCTGCACGACAACTGGAGTTCAGGGTCGACTCATTTATTTGAGGTCGACTCAAGACCTTCAATGTTTTTAAGATTTTCACGTGTTAAGCATCTCAAACTCATCCAAAACCCTTTCTAACTCCAAAATAATTTAGATAATGAACATTTAATCACAAAACAAATATCAAAGACTTATTTTGGAGCTTTTTAATCTCAATCATTACAGCAGGAAAAATGTAAAACTTTTAAAACACTTGTACTCCTTTTGTAATGAATTATTCATCAAATACTAATGACAAAATCATGTTACATTCTCATATTTCATTAAGCTATCCAATAGCTAACACCAAAGGATATTGACAATTCAAAGTACAAGTTTATCATTTGCTAGCCACTCACTAATTTTGTATTGTGAAATATCAAACATATATCACTGTAAAACACAACCAACAAAAGCATCATAGACAATATCAAAACTAAACCATAGGTCTAATTTCTCTTTCATTTGAAGCATTTTGAGGCTTCTTGAATTCAACCCTTATTCTTTTGTTATGTTTACAATTAAAATAGAATACAAGTATCTTGGCAGACTAACCCCAAGGGGTTGCCCTAGTGGTCAAGACCTGGGCCTGGGGTGTGCTCCCTTCAAAATCTTCTAAGTGCAAACAATTTCTCAGGACCAGTTCATATGGGACTTTGCCCCGACCCCCCACCAGTGGATGGTGGGATTGGTCTTCCGGAGTAGTCGGTCTAGTGGGCCAGATGCTGAGTTATCAAAAAAAAAAAAAAATCTTGGCAGACTTGTAATTATTCTAATTTGTATTATGCTTTTCGTTTGTTAGTGCATAACACAGGTAGGCACTCAGATCAAACTTATTCAAAAGAGATCGTATACCACAATTTGAATGATTATAGTTTATGCCTTTGTTTTTTGGTTCTAAAAATAAAAAAATTCTAGCGACCTTGCCCTATCTCTTCCCTCCCCATTCACACCTCATGGTTTCAAAGCATTGAAATAAGACAAAACAAGGAGGATGTGGAGTAAGCCTAGAATGAGAGAGTGTTCTGACGATTGAACTTCCATAGAACTACATGTAAAGTGATACAGTCCATACCTAATATTAGGAAGATAACCTCTCTAGTATATTTGGGACTGGTTAAGTTTGAGATAACATTATAGTGTTAAAGATATCAGAATATATGAAGATCCATAACTGAAGGGATTTGATTGTATCTCCCACTTTATATATATGGTGTACCATGTAATCAAGAGGATTAATTAGTGTGAATAAAAGATGTAGCCCATAGGGCTTTGTATGTGTGGACGTAGGCCAAGATTAACTGAACCACATTAACTTTTTGTGTTCTTTCTTCTTTCTTCTCTCTTTTCTATTTTTATTATCTCTTCATATTCAACCTTCTTGTCATATTACCAATATCAACTGTTAACACCTCCCTTCACATGCTTCTCATATTTCTGAACTTGGAGTTATATTCTTTAGTTTAGTGATCTCTAAAAAATGATCTTTTGAAAAAAATTACAGTGGCTGAAAAGGGGGGTGGGAAGTAAAACCCTAGATAATTTTGCGACCTTTATGCTTTTCCCAATAATTCTTATTTAATTCAAATGCTTATGATGTATGTTTCATTTGTAATCAAACCATTTTCAAAATTTTGCTTTATTTATGACGGATGGTTGTGACTTGTTAGCATATCACATTTTTATAGAGAGAGTAACAATATGTGTTCGACTGTCAGGTTATGGCTAGCGATGGCTCTGGGATGTTATGAGCAACGCAGAGATTGTTTGCATAATAAAGGACACAGTGAAAGAACCTGGGATGTGCTCAAAGAGATTGGAACCGAGGTTGCTGAACGTGGAAGCAGAGATAATATAACTGTTATTGTCCTTTTCCTGCATCCTGTGTCTACTGCAGAGAGGATTTACTAGGTTTGATGGTATTCTTATACAAATTGTTTTGTATGTATGAAATTAATTTTAGTGAGACATAGAAATGAACCGGAGGTGGTAAGAAAAGGTTTACCTCCTCATCTTGTGGAAATTGTATGCGTACATTTATTTTTAGGGGGAAACTACACAAAGCATATGCTTGTATTATTGGATTTCAATGTGCATATATGGAATAATATTGCTAATAGATGTTTAATGTGTTCACAGTGCGCGCGCGCACACACACACTCTCTCTCTCCCCAAAAAGGCATGAACACTTCATTAAAATTAAACTGTACTACATGATTAAGGCACGAATTTTTGATATGATAATACGATTCAAATCTACATGAATATGTATATGGCATGACTCGTTAGCACGAATATTAAATAGGTTGGATTACTGTCAAATTTGTATAGAACAAAGCTGACACGAATAATCGGTATAATGAAAAATTAGTTACATATTTAATATTATTTCTATTAAAGGGTGTTATGACATTTTTTAATCTCTTATACAACCCCATCTAACTAAGAAAAAAGCATGTAAAATAGGATTTGAAAGCTAATAAAGGTTTTGTTTTTGTTTTCAATTGAAAATTTATTTGTCTACTGTTTGACTTAATTTAGTAAAAATATATATATAATAATAAGATATTGTTTTTGTAAATTAAGAAAATCAAATTGAATTGAAATCAAATATTCTTATGAATAATTTCATTCAATATAGATTAGTTTCATAAAAATTAAATTGTGTAGAAAATTTTTTTTATATTTTTTGTACGCTTGATATTTTTAGCTTATGGTAAAATATTTTTACATGACACATTAATACTGTACAAATCGGATACAAATCAGAAATGACATGACACAATAACACGAAATAATACATGAGTTGGGTTATTATTAAGATAATTTTGACGCATTCAAAATATCACGACACGAACACGACCCCGAAAGCATGCGAAGAAAGCAAGAAAACCTATATAATTATATTAGTAAAGCGTATATTTCCTCTTCTTATTATCTTAGTATTGTCCCTGAAACATTTGTACTAACCCAAATCCGGTTCATCCCTCTTTTGATTTATTAACTAGAGTTTCAGGCTTGTTGATATTATTATGGCCGTGAAAGGCCTCAAATGAGAGATTTTTCTTGCTTCACTCCCAGCATAGAAAATAAGCAGCCTTATGTCAATATGAGCTCGTCCGAAGATCGTGATTTAGCTGTTGCGAACTCCTTAGCTTTCCGCTAGACCCACCCTCTAGCTGTAAAAATTAATGTCCGCCACTTATTTGTTTCATAACCATCACTACTATATCATAATCTAGGATAACAAAATTTCTAAACCAAGACAACAACTATACACAATTCTAAAAACAAAAAAAACAAAAAATAACAACCACCACTATTCGTGATAATCAAACACAACTATAAATCATTAACCAAACATTCCTAATGTTATTTTGGTTAATAAAGTTGGTTGGAGATTTAGCAAATGAAAGGGAAAAAGTATGTAAAATGCGAATGAAATATAGTTACAATTTATCTACATTTCACACAACTTTTTCTTTTTCTTTTCAAATCCTTACTAAAATTTATCAACCGAATACAACCTAAATATTTGGGGGAAATCAAAACAGTACACTTTTGGGATATTCTAAATAAGTGCACTTTTTGACTTTTTATAAAATATGAGTTGGGTATGGGTTGGGTTTGAAGTGATGTGATAGAGAGGTGAGATGATTTAAATAAGATGATATGACTTAAATAGGATAGTGACTTTTTGGCTTTTTAATTTTTTTAGAGGATGACAAACAAGGACGGCAAGATTTTTCTTTACTCTAACCAGGGGCACGGCTATAAATTTTCTTGTAATTTTATTGTGCATAGCTTTAAACTATAAACGACCGAAATGATACTTGCAATGCTTTGTGATCGGGGAGAAGTTTGGTATTAAAATAATGAGAAATGTTAGGGATCATGAAATTTTTTTCATGAAAATGATCATGAAAGATTTATAACCCTTAGATTACCTTGATTAGTGTGTTGTGCTTTATTATAAGTGTAATCCAAAGGTCACAAACATTTCATGATCATTTTCATGACAGACTTTTCATGATACCTAGCATTGTTGTAAAATAATTAAAAACTTATTCAAAAATCAAAAAGCTTAAAACTTATATAAAAAATAAAAACTCATTTTTTATTTTTTTGCATATTTTCTATAAAAAATAAAATAAAAATTAGAGTCATTTACAAACACTTTCATTTTTCACTTCATATTTTAATCAAAAAATTACTAAAAATAAATCACTTCCCAAAAGAAAATTAAAAGATGGGAAGACGAGTAATGGTATTTGGTTGTATTTGTACCAATGTAGTCACTATGTTAAACCACTTGTGTGGCTAGTCCTTTGGTCACTAAGTCTCTCTTAAGGAGAAATTTTGAGTTACACTCTTAGGAGTATAATAGGAGGCAAGACTTAGTGTTTGTTAGGAGAAGGTGTGAGTTCAACTCCCTTAGATGTTAATTTAATAACTAATGACTAATTTTTGCTAATAAGAAAATAAAAAAGAAAAGCAGAAAAACAATGAAAAAAGAAGGGTTGAAGATGGAAGAAAAAGTAAAAGGTGTGAGTTCAACTCCCTTAGATGTTAATCTAATAACTAATTACTAATTTTTGCTAATAAGAAAATAAAAAATTAAAGCAGAAAAATAATGAAAAAAGAAGGATGTGTTAGAGAGGTGATGTGATTTAAATAAGATGATGTGACTTAAATAAGATAGTGACTTTTTGACTTTTTTGACTTATTTAGATGATGCCAAACCAAGCCTGAGAAGAGAGGGGAAGGAAATAGCGAAAATATTGTACGTAAATATATTAAAATATACATTTTTATAATTATAAAAAAAATTAAAAAAAGAATATCATTAAATTTGCAATAATTTTCCCAATCAATATTAAATAGATGTATATTTGCAAAACAAAAAATAGAAAAGAAAATAATATTATATAAATACTTTTTTCATATTATAGAACAAGTAGTGCTATATAAAAAATAAAAATAAAAAATTGTACACAAATATTGCAATAAAAACAAAATAAGTAATGCTATATGGGTGTAATTTTTATCATTGTTACATCATTTTGAGAGTAAATTTTATATAAAAATTATGGTGACATATCATTTTTCTTGTAAAAACATTATGTTAATTTGGACCGAAATATCTAAATTTCAAGAAATGACTAGCGTACACATCCTTTAAAAAAAAAATAATCACACCATAAGAATCTCTAATTCTGACCCTTAAATATTTGAAAATTAATGTGTCCATTTATGTGTTTCACAACTATCACCACTATATCATAATCTAGCATCACTAAATTTAAAAACAAAGACGACGACTACACTCAAATAAAAAAATAAAAAACAAAAAAGGCAACCAATACACGTGATAATCAAACACCACTATAAATCATTAACAAAACATTCTTATGTATTTGGGGAAGAAAAAAAGATTGGGAACTCTAAATTAAGAGTTTTAATAGTTTTAATTGGTGTGTAGGTCTCATGTGATGTGATGTTTTGATTTTAGTTTTTTCTTTTCTTTTTTTCTTTTTTTTTTGATTTCTCACATTATTAGTGCTCTTTTAGCTTGCCTAGACCGAAATGCGGCTCTCACTCCCAAACCAGGAACCCGATTTGAGCCCAGTCTTCTCTCACAAGTCTCTCGTGCCTAGGCGGGCGTGTGTGCCAAGTTTCGTGCCAAACCAACGTCGTTGGACTATTTTGGGACGTCAACACCACGAATTTAAATTTCGTAATGGACCAAATTGTCCAGACCGAAATCCGGCTCTGACTCTCAAACCGGGAACCTGATTCGAGCCCTGTCTTCTCCCACAAGTCCCTCGTGCCTAGGCGGTCGTGTGTGCCAGGTTTCGTGCCATTCGATCCCCGTTTTGTGATTTTGGGGCGTCAACACCTCGAATTCAAATTTCTGAAGGAACTAGTTTGCCTAGAGTGAAATCTGACTCTAACTCCCAAACTGGGAACCCCATTGGAGCCCCGTCTTCTCCCACAAGTCTCTCGTGTTTAGGCGGTCATGTGTGCCAAGTTTTGTGTCAAACCGACGCCGTTTGGTATTTTGGGGCGTCAACACCTTGAATTCAAATTTCTTTGGGAATTACTTTTGCCTAGACCGAAATCCGGCTATAGCTCCCAAACCAGGAACCCGATTCGAGCCCGCATTCTCTCACAAGTCTGTCACGCCCAACCGGTCGTGTGTGCCAAATTTTGTCCTTATCCCACCCCGTTTGGTTATTTTGTGGCGTTAACAACTCGAATTCAAGTTTCTTAAGGAATTAGTTTGCCTAGAGTGAAATCCGGCTCTAACTGCCAAACCAATTTATGCCCCAAAATGACCAAACAACATCGGTTTGGCACGAAACTTAGCACACACGACCGCCTTGGCACGAGAGACTTGTGGGAGAAGACAGGACACAAATCGGGTTCCTGGTTTGGGAGTTAGAGTCGGATTTCATTATAAGCAAACTAGTTCCTTAAGAAACTTGAATTCGAGGCGTTGATGCCTCAAAATAAGCAAACGGCGTCTGTTTTGCGCGAAACTTGGCACACACGACCGCCTAGGCACGAGAAACTTGTGGGAGAACCTGATTGGAGTCCCGTCTTTTCCCACAAGTTTCTCGTGCCTAGGCGGTCGTGTGTGCCAAGTTTCGCGCAAAACAGACGCCGTATGCTTATTTTGAGGCGTCAACGCCTCGAATTCAAGTTTCTTAAGGAACTAGTTTGCCTATAATGAAATCCGACTCTAACAGCCAAACCAGGACCCCGATTGGTGTCCCGTCTTCTCCCACAAGTCTCTCGTGCCTAGGCGGTCGTTTTTGCTAAGTTTCGTGCCAAACTGATGCTGTTTGGTGATTTTGGGGCGTAAACAAGTCGATTTCAAATTTCTTAAGGAACTAGTTTGCCTAAACCGAAATCCGACTTTAACTCCGAAACCGGGAGCCCGATTCGAGGCCCGCTTTCTCCCACAGTTCTCTCGTGCCAAGGTGGTCGTGTGTGCCAAGTTTCGTGCCAAACCGATGCCGTTTGGCGATTTTTGGGCCTCAATACCTCGAATTCAAATTTCTCAAGGAACTAGTTTGCCTAGACCGAAATCCGGCTCTAGCTCCGAAACCGGGAACCCGATTCTAGCCCCGTCTTCTCCCGCAAGTCTCTTGTGCCTTGGCGGTCGTGTGTGCCAAGTTTCGTTCTAATCAGACCGTGTCTGGTAATTTTGGGGCGTCAACAACTCGAATTCAAGTTTCTTAAGGAACTAGTTCGCCCAGAGCAAAATCCGTCTCTAACCCCCAAACCGGGAACCCGATTGGAGTCCCGGCTTCCCCACAAGTTTCTTGTGCCTAGGCGGTCGTGCGTGCCAAGTTTCGTTCCAAACCGACCTCGTTCGGTGATTTTAAGGTGTCAACACCTCGAATTGAAGTTTCTTAAGGAATTAGTTTGCCTAGTGTGAAACCCAGCTCTAACTCCCAAACCGGGAACGTGATTGGAGTCCCGTTTTCTCCCACAAGTCTTTCGTGCCTAGGCGGTCATGTGTGCCAAGTTTTGTGCAAAATCGACGCCATTTGGTGATTTTGGGGCATCAACACCTCGAATTCAAATTTCCTAAGGAACTAGTTTTCTACACCGAAATCCAGCTCTCCCTCCTAAACCGGGAACCCGATTCGAGCCCCGTTTTCTCCCACAAGTCTCTCGTGCCTAGATGGTCGTGTGTGCCAAGTTTCGTGCCAAACCGATGCCGTTTGGCGATTTTTGGGCCTCAATACCTCGAATTCAAATTTCTCAAGGAACTAGTTTGACTAGACCGAAATCCGGCTCTAGCTCCCAAACCGGGAACCCGATTCTAGCCCCGTCTTCTCCCGCAAGTCTTTTGTGCCTTGGCGGTCGTGTGTGCCAAGTTTCATTCTAATCAGACCCTGTCAGGTAATTTTCGGGCGTCAACAACTCGAATTCAAGTTTCTTAAGGAACTTGTTCGCCCAGAGCAAAATCCGTCTCTAACACCCAAACCGGTAACCCGATTGGAGTCCCGGCTACCCCACAAGTTTTTTGTGCCTGGGCGGTCGTGCGTGCCAAGTTTCGTGCCAAACCGACGTCGTTCGGTGATTTTAAGGTGTCAACACCTCGAATTGAAGTTTCTTAAGGAATTAGTTTGCCTAGAGTGAAATCCAGCTCTAACTCCCAAACCGGAAACCCGATGGGAGTCCCGTTTTCTCCCACAAGTCTTTCGTGCCTAGGCGGTCATGTGTGCCAAGTTTTGTGCAAAACAGACGCCATTTGGTGATTTTGGGGCATCAACACCTCGAATTCAAATTTCCTAAGGAACTAGTTTTCTACACCGAAATCCAGCTTTCCCTCCCGAACCGGGAACCCGATTGGAGCCCCGTCTTCTCCCACAACTCTCTCGTGCCTAGGCGGTCGTGTGTGCCAAGTTTCGTGCTAATCCAACCCCGTTTGGAGATTTTGGGGCGTCAACACCTCGAATTCAAGTTTCTTAAGGAACCACTTTGCCTATAGCAAAATCCGGCTATAACTCCGAAATCAAGAACCCGATTGGAGTCCCGCCTTCTCCCAGAAATTTCTCGTGTTTAGGCGGTGAGTTGGGCCAGGTTTCGTGCCCAACCGATGTCATTTCGTGATTTTGGGGCATTAATACCTCGAATTCAAATTTCCTAAGGAACTAACTTGCCTAGACCGAAATGCGGCTCTAACTCCCAAAATGGGAACCCGATTTGAGCCCAGTCTTCTCTCACAAGTCTCTCGTGCCTAGGCGGGCGTGTGTGCCAAGTTTCGTGCCAAACCAACGTCGTTGGACTATTTTGGGACGTCAACACCACGAATTTAAATTTCTTAATGGACCAAATTGTCCAGACCGAAATCCGGCTCTGACTCTCAAACCGGGAACCTGATTCGAGCCCCGTCTTCTCCTACAAGTCTCTCGTGCCTAGGTGGTCGTGTGTGCCGGGTTTCGTGCCATTCGATCCCCGTTTTGTGATTTTGGGGCGTCAACACCTCGAATTCAAATTTCTGAATGAACTAGTTTGCCTAGAGTGAAATCTGACTCTAACTCCCAAACTGGGAACCCCATTGGAGCCCCGTCTTCTCCCACAAGTCTCTCGTGTTTAGGCGGTCATGTGTGCCAAGTTTTGTGTCAAACCGACGCCGTTTGGTATTTTGGGGCGTCAACACCTCGAATTCAAATTTGTTAAGGAACTACTCTTGCCTAGACCGAAAAATCCGGCTATAACTCCCAAACCAGGAACCCGATTCGAGCCCGCATTCTGTCACAAGTCTGTCACGCCCAACCGGTCGTGTGTGCCAAATTTTGTCCTTATCCCACCCTGTTTGGTGATTTTGTGGCGTTAACAACTCGAATTCAAGTTTCTTAAGGTATTAGTTTGCCTAGAGTGAAATCCGGCTCTAACTGCCAAACCAATTTATGCCCCAAAATCACCAAACAGCATCGGTTTGGCACGAAACTTAGCACACACGACCGCCTAGGCACGAGAGACTTGTGGGAGAAGACGGGACACCAATCGGGTTCCTGGTTTGGGAGTTAGAGTCGGATTTCATTATAAGCAAACTAGTTCCTTAAGAAACTTGAATTCGAGGCGTTGATGCCTCAAAATAAGCAAACGGCGTCTGTTTTGCGCGAAACTTGGCACAAACGACCGCCTAGGCACGAGAAACTTGTGAGAGAACCTAACTGGAGTCCCGTTTTCTCCCACAAGTTTCTCGTGCCTAGGCGGTCGCGTGTGCCAAGTTTCGCGCAAAACAGACGCCGTATGCTTATTTTGAAGCGTCAACGCCTCGAATTCAAGTTTCTTAAGGAACTTGTTTGCCTATAATGAAATCCGACTCTAACTCCCAAACCACGAACCCGATTGGTGTCCCGTCTTCTCCCACAAGTCTCTCGTGCCTAAGCGGTCGTGTGTGCCAAGTTTCGTGCCAAACTGATGCTGTTTGGTGATTTTGGGACGTAAACAAGTCGAATTCAAATTTTTTAAGGAACTAGTTTGCCTAGACCGAAATCCGGCTTTGACTCCCAAACCGGGAGCCCGATTCGAGCCCCGCTTTCTCCCACAAGTCTCTCGTGCCTAGGTGGTCGTGTGTGCCATGTTTCGTGCCAAACCGATGCCGTTTGGCGATTTTTGGGCCTCAATACCTCGAATTCAAATTTCTCAAGGAACTAGTTTGACTAGACCGAAATCTGGCTCTAGCTCCCAAACCGGGAACTCGATTCTAGCCCCGTCTTCTCGCGCAAGTCTCTTGTGCCTTGGCGGTCGTGTGTGCCAAGTTTCATTCTAATCAGACCCTGCCTGGTAATTTTCGGGCGTCAACAACATGAATTCAAGTTTCTTAAGGAACTTGTTCGCCCAGAGCAAAATCCGTCTCTAACCCCCAAACCGGGAACCCGATTGGAGTCCCGGCTTCCCCACAAGTTTCTTGTGCCTGGGCGGTCGTGCGTGCCAAGTTTCGTTCCAAACCGACGTCGTTCGGTGATTTTAAGGTGTCAACACCTCGAATTGAAGTTTCTTAAGGAATTAGTTTGCCTAGAGTGAAATCAAGCTCTAACTCCCAAACCGGGAACCCGATTGGAGTCCCGTTTTCTCCCACAAGTCTTTCGTGCCTAGGCGGTCATGTATGCCAAGTTTTGTGCAAAACCGACGCCATTTGGTGATTTTGGGGATCAACACCTCGAATTCCAATTTCCTAAGGAACTAGTTTTCTACACCGAAATCCAGCTCTCCCTCCCAAACCGGGAACCCGATTGGAGCCCCGTCTTCTCCCACAACTCTCTCGTGCCTAGGCGGTCGTGTGTGCCAAGTTTCGTGCTAATCCAACCCCGTTCGGAGATTTTGGGGCGTCAACACCTCGAATTCAAGTTTCTTAAGAAACTAGTTTGCCTAGAGCAAAATCCGGCTATAACTCCGAAATCAAGAACCCGATTGGAGTCCCGTCTTCTCCCAGAAATTCTCGTGCTTAGGCGACGGTTGGGCCAGGTTTCGAGCCAAACCGATGCCATTTCGTGATTTTGGGGCATTAATACCTCGAATTCAAATTTCTTAAGGAACTAGCTTGCCTAGACCGAAATGCGGCTCTCACTCCCAAACCAGGAACCCGATTTGAGCCCAGTCTTCTCTCACAAGTCTCTCGTGCCTAGGCGGGCGTGTGTGCCAAGTTTCGTGCCAAACCAACGTCGTTGGACTATTTTGGGACGTCAACACCACGAATTTAAATTTCGTAATGGACCAAATTGTCCAGACCGAAATCCGGCTCTGACTCTCAAACCGGGAACCTGATTCGAGCCCTGTCTTCTCCCACAAGTCCCTCGTGCCTAGGCGGTCGTGTGTGCCAGGTTTCGTGCCATTCGATCCCCGTTTTGTGATTTTGGGGCGTCAACACCTCGAATTCAAATTTCTGAAGGAACTAGTTTGCCTAGAGTGAAATCTGACTCTAACTCCCAAACTGGGAACCCCATTGGAGCCCCGTCTTCTCCCACAAGTCTCTCGTGTTTAGGCGGTCATGTGTGCCAAGTTTTGTGTCAAACCGACGCCGTTTGGTATTTTGGGGCGTCAGCACCTCGAATTCAAATTTCTTTGGGAATTACTTTCGCCTAGACCGAAATCCGGCTATAGCTCCCAAACCAGGAACCCGATTCGAGCCCGCATTCTCTCACAAGTCTGTCACGCCCAACCGGTCGTGTGTGCCAAATTTTGTCCTTATCCCACCCCGTTTGGTTATTTTGTGGCGTTAACAACTCGAATTCAAGTTTCTTAAGGAATTAGTTTGCCTAGAGTGAAATCCGGCTCTAACTGCCAAACCAATTTATGCCCCAAAATGACCAAACAACATCGGTTTGGCACGAAACTTAGCACACACGACCGCCTTGGCACGAGAGACTTGTGGGAGAAGACAGGACACAAATCGGGTTCCTGGTTTGGGAGTTAGAGTCGGATTTCATTATAAGCAAACTAGTTCCTTAAGAAACTTGAATTCGAGGCGTTGATGCCTCAAAATAAGCAAACGGCGTCTGTTTTGCGCGAAACTTGGCACACACGACCGCCTAGGCACGAGAAACTTGTGGGAGAACCTGATTGGAGTCCCGTCTTTTCCCACAAGTTTCTCTTGCCTAGGCGGTCGTGTGTGCCAAGTTTCGCGCAAAACAGACGCCGTATGCTTATTTTGAGGCGTCAACGCCTCGAATTCAAGTTTCTTATGGAACTAGTTTGCCTATAATGAAATCCGACTCTAACAGCCAAACCAGGACCCCGATTGGTGTCCCGTCTTCTCCCACAAGTCTCTCGTGCCTAGGCGGTCGTTTTTGCTAAGTTTCGTGCCAAACTGATGCTGTTTGGTGATTTTGGGGCGTAAACAAGTCGATTTCAAATTTCTTAAGGAACTAGTTTGCCTAAACCGAAATCCGACTTTAAGTCCCAAACCAGGAGCCCGATTCGAGGCCAGCTTTCTTCCACAGGTCTCTCGTGCCAAGGTGGTCGTGTGTGCCAAGTTTCGTGCCAAACCGATGCCGTTTGGCGATTTTTGGGCCTCAATACCTCGAATTCAAATTTCTCAAGGAACTAGTTTGCCTAGACCGAAATCCGGCTCTAGCTCCGAAACCAGGAACCCGATTCTAGCCCCGTCTTCTCCCGCAAGTCTCTTGTGCCATGGCGGTCGTGTGTGCCAAGTTTCGTTCTAATCAGACCGTGTCTGGTAATTTTGGGGCGTCAACAACTCGAATTCAAGTTTCTTAAGGAACTAGTTCGCCCAGAGCAAAATCCGTCTCTAACCCCCAAACCGGGAACCCGATTGGAGTCCCGGCTTCCCCACAAGTTTCTTGTGCCTAGGCGGTCGTGCGTGCCAAGTTTCGTTCCAAACCGACCTCGTTCGGTGATTTTAAGGTGTCAACACCTCGAATTGAAGTTTCTTAAGGAATTAGTTTGCCTAGTGTGAAATCCAGCTCTAACTCCCAAACCGGGAACCCGATTGGAGTCCCGTTTTCTCCCACAAGTGTTTCGTGCCTAGGCGGTCATGTGTGCCAAGTTTTGTGCAAAACCGACGCCATTTGGTGATTTTGGGGCATCAACACCTCGAATTCAAATTTCCTAAGGAACTAGTTTTCTACACCGAAATCCAGCTCTCCCTCCCAAACCGGGAACCCGATTGGAGCCCCGTCTTCTCCCACAACTCTCTCGTGCCTAGGCGGTCGTGTGTGCCAAGTTTCGTGCTAATCCAACCCCGTTTGGAGATTTTGGGGCGTCAACACCTCGAATTCAAGTTTCTCAAGGAACCAGTTTGCCTAAAGCAAAATCCGGCTATAACTCCGAAATCAAGAACCCGATTGGAGTCCCGTCTTCTCCCAGAAATTTCTCGTGCTTAGGCGGTCGGTTGGGCCAGGTTTCGTGCCAAACCGATGCCATTTCGTGATTTTGGGGCATTAATACCTCGAATTCAAATTTCCTAAGGAACTAGCTTGCCTAGACCGAAATGCGGCTCTAACTCCCAAACCGGGAACCCGATTTGAGCCCAGTCTTCTCTCACAAGTCTCTCGTGCCTAGGCGGGCGTGTGTGCCAAGTTTCGTGCCAAGCCAACGTCGTTGGACTATTTTGGGACATCAACACCACGAATTTAAATTTCTTAATGGACCAAATTGTCCAGACCGAAATCCGGCTCTGACTCTCAAACCGGGAACCTGATTCGAGCCCCGTCTTCTCCCACAAGTCTCTCGTGCCTAGGTGGTCGTGTGTGCCGGGTTTCGTGCCATTCGATCCCCGTTTTGTGATTTTGGGGCGTCAACACCTCGAATTCAAATTTCTGAATGAACTAGTTTGCCTAGAGTGAAATCTGACTCTAACTCCCAAACTGGCAACCCCATTGGAGCCCCGTCTTCTCCCACAAGTCTCTCGTGTTTAGGCGGTCATGTATGCCAAGTTTTGTGTCAAACCGACGCCGTTTGGTATTTTGGGGCGTCTACACCTCGAATTCAAATTTCTTAAGGAACTACTTTTGCCTAGACCGAAAAATCCGGCTATAACTCCCAAACCAGGAACCCGATTCGAGTCCGCATTCTCTCACAAGTCTGTCACGCCCAACCGGTCGTGTGTGCCAAATTTTGTCCTTATCCCACCCCGTTCGGTGATTTTGTGGCGTTAACAACTCGAATTCAAGTTTCTTAAAGAATTAGTTTGCCTAGAGTGAAATCCGGCTCTAACTGCCAAACCAATTTATGCCCCAAAATCACCAAACAGCATCGGTTTGGCATGAAACTTAACACACACGACCGCCTAAACACGAGAGACTTGTGGGAGAAAACGGGACACCAATCGGGTTCCTGGTTTGGGAGTTAGAGTCGGATTTCATTATAAGCAAACTAGTTCCTTAAGACACTTGAATTCGAAGCGTTGATGCCTCAAAATAAGCAAGCGGCGTCAGTTTTGCGCGAAACTTGGCACACACGACCGCCTAGGCACGATAAACTTGTTGGAGAACCTGATTGGAGTCTCGTCTTCTCCCACAAGTTTCTCGTGCCTAGGCGGTCGCGTGTGCCATTTTGGCGCAAAACAGACGCCGTATGCTTATTTTGAAGCGTCAACGCCTCGAATTGAAGTTTCTTAAGGAACTAGTTCGCCTATAATGAAATCCGACTCTAACTCCCAAACCACGAACCCAATTGGTGTCCCGTCTTCTCCCACAAGTCTCTCGTGCCTAGGCGGTCGTGTGTGCTAAGTTTCGTGCCAAACAGATGCTGTTTGGTTATTTTGGGGTGTAAACAAGTCGAATTCAAATTTCTTAAGGAACTAGTTTGCCTAGACCGAAATCCGGCTTTAACTCCCAAACCGGGAACCCGATTCTAGCCCCGTCTTCTCCCAGAAATTTCTCGAGCTTAGGCGGTCGGTTAGGCCAGGTTTCGTGCCAAACCGATGCCATTTCGTGATTTTGGGGTATTAATACCTCGAATTCAAATTCCTAAGGAACTAGCTTGCGTAGACCGAAATGCGGGCTCTAACTCCCAAACCGGGAACCCGATTTGAGCCCAGTCTTCTCTCACAAGTCTCTCGTGCCTAGGCGGGCGTGTGTGCCAAGTTTCGTGCCAAACCAACGTCGTTAGACTATTTTGGGACGTCAACACACGAATTTAAATTTCTTAATGGACCAAATTGTCCAGACCGAAATCCGGCTCTGACTCTCAAACCGGGAACCTGATTCGAGCCCCGTCTTCTCCCACAAGTCTCTCGTGCCTAGGCGGTCGTGTGTGCCCGGGTTTCGTGCCATTCGATCCCCGTTTTGTGATTTTGGGGCGTCAACACCTCGAATTCAAATTTCTGAAGGAACTAGTTTGCCTAGAGTGAAATCTGACTCTAACTCCCAAACTGGGAACCCCACTGGAGCCCCGTCTTCTCCCACAAGTCTCTCGTGTTTAGGTGGTCATGTGTGCCAAGTTTTGTGTCAAACCGACGCCGTTTGGTATTTTGGGGCGTCAACACCTCGAATTCAAATTTCTTAAGGAACTACTTTTGCCTAGACCGAAAAATCTGGCTATAAATCCCAAACCAGGAACCCGATTCGAGCCCGCATTCTCTCACAAGTCTGTCACGCCCAACCGGTCGTGTGTGCCAAATTTTGTCCTTATCCCACCCCGTTTGGTGATTTTGTGGCGTTAACAACTCGAATTCAAGTTTCTTAAGGAATTAGTTTGCCTAGAGTGAAATCCGGCTCTAACTGCCAAACCAATTTATGCTCCAAAATCACCAAACAGCATCGGTTTGGCACGAAACTTAGCACACACGACCGCCTAGGCACGAGAGACTTGTGGGAGAAGACGGGACACCAATCGGGTTCCTGGTTTGGGAGTTAGAGTCGGATTTCATTATAAGCAAACTAGTTCCTTAAGAAACTTGAATTCGAGGCGTTGATGCCTCAAAATAAGCAAACGGCGTCTGTTTTGCGCGAAACTTGGCACACACGACCCGCCTAGGCACGAGAAACTTTTGAGAGAACCTGATTGGAGTCCCGTCTTCTCCCACAAGTTTCTCGTGCCTAGGCGGTCGCGTGTGCCAAGTTTCGCGCAAAACAGACGCCGTATGCTTATTTTGAAGCGTCAACGCCTCGAATTCAAGTTTCTTAAGGAACTTGTTTGCCTATAATGAAATCCGACTCTAACTCCCAAACCAGGAACCCGATTGGTGTCCCGTCTTCTCCCACAAGTCTCTCGTGCCTAAGCGGTCGTGTGTGCCAAGTTTCGTGCCAAACTGATGCTGTTTGGTGATTTTGGAGCGTAAACAAGTCGAATTCAAATTTCTTAAGGAACTAGTTTGCCTAAACCGAAATCCGACTTTAACTCCCAAACCGGGAGCCCGATTCGAGTCCCGCTTTCTCCTACAAGTCTCTCGTGGCTAGGTGGTCGTGTGTGCCAAGTTTCGTGCCAAACCGATGCCGTTTGGCGATTTTTGGGCCTCAATACCTCGAATTCAAATTTCTCAAGGAACTAGTTTGACTAGACTGAAATCCAGCTCTAGCTCCCAAACCGGGAACCCGATTCTAGCCCCGTCTTCTCCCGCAAGTCTCTTGTGCCTTAGCGGTCGTGTGTGCCAAGTTTCATTCTAATAAGACCCTGTCTGGTAATTTTCGGGCGTCAACAACTCTAATTCAAGTTTCTTAAGGAACTTGTTCGCCCAGAGCAAAATCCGTCTCTAACCCCCAAACCGGGAACCCGATTGGAGTCCCAACTTCCCCACAACTCCCAAACCAGGAACCCGATTCAAGCTCCGTCTTCTCCCACAAGTCTCTAGTGCCTAGGCGGTCGCGTATGCCAAGTTTCGTGCTAATCCAACCCTGTTTGGTGATTTTGGGGCGTCAACACCACGAATTCGAGTTTCTTAACGAACTAGTTTGCCTAGAGTGAAATTTGGCTCCAACTCCCAAACCGGTAACCCGATTCGAGCCGCGTCTTCCCCCACAAGTCTTTCGTGCCTAGGCAGGTCGTGTGTGCCAAGTTTCGTGCCAAACCAACGCTGTTGGGCGATTTTGGGGCGACAACACCTCGAATTTAAATTTCTTAAGGGACCAAATTGTCTAGACCGAAATCTGAGTCTAACCCCCAAACCGAGAACCCGATTCGAGCCCCATTTTCTCCCACAAGTCTCTCGTGCCTAGGCGACAACACCTCGAATTTAAATTTCTTAAGGGACCAAATTGTCTAGACCGAAATCTGAGTCTAACCCCCAAACCGAGAACCCGATTCGAGCCCCATTTTCTCCCACAAGTCTCTCGTGCCTAGGCGGGCGTGTGTGCCAAGTTTCCTGCCAAACCAACGCCGTTGGGCTATTTTGGGACGTCAACACCACGAATTTAAATTTCTTAATGGACCAAATTGTCCAGACCGAAATCCGGCTCTAACTCCCAAGCCGAGAACCTGATTCGAGCTCCGTCTTCTCCCACAAGTCTCTCGTGCCTAGGCGGTCGTGTGTGCCAGGTTTCGTGCCATTCGATACCCGTTTTATGATTTTGGGGCGTCAACACCTCGAATTCAAATTTGTAAAGGAACTAGTTTGCCTAGAGGGAAATCTTGCCTAGAGTGAAATCTGACTCTAACTCCCAAACTGGGAACCCCATTGGAACCCCGTCTTCTCCCACAAGTCTCTCGTGTTTAGGCGGTCGTGTGGGCCAAGTTTTGTGAAAAACCGACGCCGTTTGGTATTTTGGGGCGTCAACACCTCGAATTCAAATTTCTTAAGGAACTACTTTTGCCTAGACCGAAATCCGGCTATAACTCCCAAACCAGGAACCCGATTCAAGTCCGCATTCTCCCACAAGTCTCTCACGCCCAGCCGGTCGTGTGTGCCAAATTTTGTTCTTATCCCACCTCGTTTGGTGATTTTGTGGCATTAACAACTCGAATTCAAGTTTCTTAAGGAATTAGTTTGACTAGAGTGAAACCCGGCTCTAACTGCCAAACCAATTTACGCCCCAAAATCCCCAGTCAGCATCGGTTTGGCACGAAACATAGCACGCACGACCGCCTAGGCACGAGACTTGTGGGAGAAGACGGGACACCAATCGGGTTCCTGGTTTGGGAGTTAGAGTCAGATTTCATTATAGGCAAACTAGTTCCTTAAGAAACTTGAATTCGAGGTGTTGGCGCCTCAAAATAAGCACACGGCGTCTGTTTTGTGCGAAACTTGGCACACACGACCGCCTAGGCACGAGAAACTTATGGGAGAAGACGGGACTCCAATCAGGTTCTCCCACAAGTTTCTCGTGCCTAGGCGGTCGTGTGTGCCAAGTTTCGCGCAAAACATACGCCGTTTGCTTATTTTGAGGCGTCAACACCTCGAATTCAAGTTTCTTAAGGAACTAGTTTGCCTATAAAGAAATCCGACTCTATCTCTCAAACCAGGAACCCGATTGGTATCCCGTCTTCTCCTACAAGTCTCTCGTGCCTAGGCAGTCGTGTGTGCTAAGTTTCGTGGCAAACTGATGCGGTTTGGTGATTTTGGGGCGTAAACACCTCGAATTCAAATTTCTTACGGAACTAGTTTGCCTAGACTGAAATTCGGCTTTGACTCCCAAACCGGGAACCCGATTCAAGCCCCGCCTTCTCCCACAAGTCTCTCGTGCCTAGGTGGTCGTGTGTGCCAAGTTTCGCGTCAAACCGATGCCGTTTGGCGATTTTTGGGCCTCAATACCTCGAATTCAAATTTCTTAAGGAACTAGTTTGCCTAGACCGAAATCCGGCTCTAGCTCCCAATCCGGGAACTCAATTCTAGCCCGTCTTCTCCCGCAAGTCTCTTGTGCCTTGGCGGTCGCGTGTGCCAAGTTTCGTTCTAATCAGACCCTGTCTGGTAATTTTGGGGCGTCAACAACTCGAATTCAAGTTTCTTAAGGAACTAGTTTGCCCAGAGGAAAATCCGTCTCTAACTCCCAAACCGGGAACCCGGTTGGAGTCCCATCTTCTTCCACAAGTTTATATTGTGCCTAGGCGGTCGTGCGTGCCAAGTTTCGTTCCAAACCGACGCCGTTCGGTGATTTTAAGGTGTCAACACCTCGAATTGAAGTTTCTTAAGGAACTAGTTTGCCTAGAGTGAAATCCACCTCTAACTCCCAAACCGGGAACCCGATTGGAGTCCCGTTTTCTCCCACAAGTCCTTCGTGCCTAGGCGGTCATGTGTGCCAATGTTTTCAGAACCGGACCGGCCCGGCCGGTCGGACCGGTGGAACCGGGAACCGGTCCCCTCTCCGGTCCGGAAAACCCACAAGACCCGGACTTAGCCGAAAACCGGTGTTTTTCGCAAAAACCGGAATAACCGGTGGTCCAACCGGGAGAACCGGTGCCGGTTCGGTGGACCAACCCGGTTGGTTTTCTTATTTTTTTTCCCTTTTTTTTTTCATTCTTTCTTTTCTTTCTTTCTTTCTTATATTTATATATATATATTATATATCAAAATTTTGACTAAAAATTCTTACTTCAAGAGTCTCCTCTCATGAGGAGGAGTCTCATTGGAAGCTTGAAGAAATAATGAAAGTCTATTCCTATTTATAGGAAAACAATTGTTCAAAGAGAACCTAAAAATTGAATGTGGGATTCAATCAAATTGTTTGAATCATATTTGATTGGAGGGAGAGTTGAAAATTTTATTTCCCTCCAAAATTAAATCTAGTATTCAATCAATTTGTTTGGAGGGAATGTTAAATTTTTTTAATTTCTTTAAAACTAGTGACTTTTTTTTATCAATTATGACTTTATTAAATATTATTAGTAAATATTATGCAACATTTTTTTTTATTATTTCAATAATTATATATATTTTTATTTATTTATAATTTTTAATTATATAATATTAATTATAACGTCACGGTTCGACCGCTTTGACCCGACGGTTGAACCAGTGACCCGTCCGCCCGGTCCCTTTTCCGGTTTGCTCACCGGTCCGGTTTTCAAAACAATGATGTGTGCCAAGTTTCGTGCAAAACCGACGCCTTTTGGTGATTTTGGGGCATCAACACCTCGAATTCAAATTTCCTAAAGAACTAGTTTTCTACACCGAAATCCAGCTCTCCCTCCCAAACCGGGAACCTGATTGGAGCCTCGTCTTCTCCCACAACTCTCTCGTGCCTAGGCGGTCGTGTGTGCCAAGTTTCGTGCTAATCCAACCCCGTTTGGAGATTTTGGGGCATCAACGCCTCGAATTCAAGTTTCTTAAGGAACTAGTTTGCCTAGAGCAAAATCCGGCTATAACTCCGAAATCAAGAACCCGATTGGAGTCCCGTCTTCTCCCAGAAATTTCCCGCGCTTAGGCGGTCGGTTGGGCCAGGTTTCGTGCCAAACCGATGCCATTTCGTGATTTTGGGGCATTAATACCTCGAATTCAAATTTCTTAAGGAACTGGTTTGCCTAGACCGAAATCTAGCTCTAACTCCCAAACCGGGAACCTGATTCTAGCCCCGTCTTCAGCCACAACTCTCTCGTGCCTAGGCGGTCGCGTGTGCAAAGTTCCGTGCCAAACAGACGCCGTTTGGTGATTTTGGGGTGTCAACACCTCGAATTCAAATTTCTTAAGGAACAAGTTTGCTTAGACCGGAATACGCTCTAACTCCCAAACCAGGAACCCGATTCAAGCTCCGTCTTCTCCCACAAGTCTCTACTGCCTAGGCGGTCGTGTGTGCCAAGTTTTGTGCTAATCCAACCCCGTTTGGTGATTTTGGAGCGTCAATACCACGAATTCGAGTTTCTTAACGAACTAGTTTGCCTAGAGTGAAATTTGGCTCTAACTCCCAATCCGGGAAACCGATTCGAGCCGCGTCTTCTCCCACAAGTCTTTCGTGCCTAGGTGGGTCGTGTGTGCCAAGTTTCGTGCCAAACCAACGCCGTTGGGCGATTTTGGGGCGACAACACCTCGAATTTAAATTTCTTAAGGGACCAAATTGTCTAGACCGAAATCCGGGTCTAACTCGGAAACCGAGAACCCGATTCGAGCCCCGTCTTCTCCCACAAGTCTCTCGTGCCTAGGCGGGCGTGTGTGCTAAGTTTCGTGTCAAACCAACACCGTTGGGCTATTTTGGGACGTCAACACCACGAATTTAAATTTCTTAATGGACCAAAATGTCCAGACCGAAATCCGGCTCTAACTCCCAAACCGGGAACCTGATTCGAGCCCCGTCTTCTTCCACAAGTCTCTCGTGCCTAGGCGGTCGTGTGTGCCAGGTTTCGTGCAATTCGATCCCCGTTTTGTGATTTTGGGGCGTCAACCCCTCGATTTCAAATTTCTGAAGGCACTAGTTTGCCTAGAGTGAAATCTGAGTCTAACTCCCAAACTGGGAACCCCATTGGAGCCCCGTCTTCTTCCACAAGTCTCTCGTGCCTACGAGGTCGTGTGTGCCAAGTTTTGTGCCAAACCGACGCCGTTTGGTATTTTGGGGCGTCAACACCTCGAATTCAAATTTCTTAAGGAACTATTTTTGCCTAGACCAAAATCCGACTATAACCGGTCATGTGTGCCAAATTTTGTTCTTATCCCACCCCGTTTGGTGATTTTGTGGCGTTAACAACTCGAATTCAAGTTTCTCAAGGAATTAGTTTGCCTAGAATGAAATCCGGCTATAACTGCCAAACCAATTTACGCCCCAAAATCACCAAACAACATCGGTTTGGCACGAAACTTAGCACACATGACCGCCTAGGCACGAGAGACTTGTGGGAG
Source organism: Camellia granthamiana (assembly GCA_036172215.1). Lineage (NCBI taxonomy): Eukaryota > Viridiplantae > Streptophyta > Magnoliopsida > Ericales > Theaceae > Camellia > Camellia granthamiana. The sequence continues at coordinate 79,561,224 of CM069912.1, read as the reverse complement.
AAGACGGGACACCAATCGGGTTCCTGGTTTGGGAGTTAGAGTCGGATTTCATTATTGGCAAACTGGTTCCTTAAATAACTTGAATTCAAGGTGTTGACGCCTCAAAATAAGCATACGGCGTCTGTTTTGCGCGAAACTTGGCACACACGATCGCCTAGGCACGAGAAACTTGTGGGAGAAGACGGGACTCTAATCAGGTTCTCCCATAAGTTTCTCATGCCTAGGCGGTCGTGTGTGCCAAGTTTCGCGCAAAACATACGCCGTATGCTTATTTTAAGGCATCAACACCTCGAATTCAAATTTCTTAAGGAACTAGTTTGCCTATAATGAAATCCGACTCTAACTCCCAAACCAGGAACCCGATTGGTGTCCCGTCTTATCCCACAAGTCTCTCGTGCCTAGGCGGTCATGTGTGCTAAGTTTCGTGCCAAACCGATGCTGCTTGGTGATTGTGGGGCGTAAACAAGTCGATTTCAAATTTCTTAAGGAACTAGTTTGCCTAAACCGAAATCCGACTTTAAGTCCCAAACCGGGAGCTCGATTCGAGGCCCGCTTTCTCCCACAGGTCTCTCGTGCCAAGGTGGTCGTGTGTGCCAAGTTTCGTGCCAAACCGATGCCGTTTGGCGATTTTTGGGCCTCAATACCTCGAATTCAAATTTCTCAAGGAACTAGTTTGCCTAGACCGAAATCCGGCTCTAGCTCCGAAACCGGGAACCCGATTCTAGCCCCGTTTTCTCCCGCAAGTCTCTTGTGCCTTGGCGGTCATGTGTGCCAAATTTCGTTCTAATCAGACCGTGTCTGGTAATTTTGGGGCGTCAACAACTCGAATTCAAGTTTCTTAAGGAACTAGTTCGCCCAGAGCAAAATCCGTCACTAACCCCCAAACCGGGAACCCGATTGGAGTCCCGGCTTCCCCACAAGTTTCTTGTGTCTAGGCGGTCGTGCGTGCCAAGTTTCGTTCCAAACCGACGTCGTTCGGTGATTTTAAGGTGTCAACACCTCGAATTGAAGTTTCTTAAGGAATTAGTTTGCCTAGAGTGAAACCCAGCTCTAACTCCCAAACCGGGAACGTGATTGGAGTCCCGTTTACTCCCACAAGTCTTTCGTGCCTAGGCGGTCATGTGTGCCAAGTTTTGTGCAAAACCGACGCCATTTGGTGATTTTGGGGCATCAACACCTAGAATTCAAATTTCCCAAGGAACTAGTTTTCTACACCGAAATCCAGCTCTCCCTCCCAAACCGGGAACCCGATTGGAGCCCCGTCTTCTCCCACAACTCTCTCGTGCCTAGGCGGTCGTGTGTGCCAAGTTTCGTGCTAATCCAACCCCGTTTGGAGATTTTGGGGCGTCAACACCTCGAATTCAAGTTTCTCAAGGAACCAGTTTGCCTAGAGCAAAATCCGGCTATAACTCCGAAATCAAGAACCCGATTGGAGTCCCGTCTTCTCCCAGAAATTTCTCGTGCTTAGGCGGTCGGTCGGGCCAGGTTTCGTGCCAAACCGATGCCATTTCGTGATTTTGGGGCATTAATACCTCGAATTCAAATTTCCTAAGGAACTAGCTTGCCTAGACCGAAATGCGGCTCTAACTCCCAAACCGGGAACCCGATTTGAGCCCAGTCTTCTCTCACAAGTCTCTCGTGCCTAGGCGGGCGTGTGTGCCAAGTTTCGTGCCAAGCCAACGTCGTTGGACTATTTTGGGACGTCAACACCACGAATTTAAATTTCTTAATGGACCAAATTGTCCAGACCGAAATCCGGCTCTGACTCTCAAACCGGGAACCTGATTCGAGCCCCGTCTTCTCCCACAAGTCTCTCGTGCCTAGGCGGTCGTGTGTGCCGGGTTTCGTGCCATTCGATCCCCGTTTTGTGATTTTGGGGCGTCAACACCTCGAATTCAAATTTCTGAAGGAACTAGTTTGCCTAGAGTGAAATCTGACTCTAACTCCCAAACTGGCAACCCCATTGGAGCCCCGTCTTCTCCCACAAGTCTCTCGTGTTTAGGCGGTCATGTGTGCCAAGTTTTGTGTCAAACCGACCCCGTTTGGTATTTTGGGGCGTCAACACCTCGAATTCAAATTTCTTGAGGAACTACTTTTGCCTAGACCGAAAAATCCCGCTATAACTCCCAAACCAGGAACCCGATTCGAGCCCGCATTCTCTCAAAAGTCTGTCACGCCCAACCGGTCGTGTGTGCCAAATTTTGTCCTTATCCCACCCCGTTTGGTGATTTTGTGGCGTTAACAACTCGAATTCAAGTTTCTTAAGGAATTAGTTTGCCTAGAGTGAAATCCGGCTCTAATGGCCAAACCATTTTATGCTCTAAAATCACCAAACAGCATCGGTTTGGCACGAAAATTAACACACACGACCGCCTAAGCACGAGAGACTTGTGGGAGAAGACGGGACACCAATCGGGTTCCTGGTTTGGGAGTTAGAGTCGGATTTCATTATAAGCAAACTAGTTCCTTAAGAAACTTGAATTCGAGGCGTTGATGCCTCAAAATAAGCAAACGGCGTCTGTTTTGCGCAAAACTTGGCACACACGACCGCCTAGGCACGAGAAACTTGTGGGAGAACCTGATTGGAGTCCTGTCTTCTCTCACAAGTTTCTCGTGCCTAGGCGGTCGTGTGTGCCATTTTCGCGCAAAACAGACGCCGTATGCTTATTTTGAAGCGTCAACCCCTCGAATTCAAGTTTCTTAAGGAACTTGTTTGCCTATAATGAAATCCGACTCTAACTCCCAAACCAGGAACCCGATTGGTGTCCCGTCTTCTCCCACAAGTCTCTCGTGCCTAGGCGGTCGTTTTTGCTAAGTTTCGTGCCAAACTGATGCTGTTTGGTGATTTTGGGGCGTAAACAAGTCGATTTCAAATTTCTTAAGGAACTAGTTTGCCTAAACCGAAATCCGACTTTAAGTCCCAAACCGGAGCCCGATTCGAGGCCCGCTTTCTCCCACAGGTCTCTCGTGCCAAGGTGGTCGTGTGTGCCAAGTTTCGTGCCAAACCGATGCCGTTTGGCGATTTTTGGGCCTCAATACCTCGAATTCAAATTTCTCAAGGAACTAGTTTGCCTAGACCGAAATCCGGCTCTAGCTCCGAAACCGGGAACCCGATTCTAGCCCCGTTTTCTCTCGCAAGTCTCTTGTGCCTTGGCGGTCATGTGTGCCAAATTTCGTTCTAATCAGACCGTGTCTGGTAATTTTGGGGCGTCAACAACTCGAATTCAAGTTTCTTAAGGAACTAGTTCGCCCAGAGCAAAATCCGTCACTAACCCCCAAACCGGGAACCCGATTGGAGTCCCGGCTTCCCCACAAGTTTCTTGTGTCTAGGCGGTCGTGCGTGCCAAGTTTCGTTCCAAACCGACGTCGTTCGGTGATTTTAAGGTGTCAACACCTCGAATTGAAGTTTCTTAAGGAATTAGTTTGCCTAGAGTGAAACCCAGCTCTAACTCCCAAACCGGGAACGTGATTGGAGTCCCGTTTACTCCCACAAGTCTTTCGTGCCTAGGCGGTCATGTGTGCCAAGTTTTGTGCAAAACCGACGCCATTTGGTGATTTTGGGGCATCAACACCTCGAATTCAAATTTCCTAAGGAACTAGTTTTCTACACCGAAATCCAGCTCTCCCTCGCAAACCGGGAACCCGATTGGAGCCCCGTCTTCTCCCACAACTCTCTCGTGCCTAGGCGGTCGTGTGTGCCAAGTTTCGTGCTAATCCAACCTCGTTTGGAGATTTTGGGGCGTCAACACCTCGATTTCAAGTTTCTTAAGGAACTAGTTTGCCTAGAGCAAAATCCGACTATAACTCCGAAATCAAGAACCCGATTGGAGTCCCGTTTTCTCCCAGAAATTTCTCGTGCTTAGGCGGTCGGTTGGGCCAGGTTTCGTGCCAAACCGATGCCATTTCGTGATTTTGGGGCATTAATACCTCGAATTCAAATTTCTTAAGGAACTAGCTTGCCTAGACCGAAATGCGGCTCTCACTCCCAAACCGGGAACCCGATTTGAGCCCAGTCTTCTCTCACAAGTCTCTCGTGCCTAGGCGGGCGTGTGTGCCAAGTTTCGTGCCAAACCAACGTCGTTGGACTATTTTGGGACGTCAACACCACGAATTTAAATTTCTTAATGGACCAAATTGTCCAGACCAAAATCCGGCTCTGACTCTCAAACCGGGAACTTGATTCGAGCCCCGTCTTCTCCCACAAATCTCTCGTGCCTAGGCGGTCGTGTGTGCCGGGTTTCGTGCCATTCGATCCCCGTTTTGTGATTTTGGGGCGTCAACACCTCGAATTCAAATTTCTGAAGGAACTAGTTTGCCTAGAGTGAAATCTGACTCTAACACCCAAACTGGCAACCCCATTGGAGCCCCGTCTTCTCCCACAAGTCTCTCGTGTTTAGGCGGTCATGTGTGCCAAGTTTTGTTTCAAACCGACGCCGTTTGGTATTTTGGGGCGTCAACACCTCAAATTCAAATTTCTTAAGGAACTACTCTTGCCTAGACCGAAAAATCCGGCTATAACTCCCAAACCAGGAACCCGATTCGAGCCCGCATTCTCTCAAAAGTCTGTCACGCCCAACTGGTCGTGTGTGCCAAATTTTGTCCTTATCCCACCCCGTTTGGTGATTTTGTGGCGTTAACAACTCGAATTCAAGTTTCCTAAGGAATTAGTTTGCCTAGAGTGAAATCCGGCTCTAACTGCCAAACCAATTTATGCTCCAAAATCACCAAACAGCATCGGTTTGGCACGAAACTTAGCACACACGACCGCCTAGGCACGAGAGACTTGTGGGAGAAGACAGGACACCAATCGGGTTCCTGGTTTGGGAGTTAGAGTCAGATTTCATTATAAGCAAACTAGTTCCTTAAGAAACTTGAATTCGAGGCGTTGATGCCTCAAAATAAGCAAACGGCGTCTATTTTGCGCGAAACTTGGCACACACGACCGCCTAGGCACGAGAAACTTGTGGGAGAACCTGATTGGAGTCCCGTCTTCTCCCACAAGTTTCTCGTGCCTAGGCGGTCGCGTGTGCGAAGTTTCGCGCAAAACAGACGCCGTATGCTTATTTTGAAGCGTCAACGCCTCGAATTCAAGTTTCTTAAGGAACTAGTTTGCCTATAATGAAATCCGACTCTAACTCCCAAACCAAGAACCCGATTGGTGTCCCGTCTTCTCCCACAAGTCTCTCGTGCCTAGGCGGTCGTGTGTGCCAAGTTTCGTGCCAAACTGATGCTGTTTGGTGATTTTGGGGCGTAAACAAGTCGAATTCAAATTTCTTAAGGAACTAGTTTGCCTAGACCGAAATCCGGCTTTAACTCCCAAACCGGGAGCCCGATTCGAGCCCCGCTTTCTCCCACAAGTCTCTCGTGCCTAGGTGGTCGTGTGTGCCAAGTTTCGTGCCAAACCGATGCCGTTTGACGATTTTTGGGCCTCAATACCTCGAATTCAAATTTCTTAAGGAACTAGTTTGCTTAGACCGAAATCCGGCTCTAGCTCCCAAACCGGGAACCCGATTCTAGCCCCGTCTTCTCCCGCAAGTCCCTTGTGCCTTGGCGGTTGTGTGTGTCAAGTTCCGTTCTAATCAGACCGTGTCTGGTAATTTTGGGGCGTCAACAACTCGAATTCAAGTTTTTTAAGGAACTAGTTCGCCCAGAGCAAAATCCGCCTCTAACCCCCAAACCGGGAACCCGATTGGAGTCCCGGCTTCCCCACAAGTTTCTTGTGCCTGGGCGGTCGTGCGTGCCAAGTTTCGTTCCAAACCGACCTCGTTCGGTGATTTTAAGGTGTCAACACCTCGAATTAAAGTTTCTTAAGGAATTAGTTTGCCTAGAGTGAAACCCAGCTCTAACTCCCAAACCGGGAACGTGATTGGAGTCCCGTTTTCTCCCACAAGTCTTTCGTGCCTAGGCGGTCATGTGTGCCAAGTTTTGTGCAAAATCGACGCCATTTGGTGATTTTGGGGCATCAACACCTCGAATTCAAATTTCCTAAGGAACTAGTTTTCTACACCGAAATCCAGCTCTCCCTCATAAACCGGGAACCCGATTCGAGCCCCGTTTTCTCCCACAAGTCTCTCGTGCCTAGATGGTCGTGTGTGCCAAGTTTCGTGCCAAACCGATGCCGTTTGGCGATTTTTGGGCCTCAATACCTCGAATTCAAATTTCTCAAGGAACTAGTTTGACTAGACCGAAATCCGGCTCTAGCTCCCAAACCGGGAACCCGATTCTAGCCCCGTCTTCTCCCGCAAGTCTTTTGTGCCTTGGCGGTCGTGTGTGCCAAGTTTCATTCTAATCAGACCCTGTCAGGTAATTTTCGGGCGTCAACAACTCGAATTCAAGTTTCTTAAGGAACTTGTTCGCCCAGAGCAAAATCCGTCTCTAACACCCAAACCGGTAACCCGATTGGAGTCCCGGCTACCCCACAAGTTTTTTGTGCCTGGGCGGTCGTGCGTGCCAAGTTTCGTGCCAAACCGACGTCGTTCGGTGATTTTAAGGTGTCAACACCTCGAATTGAAGTTTCTTAAGGAATTAGTTTGCCTAGAGTGAAATCCAGCTCTAACTCCGAAACCGGAAACCCGATGGGAGTCCCGTTTTCTCCCACAAGTCTTTCGTGCCTAGGCGGTCATGTGTGCCAAGTTTTGTGCAAAACAGACGCCATTTGGTGATTTTGGGGCATCAACACCTCGAATTCAAATTTCCTAAGGAACTAGTTTTCTACACCGAAATCCAGCTCTCCCTCCCGAACCGGGAACCCGATTGGAGCCCCGTCTTCTCCCACAACTCTCTCGTGCCTAGGCGGTCGTGTGTGCCAAGTTTCGTGCTAATCCAACCCCGTTTGGAGATTTTGGGGCGTCAACACCTCGAATTCAAGTTTCTTAAGGAACCAGTTTGCCTAGAGCAAAATCCGGCTATAACTCCGAAATCAAGAACCCGATTGGAGTCCCGTCTTCTCCCATAAATTTCTCGTGTTTAGGCGGTGAGTTGGGCCAGGTTTCGTGCCCAACCGATGCCATTTCGTGATTTTGGGGCATTAATACCTCGAATTCAAATTTCCTAAGGAACAAGCTTGCCTAGACCGAAATGCGGCTGTAACTCCCAAAACGGGAACCCGATTTGAGCCCAGTCTTCTCTCACAAGTCTCTCGTGCCTAGGCGGGCGTGTGTGCCAAGTTTCGTGCCAAACCAACGTCGTTAGACTATTTTGGGACGTCAACACCACGAATTTAAATTTCTTAATGGACCAAATTGTCCAGACCGAAATCCGGCTCTGACTCTCAAACCGGGAACCTGATTCGAGCCCCGTCTTCTCCCACAAGTCTCTCGTGCCTAGGCGGTCGTGTGTGCCGGGTTTCGTGCCATTCGATCCCCGTTTTGTGATTTTGGGGCGTCAACACCTCAAATTCAAATTTCTGAAGGAACTAGTTTGCCTAGAGTGAAATCTGACTCTAACTCCCAAACTGGGAACCCCACTGGAGCCCTGTCTTCTCCCACAAGTCTCTCGTGTTTAGGTGGTCATGTGTGCCAAGTTTTGTGTCAAACCGACGCCGTTTGGTATTTTGGGGCGTCAACACCTCGAATTCAAATTTCTTAAGGAACTACTTTTGCCTAGACCGAAAAATCTGGCTATAAATCCCAAACCAGGAACCCGATTCGAGCCCGCATTCTCTCACAAGTCTGTCACGCCCAACCGGTCGTGTGTGCCAAATTTTGTCCTTATCCCACCCCGTTTGGTGATTTTGTGGCGTTAACAACTCGAATTCAAGTTTCTTAAGGAATTAGTTTGCCTAGAGTGAAATCCGGCTCTAACTGCCAAACCAATTTATGCCCCAAAATCACCAAACAGCATCGGTTTGGCACGAAACTTAGCACACACGACCGCCTAGGCACGAGAGACTTGTGGGAGAAGACGAGACACCAATCGGGTTCCTGGTTTGGGAGTTAGAGTCGGATTTCATTATAAGCAAACTAGTTCCTTAAGAAACTTGAATTCGAGGCGTTGATGCCTCAAAATAAGCAAACGGCGTCTGTTTTGCGCGAAACTTGGCACACACGACCCGCCTAGGCACGAGAAACTTTTGAGAGAACCTGATTGGAGTCCCGTCTTCTCCCACAAGTTTCTCGTGCCTAGGCGGTCGCGTGTGCCAAGTTTCGCGCAAAACAGACGCCGTATGCTTATTTTGAAGCGTCAACGCCTCGAATTCAAGTTTTTTAAGGAACTTGTTTGCCTATAATGAAATCCGACTCTAACTCCCAAACCAGGAACCCGATTGGTGTCCCGTCTTCTCCCACAAGTCTCTCGTGCCTAAGCGGTCGTGTGTGCCAAGTTTCGTGCCAAACTGATGCTGTTTGGTGATTTTGGAGCGTAAACAAGTCGAATTCAAATTTCTTAAGGAACTAGTTTGCCTAAACCGAAATCCGACTTTAACTCCCAAACCGGGAGCCCGATTCGAGTCCCGCTTTCTCCTACAAGTCTCTCGTGGCTAGGTGGTCGTGTGTGCCAAGTTTCGTGCCAAACCGATTCCGTTTGGCGATTTTTGGGCCTCAATACCTCGAATTCAAATTTCTCAAGGAACTAGTTTGACTAGACTGAAATCCGGCTCTAGCTCCCAAACCGGGAACCCGATTCTAGCCCCGTCTTCTCCCGCAAGTCTCTTGTGCCTTAGCGGTCGTGTGTGCCAAGTTTCATTCTAATAAGACCCTGTCTGGTAATTTTCGGGCGTCAACAACTCTAATTCAAGTTTCTTAAGGAACTTGTTCGCCCAGAGCAAAATCCCCCAAACCGGGAACCCGATTGGAGTCCCAACTTCCCCACAACTCCCAAACCAGGAACCCGATTCAAGCTCCGTCTTCTCCCACAAGTCTCTAGTGCCTAGGCGGTCGCGTGTGCCAAGTTTCGTGCTAATCCAACCCTGTTTGGTGATTTTGGGGCGTCAACACCACGAATTCGAGTTTTTTAACGAACTAGTTTGCCTAGAGTGAAATTTGGCTCCAACTCCCAAACCGGTAACCCGATTTGAGCCGCGTCTTCCCCCACAAGTCTTTCGTGCCTAGGCAGGTCGTGTGTGCCAAGTTTCGTGCCAAACCAACGCTGTTGGGCGATTTTGGGGCGACAACACCTCGAATTTAAATTTCTTAAGGGACCAAATTGTCTAGACCGAAATCCGAGTCTAACTCCCAAACCGAGAACCCGATTCGAGCCCCGTTTTCTCCCACAAGTCTCTCGTGCCTAGGCGGTCGTGTGTGCCAGGTTTCGTGCCATTCGATACCCGTTTTATGATTTTGGGGCGTCAACACCTCGAATTCAAATTTGTAAAGGAACTAGTTTGCCTAGAAGGAAATCTTGCCTAGAGTGAAATCTGACTCTAACTCCCAAACTGGGAACCCCATTGGAACCCCGTCTTCTACCACAAGTCTCTCGTGTTTAGGCGGTCGTGTGGGCCAAGTTTTGTGAAAAACCGACGCCGTTTGGTATTTTGGGGCGTCAACACCTCGAATTCAAATTTCTTAAGGAACTACTTTTGCCTAGACCGAAATCCGGCTATAACTCCCAAACCAGGAACCCGATTCAAGTCCGCATTCTCCCACAAGTCTCTCACGCCCAGCCGGTCGTGTGTGCCAAATTTTGTTCTTATTCCACCTCGTTTGGTGATTTTGTGGCATTAACAACTCGAATTCAAGTTTCTTAAGGAATTAGTTTGACTAGAGTGAAACCCGGCTCTAACTGCCAAACCAATTTACGCCCCAAAATCCCCAGTCAGCATCGGTTTGGCACGAAACATAGCACGCACGACCGCCTAGGCACGAGACTTGTGGGAGAAGACGGGACACCAATCGGGTTCCTGGTTTGGGAGTTAGAGTCAGATTTCATTATAGGCAAACTAGTTCCTTAAGAAACTTGAATTCGAGGTGTTGGCGCCTCAAAATAAGCACACGGCGTCTGTTTTGTGCGAAACTTGGCACACACGACCGCCTAGGCACGAGAAACTTATGGGAGAAGACGGGACTCCAATCAGGTTCTCCCACAAGTTTCTCGTGCCTAGGCGGTCGTGTGTGCCAAGTTTCGCGCAAAACATACGCCGTTTGCTTATTTTGAGGCGTCAACACCTCGAATTCAAGTTTCTTAAGGAACTAGTTTGCCTATAAAGAAATTCGACTCTATCTCTCAAACCAAGAACCCGATTGGTATCCCGTCTTCTCCTACAAGTCTCTCGTGCCTAGGCAGTCGTGTGTGCTAAGTTTCGTGGCAAACTGATGCGGTTTGGTGATTTTGGGGCGTAAACACCTCGAATTCAAATTTCTTACGGAACTAGTTTGCCTAGACCGAAATTTGGCTTTGACTCCCAAACCGGGAACCCGATTCAAGCCCCGCCTTCTCCCACAAGTCTCTCGTGCCTAGGTGGTCGTGTGTGCCAAGTTTCGCGTCAAACCGATGCCGTTTGGCGATTTTTGGGCCTCAATACCTCGAATTCAAATTTCTTAAGGAACTAGTTTGCCTAGACCGAAATCCGGCTCTAGCTCCCAATCCGGGAACTCAATTCTAGCCCGTCTTCTCCCGCAAGTCTCTTGTGCCTTGGCGGTCGTGTGTGCCAAGTTTCGTTCTAATCAGACCCTGTCTGGTAATTTTGGGGCGTCAACAACTCGAATTCAAGTTTCTTAAGGAACTAGTTTGCCCAGAGGAAAATCCGTCTCTAACTCCCAAACCGGGAACCCGGTTGGAGTCCCATCTTCTTCCACAAGTTTATTGTGCCTAGGCGGTCGTGCGTGCCAAGTTTCGTTCCAAACCGACGCCGTTCGGTGATTTTAAGGTGTCAACACCTCGAATTGAAGTTTCTTAAGGAACTAGTTTGTCTAGAGTGAAATCCACCTCTAACTCCCAAACCGGGAACCCGATTGGAGTCCCGTTTTCTCCCACAAGTCCTTCGTGCCTAGGTGGTCATGTGTGCCAATGTTTTCAGAACCGGACCGGCCCGGCCGGTCGGACCGGTGGAACCGGGAACCGGTCCCCTCTCCGGTCCGGAAAACCCACAAGACCCGGACTTAGCCGAAAACCGGTGTTTTTCGCAAAAACCGGAATAACCGGTGGTCCAACCGGGAGAACCGGTGCCGGTTCGGTGGACCAACCCGGTTGGTTTTCTTATTTTTTTTCCCTTTTTTTTTTCATTCTTTCTTTTCTTTCTTTCTTTCTTATATTTATATATATATATATTATATATCAAAATTTTGACTAAAAATTCTTACTTCAAGAGTCTCCTCTCATGAGGAGGAGTCTCATTGGAAGCTTGAAGAAATAATGAAAGTCTATTCCTATTTATAGGAAAACAATTGTTCAAAGAGAACCTAAAAATTGAATGTGGGATTCAATCAAATTGTTTGAATCATATTTGATTGGAGGGAGAGTTGAAAATTTTATTTCCCTCCAAAATTAAATCTAGTATTCAATCAATTTGTTTGGAGGGAATGTTAAATTTTTTTAATTTCTTTAAAACTAGTGACTTTTTTTTATCAATTATGACTTTATTAAATATTATTAGTAAATATTATGCAACATTTTTTTTTATTATTTCAATAATTATATATATTTTTATTTATTTATAATTTTTAATTATATTTTTAATTATATAATATTAATTATAACGTCACGGTTCGACCGCTTTGACCCGACGGTTGAACCAGTGACCCGTCCGCCCGGTCCCTTTTCCGGTTTGCTCACCGGTCCGGTTTTCAAAACAATGATGTGTGCCAAGTTTCGTGCAAAACCGACGCCTTTTGGTGATTTTGGGGCATCAACACCTCGAATTCAAATTTCCTAAAGAACTAGTTTTCTACACCGAAATCCAGCTCTCCCTCCCAAACCGGGAACCTGATTGGAGCCTCGTCTTCTCCCACAACTCTCTCGTGCCTAGGCGGTCGTGTGTGCCAAGTTTCGTGCTAATCCAACCCCGTTTGGAGATTTTGGGGCATCAACGCCTCGAATTCAAGTTTCTTAAGGAACTAGTTTGCCTAGAGCAAAATCCGACTATAACTCCGAAATCAAGAACCCGATTGGAGTCCCGTCTTCTCCCAGAAATTTCCCGCGCTTAGACGGTCGGTTGGGCCAGGTTTCGTGCCAAACCGATGCCATTTCGTGATTTTGGGGCATTAATACCTCGAATTCAACTGGTTTGCCTAGACCGAAATCTAGCTCTAACTCCCAAACCGGGAACCTGATTCTAGCCCCGTCTTCAGCCACAACTCTCTCGTGCCTAGGCGGTCGCGTGTGCAAAGTTCCGTGCCAAACAGACGCCGTTTGGTGATTTTGGGGTGTCAACACCTCGAATTCAAATTTCTTAAGGAACTAGTTTGCCTATAATGAAATCCGACTCTAACTCCCAAACCAGGAACCCGATTGGTGTCCCGTCTTATCCCACAAGTCTCTCGTGCCTAGGCGGTCATGTGTGCTAAGTTTCGTGCCAAACCGATGCTGCTTGGTGATTTTGGGGCGTAAACACCTCGAATTCAAATTTCTTAAGGAACTAGTTTGCCTAGACCGAAATCCGGCTTTAACTCCCAAACCGAGAACCCGATTCTATCCCTGCCTTCTCCCACAAGTCTCTCGTGCCTAGGTGGTCGTGTGTGCCAAGTTTCGTGCCAAACCGATGCCGTTTGACGATTTTTGGGCCTCAATACCTCGAATTCAAATTTATTAAGGAACTAGTTTGCTTAGACCGAAATCCGGCTCTAGCTCCCAAACCGGGAACCTGATTCTAGCCCCGTCTTCTCCCGCAAGTCTCTTGTGCCTTGGCGGTTGTGTGTGCCAAGTTTCGTTCTAATCAGACCGTGTCTAGTAATTTTGGGGCGTCAACAACTTGAATTCAAGTTTATTAAGGAACTAGTTCGCCCAGAGCAAAATCCATCTCTAACTCCCAAACCGGGAACCCGATTGGAGTCCCGGCTTCTCCCACAAGTTTCTTGTGCCTAGGCGGTCGTGCGTGCCAAGTTTCGTTCCAAACCGACGTCGTTCGGTGATTTTAAGGTGTCAACACCTCGAATTGAAGTTTCTTAAGGAACTAGTTTGCCTAAAGTGAAATCCAGCTCTAACTCCCAAACCGGGAACCCGATTGGATTCCCGTTTTCTCCCACAAGTCTTTCGTGCCTAGGCGGTCATGTGTGCCAAGTTTTGTGCAAAACCGACGCCTTTTGGTGATTTTGGGGCATCAACACCTCGAATTCAAATTTCCTAAAGAACTAGTTTTCTACACCGAAATCCAGCTCTCCCTCCCAAACCGGGAACCCGATTGGAGCCCCGTCTTCTCCCACAACTCTCTCGTGCCTAGGCGGTCGTGTGTGCCAAGTTTCGTGTTAATCCAACCCCGTTTGGGGATTTTGGGGCGTCAACACCTCGAATTCAAGTTTCTTAAGGAACTAGTTTGCCTAGAGCAAAATCCGGCTATAACTCCGAAATCAAGAACCCGATTGGAGTCCCGTCTTCTCCCAGAAATTTCTCGTGCTTAGGCGGTCAGTTGGGCCAGGTTTCGTGCCAAACTGATGCCATTTCGTGATTTTGGGACATTAATACCTCGAATTCAAATTTCTTAAGGAATTAGTTTGCCCAGACCGAAATGCGGCTCTAACTCCCAAACCGGGAACCCGATTTGAGCCCAGTCTTCTCTCACAAGTCTCTCGTGCCTAGGCGGGCGTGTGTGCCAAGTTTCGTGCCAAACCAACGTCGTTGGACTATTTTGGGACGTCAACACCACGAATTTAAATTTCTTAATGGACCAAATTGTCTAGACCGAAATCCGGCTCTGACAAACCGGGAACCTAATTCGAGCCCCGTCTTCTCCCACAAGTCTCTCGTGCCTAGGCGGTCGTGTGTGCCAGGTTTCGTGCCATTCGATCCCCGTTTTGTGATTTTGGGGCGTCAACACCTCGAATTCAAATTTCTGAAAGAACTAGTTTGTCTAGAGTGAAATCTGACTCTAACTCCCAAACTGGGAACCCCATTGGAGCCTCGTCTTCTCCCACAAGTCTCTCGTGTTTAGGCGGTCATGTGTGCCAAGTTTTGTGTCAAACCGACGCCGTTTGGTATTTTGGGCCGTCAACACCTCGAATTCAAATTTCTTACGGAACTACTTTTGCCTAGACCGAAATCCGACTATAACTCCCAAACCAGGAACCCGATTCGAGCCCGCATTCTCTCACAAGTCTGTCACGCCCAACCGGTCGTGTGTGCCAAATTTTGTCCTTATCCCACCCCGTTTGGTGATTTTGTGGCGTTAACAACTCGAATTCAAGTTTCTTAAGGAATTAGTTTGCCTAGAGTGAAATCCGGCTCTAACTGCCAAACCAATTTATGCCCCAAAATCACCAAACAGCATCGGTTTGGCACGAAACTTAACACACACGACGCCTAGGCACGAGAGACTTGTGGGAGAAGACGGGACACGAATCGGGTTCCTGGTTTGGGAGTTAGAGTCGGATTTCATTATTGGCAAACTGGTTCCTTAAGAAACTTGAATTCGAGGTGTTGACGCCTCAAAATAAGTATACGGCGTCTATTTTGCGCAAAACTTGGCACACACGACCGCCTAGGCACGAGAAACTTGTGGGAGAAGACGGGACTCCAATCAGGTTCTCCCACAAGTTTCTCGTGCCTAGGCGGTCGTGTGTGCCAAGTTTCGCGCAAAACAGACGCCGTATGCTTATTTTGAATCATCAACACCTCGAATTCAAGTTTCTTAAGGAACTAGTTTGCCTATAATGAAATCCGACTCTAACTCCCAAACTAGGAACCCGATTGGTGTCCCGTCTTCTCCCACAAGTCTCTCGTGCCTAGGCGGTCGTGTGTGCTAAGTTTCGTGCCAAACTGATGCTGTTTGGTGATTTTGGGGCGTAAACACGTCGAATTCAAATTTCTTAAGGAACTAGTTTGCCTAGACCGAAATCCGGCTTTAATTCCCAAACCGGGAACCCGATTCGAGCCCCGCTGTCTCCCACAAGTCTCTCGTGCCTAGGTGGTCGTGTGTGCCAAATTTCGTGCCAAACCGATGCCGTTCGGCGATTTTTGGGCCTCAATACCTCGAATTCAAATTTCTCAAGGAACTAGTTTGCCTAGACCGAAATCCGGCTCTAGCTCCCAAACTGGGAACCCGATTCTAGCCCCGTCTTCTCCCGCAAGTCTCTTGTGCCTTGGCGGTCGTGTGTGCCAAGTTTCATTCTAATCAGACCCTGTCTGGTAATTTTGGGGCGTCAACAACTCGAATTCAAGTTTCTTACGCTGTGTTTGGTTGGGGGATTTGAGGAGGGATTTGGAAAGGGAAAAAGAAAAGTTAGGTGAAATGTGAATAAAATATACTCACATTTCACCTAGTTTCACACACCTTTTCCCTTTCCCTTTCCAAATCCCTCTCTAAATCTCCCAACCAAATACAGTGTTAAGGAACTAGTTTGCCCAGAGCAAAATCCGTCTCTAACTCCCAAACCGGGAACCCGATTGGAGTCCCGTCTTCTCCCACAAGTTTCTTGTGCTTAGGTGGTCGTGCGTGCCAAGTTTCGTTCCAAACCGACGCCGTTTGGTGATTTTAAGGTGTCAACACCTCGAATTGAAGTTTCTTAAGGAACTAGTTTGCCTAGAGTGAAATCCAGCTCTAACTCCCAAACCGGGAACCCGATTGGAGTCCCGTTTTCTCCAACAAGTCTTTCGTGCCTAGGCGGTCATGTGTGCCTAGTTTCGTGCAAAACCGACGCCTTTTGGTGATTTTGGGGCATCAACACCTCGAATTCAAATTTCCTAAGGAACTAGTTTTCTATACCGAAATCCAGCTCTCCCTCCCAAACCGGGAACCCGATTGGAGCCCTGTCTTCTCCCACAACTCTCTCGTGCCTAGGCGGTCGTGTGTGCCAAGTTTCGTGCTAATCCAACCCCGTTTGGGGATTTTGGGGCGTCAACACCTCGAATTCAAGTTTCTTAAGGAACTAGTTTGCCTAGAGCAAAATCCGGCTATAACTCCGAAATCAAAAACCCGATTGGAGTCCCGTCTTCTCCCAGAAATTTCTCGTGCTTAGGCGGTCAGTTGGGCCAGGTTTCGTTCCAAACCGATGCCATTTCGTGATTTTGGGGCATTAATACCTCGAATTCAAATTTCTTAAGGAACTAGCTTGCCTACACCGAAATGCGGCTCTAACTCCCAAACCGGGAACCCGATTCGAGCCCAGTCTTCTCTCACAAGTCTCTCGTGCCCAGGCGGTCATGCGTGCCGAATTTTGTGCTTGTCCGACCCCGTTTGGTGATTTTGTGGCGTCAACGACTCGAATTCAAGTTTCTTAAGGAACTAGTTTGCCTAGAGTGAAATCCGACTTTAACTCCCAAACCGGGAACCCGATTGGAGTCCCGTCTTCTCCCACAAGTTTCTCGTGCCTAGGAGGTCGTGTGTGCCAAGTTTTGCGCAAAACAGACGCCGTTTGCTGATTTTGGGGCGTCAACACCTCGAATTCAAGTTTCTTAAGGAATTAGTTTGCATATAGTGAAATCCGACTCTAACTCCCAAACCGGGAACCCGATTGGAGTCCCGTCTTCTCCCACAAGTCTCTCGTGGCTAGGTGGTCGTGTGTGCCAACTTTTGTGCCAAACCGACACCGTTTGGTGATTTTGGGGCATCAACACCTCGAATTCAAATTTCTTACGCAACTAGTTTGCCTATACCTAAATCCGGCTCTAACTCTCAAACCAGGAACCCGATTCGAACCCCGCCTTCTCCCACAAGTCTCTCGTGCCTAGGCGGTCGTGTGTGCCAAGTTTCATGCCAAACCGACGCCGTTTGACGATTTTGGGGCGTCACTACCTCGAATTCAAATTTCTTAAGGAACTGGTTTGCCTAGACCGAAATCCAGCTCTAACTCCCAAACTGGGAACCCGATTCTAGCCCCGTCTTCACCCACAACTCTCTCGTGCCTAGGCGGTCGCGTGTACAAAGTTCCGTGCCAAACCGACGCCGTTTGGTGATTTTGGGGTGTCAACACCTCGAATTCAAATTTCTTGAGGAACAAGTTTGCTTAGACCGAAATCCACCTCTAACTCCCAAACCAGGAACCCGATTCGAGCACCGTCTTCTCCCACAAGTCTCTAGTGCCTAGGCGGTCGTGTGTGCCAAGTTTCGTGCTAATCCAACCCCGTTTGGTGATTTTGGAGCGTCAACACCACGAATTCGAGTTTCTTAACGAACTAATTTGCCTATAGTGAAATTTGGCTCCAACTCCCAAACCGGTAACCCGATTCGAGCCGCGTCTTCTCCCACAAGTCTTTCGTGCCTAGGCGGGTCGTGTGTGTCAAGTTTCGTGCCAAACCAACGCTGTTGGGCGATTTTGGGGCGACAACACCTCGAATTTAAATTTCTTAAGGGACCAAATTGTCTAGACCGAAATCCGGGTCTAACTCCCAAACCGAGAACCCGATTCGAGCCCCGTTTTCTCCCACAAGTCTCTCGTGCCTAGGCGGGCGTGTGTGCCAAGTTTCGTGCCAAACCAACGCCGTTGGGCTATTTTGGGTCAACACCATGAATTTAAATTTCTTAATGGACCAAATTGTCCAGACCGAAATCCGGCTCTAACTCCCAAACCGGGAACCTGATTCGAGCCCCGTCTTCTCCCACAAGTCTTTCGTGCCTAGGCGGTCGTGTGTGCCAGGTTTCGTGCCATTCGATCCCCGTTTTGTGATTTTGGGGCGTCAACACCTCGAATTCAAATTTCTGAAGAAACTAGTTTGCCTAGAGTGAAATCTTGCCTAGAGTGAAATCTGACTCTAACTCCCAAACTGGGAACCCCATTGGAGCCCCGTCTTCTCCCACAAGTCTCTCGTGTTTAGGCGGTCGTGTGTGCCAGGTTTTGTGCCAAACCGACGCCGTTTGGTATTTTGGGGCGTCAACACCTCGAATTCAAATTTCTTAAGGAACTACTTTTGCCTAGACCGAAATCCGGCTATAACTCCCAAACCAGGAACCCGATTCGAGCTCGCATTCTCCCACAAGTCTCTCACGCCCAGCCGGTCGTGTGTGCCAAATTTTGTTCTTATCCCACCCCGTTTGGTGATTTTGTGGTGTTAACAACTCAAATTCAAGTTTCTTAAGGAATTAGTTTGACTAGAGTGAAACCCGGCTCTAACTGCCAAACCAATTTACGCCCCAAAATCACCAAACAGCATCTGTTTGGCACGAAACTTAGCACACACGACCGCCTAGGCACGAGAGACTTGTGGGAGAAGACGGGACACCAATCGAGTTCCTGGTTTGGGAGTTAGAGTCAGATTTCATTATAGGCAAACTAGTTCCTTAAAAAACTTGAATTCGATGTGTTGATGCCTCAAAATAAGCATACGGCGTCTGTTTTGCGCGAAACTTGGCACACACGACCGCCTAGGCACGAGAAACTTGTGGGAGAACCTGATTGGAGTCCCGTCTTCTCCCACAAGTTTCTCGTGCCTAGGCGGTCGTGTGTGCCAAGTTTCGCGCAAAACATACGCCGTTTGCTGATTTTGGGGCGTCAACACCTCGAATTCAAGTTTCTTAAGGAACTAGTTTGCATATAGTGAAATCCGACTCTAACTCCCAAACCGGGAACCCGATTGGAGTCTCGTCTTCTCCCACAAGTCTCTCGTGCCTAGGCGGTCGTGTGTGCCAAGTTTTGTGCCAAACCGACGCCGTTTGGTGATTTTCGGGCATCAACACCTCGAATTCAAATTTCTTACGCAACTAGTTTGCCTAGACCGAAATCCGGCTCTAACTCCCAAACCAGGAACCCGATTCGAGCCCCGCCTTCTCCCACAAGTCTCTCGTGCCTAGGCGGTCGTGTGTGCCAAGTTTCATGCCAAACTGACGCCGTTTGACGATTTTGGGGCGTCAATACCTCGAATTCAAATTTATTAAGGAACTGGTTTGCCTAGACCGAAATCCAGCTCTAACTCCCAAACCGGGAACCCGATTATAGCCCGTTGTCACCCACAACTCTCTCGTGCCTAGGCGGTCGCGTGTGCAAAGTTCCGTGCCAAACCGACGCCGTTTGGTGATTTTGGTCACTCGGTCTCTTGGTTAGAGCGTAGGTTGTTGGTGGTGTTGCATAGTTGGGTTACGGATACAGTTGATTTCGATGTTTTGGTCTTTGTAGATTTTGTGAAGTTTGATTAGTTAGTTTTGTTTCAGTCCCTATTTGGGTTGCATCTTTGTATTCTTTGCATCGTCTTGATGCTTTCTAATAAATTCTGATTATTTATCAAAAAAAACCCTTGAAAGTTTAACATAGAGAGAGAGAGAGAGAGAGAGAGAAATTCCCCTCACTGGCAAGGTTATACACTTCAAGAAGTGTCCATCCATTCATTATTTCATCAGTTCCTGAGTAAACTATCATGGATGACCATTGAGTCATTGACAACATCATGGACTAATCTTTTTATTTTTTCCTCTTTCTCTCTCCCTATTGCACACCGCTCTGGGGCCAGGGGGTGGTGGGGAGACAGATTATGTTTTTAAAATGTCAAGAAGAGACCTCCAATTAAAGAAGACGACTAGAAAAACTAACAATAGATCTGAAAAGGAGATAACTGAACAAATAACCAAGATACAGCTAAAAAACATATCATAGGTAATCATTGTTTTTTATCTACCAAATTCAGCACAAACATGATAGCCAATCCAAAAACCTAGCTGCAAAAATTTAACTTCATAAATGTCAACTCATTTATGCAAGATGTTAACATCCCATGATAAAATAATAAAAATAATAATGGCTAATTTGATTTCAAGCATGGGCAATGCTAATGGCAATTGAATGCGAGTACAACAAAAATCAGGACAAGGAAAGTGTAGAAAAAGCTCATTGTTAAATTCCACAAGGGAGATGTTTTATACAGAACCAAATTCGAATTCAAATTAATCATTCTACTACAATGCCAAATTTTGGCTTCATGTTCCAGATGCTTTATATGAGTTATTTGAGTACCTCCACCTCTAATGTTATTTCACTTTCAGATGCATAGCATTTTCCATGCACACCACTTGCTTTAAGAAAGAACCACAGCATACACAAGAAGTTTATGTCAAGTTGTTAGTTACAAGATTATGCACAGCATCATAATGTGCTGCATGTGCATATAATCCATTAAGGCTTCATTTTAGTGGTGTATTCTCTTCGACAATCTTTCTATCAATATTTCTAATTTTAAACTTAAAAAATTTGATATTATGAGGAATGTTGCAGCTTGATCAACTACCCAAAAATAACAAAAGGTGGCTCAGAGTCCATGCTACCTGTAGATCATAATGGGATATGTACCCCAAAACAAGACAACTAGAAACACTTCTTTAACAACTAAAAACAACTAGATAAATAACTTACAGCCAAAACCAGGAACGGGATCACTTCGCTAATTATTAGTGTAGACTTTACTCCAATGGCGCTAAAAAATCCAACAGCTCCAAAGACAGAAAGCAGAACTATCACAATTCCCGAAAGCGCAAGTAACACCTGCAATTCAAGCCATTAAGCATGGAAATGCAGAAAAGTACAAATAAGTTTTAATGTTGATCAGAAGTGTCAAATATATATTTCAAGAGCAAATGTCAAAAAAATAAAAGTTTCTATGACAATATATCATCAGAGGTAACTAAATGGGAGTTCATAAAGTCAGGTGGATTTTAAATTATCATGGAGAGGCATCTGCCCAAATTCGAGTCCAACAGAAGTCAGGTAATTAATTTATCACTAGGAATGGCAAATGTATGAATTCTGGCTGAGCCTGGTCTCATCGGTCATCCGCCTATTTGGGAATAACCTCTCGTCATAACAGTCTCTCCATGTGATTATTCACTTGCAGATCGCAGCTTTGACTGCGTTGATGGACATATGCTCTCCTAGATTTTGCACATTAATTTCCTTATAATGTATTCTACTTGTTTTCTACATTAGGCAACACACCAAGGAGCTTGAGGACATCAATGGTGAGAGAGACCAACACAGTACTATATACCAAAGGATAAAAAACAAAAAATAAAAATATCAAATATTGAGTACTTAAATTGAAAATCAATCATTCAAGCAATACAAAACTTCACAAAAGCCTAAAAATTTTAGACCAACAAAATATGAAATAGCCTTCCTTGCAGGTTTTAGAACAACTAGATGTATACTCATTTTGGATTCTGACAATCAATTCTGTTGAAGTCCTTCAGAAGACTCAGTTCGGAACAAAAAAACATAAAAGGGAACATCAAATGTATATTTCATGCTGAACTATAATGGTGAACTATGGAATGTCCTTACTCAGTAATTCTGACTCATAGTCGAAAACGACAAAATATAACCAAGTAACCAACAAGAATTCAGAAAGAATCATGCACAATGCTAGCAACTAAAATACCTGAGTCATCAGAATACAAAGATATTCACAAAATCAAAGGAGAAGAAATAAAATAATAATAATAATAATTGAAGTCACAAAACCCAAGTACTTTACCCATACAAATTCCATCATAGAATATCATCCCAAGTAACGGAATGTGCACTTTTGCGCCAAACAATGGAGTTAATTGTATAATTTGAGGGACTGCTTCCCTTTCAATCATAACAAGACAGCTTATTGCGCTTGCCAATTGGATTAACGATCTTTACTGAGGGTACTATTCCCCAAGCATTTTGGTTCCTGGCTTCTTTGAAAAGGTGCATCACCGCCTTTGACAATTTATCAATAAAGATACGAAAATAGAACTGGAAAAAAAAAATGAAAATGTTGTGCACGATTTGTCACTACTCCTTAAGTCATCATCATTTTGTGGGTACTCTATAAAGTGACCTTACATATGAGATATACTTCTCAGAGAGAGAGAGAGAGAGCAGTGACTGTTTTCACACGAGACCCTCTCCCCTTTTTATATAGAGCTTCCCTCATTGTAGAAAAATGATATTGAATTTGCAGTACTTTTATCTTTGGGGAAAACATCCATTCAATAGAGTTGATTTCCACCCTTGAGTTATGATTTGGAGAGATCCTCTCTAACATTTTTCAGCTTTCAGAGATGCACCATACGTCATTCCACTGCTGGCATAAATCCATCCTAGCCACCTCATGAGCAGAACAAAGGACAACAAAGCCCTGCACCCTTGACAACAGCTTAAGCCACAGGCAAACCTTGTGGAGCTTAGACGAGGTCTGGTAGCCTCTTTCAGGCTCTGACAGGCAGTTCGCATTTGCGACAAATACCGGGTCTATTAGGCTTCCCAGATGGTTTAAATTCAACCCCCTATAATTGGGGTCATTTACCTCACTTCATTGATCCACTCAACTCAGGCAATGCATAATGCCTAGTAATAGGCCACCAAATTTTTCCACAAGGTTTATTGAAATGGCAGCAATTAATAGAAACACAACCTTGATTGAGCTTTGTGCCCCCAAGGACAAATATTTTAATAAGCTTCATTATCCAGGGACAAAGATATGAAAACTAGAATTATGTCTTGAACACACATTATATCAGAGACCAGATAAACTCCTGACTAATTTTTAAAAACTGATGCACGGGTACTTTTACTGGGCCAAAGAAATTGTTAAATTCTTTGAGTATGAAGCCAAAAATGTCAGGAAAAAAGATAGAAATAAAAGTGGTGAAACAACATCAGTAGGATGTGAAGGTCTAGTAAAGGAAAAACTGAACATTCTGACGTTCAAAGAGAGAGAGAAAAAAAAAGTTATCCTCAGTAATGATTATACATACACACACACAAATATATTAATAGAGAGGGAAACCTGAAAAAAAGTGAAGTTCTACCTTGGACGAAATGTAGAATGTAGACAAATGCGGTGCATCTCCCAAAGTCACTGATATATAAGCAAACATTACAAGATAGCTTATCTGACAAGAATTGGGAAAACAGAGTAAAGACAAATTGTTGAAGGATTGATAAGATTCAGATGATGAAAACAAAGGCAATTAATAAACAATCATCAAAACCCAGAATGAACCAATCTCCAATCTTTAGTTCCAACACAACCCATCATCATCCACTGAGGCTACAGACTTAAAATACACAATTCCACATCCTCCACTTAATTGGGCAACACACACCCATTTCAAGTAACAGTCGAAATCTAGAATTCCAACTACAGATAAGAGAGAGAGAGAGACCTGTTTCTTCTGGCGAGCCAAATTCCAAATCCGCCAGCACATATTCTCGAGCCTAGTATTCCTCTCCTGAGGGCTCCTGGTCGCAGCAGCCTGCCAGCAGCAATCAACAATTACACATACATATATGCATACATGTAGAGAGAGAAAATGAATGAATGAATGATGAAACATACGCGAATCCAAGAGCAATAGAGATCGGTCTCATCGAATCAGCGCAGACGACATCCGGGTCGGGTGGATGCCGCCACAGCAGGAAGAAGCGATTTCCTCCCAACCAAACTGGCCCGGCGGCTTAAGGAGGAGGAGGAGGGGTTCTCACGGTACTGCTCATCATCATCAAAGTCATTTTCTCTGGTGATTTTTTTCCGGTGGTGGCGGCGTCGTTTTGCCAACTGCGAAAGCTCTTTCTTCGCGGTGGATCCCGAACCCACTTCCGCAAATTTCCTTAGCAGTTCATCTGATGAAGCCTTCGCTGTTGCTGGTGCACTCCCACTGTCCATTCTAGAGAGAGAAACCCTAACCAAAACTTTTCAGAGGGCGATAGTGGGTTTGGGATGTGAGCTTTAATCGCAATGAGGAGAGACGAGGATAAAAAGATGTAAGAGGAACATTTGTCCCGGTTGCAATTGTGTGAGAGAAATGTACCGTTGGGTGGCGGTGGTGAATATAGCCGTTGTTGGGTAGCAACCAAACACATACCTTAAAATTTTAATAAAAATTTTCATAATTAATTTTTTTTAAAATTATAATTCTAATAAAAAAAATTAATTTTTTTTTTAAATGTATAATTAAAAATACAATTCAATTTTTTTTTAAAAATTCATAACCAAACTTTTTTAAAAATTTTATTTAAAGAAAAATTTTAAAAAATATTTTTTTATTTTATGTTTTAAAATCATGATTTTATTTTTTAAAATATTTAATTTTTTTTAATTTCAAAAAAAATTGGATGGCCATATATATCTAAACCATAACAAATTATTTGACCAATACTTAAAAAAATAACAAAAAATATTTTTCAATAAAACAAAAAAATAAAAAATATATATTTTGATTAAAAAGTTTTTGAATTGAGTTTTGAGTTATACATTTGGTTATGAGTTTTAAAAATAATTTTTGAATTGAGTTTGGAGTTATGTGTTTGCTTATGATTTGAGTGTGGAATTGTGTTTTGAATTTAAAAAGTTTACAAAAATAAAATAAAATATTTAAAATGAAAAATAAATTTTTCTTAAACGTTTTTAAATATTTAAAAGAAATAAATTCGAAAAATTTCAAAATACAACTCAAAATTCAAAAAATTAAAATTCAAAATACAACTTAAAACTCTTTTCAAAACTCAAAATTCTTTTCAAAATTCAAAATTCAAAACCTCAAAAATATTTTCAAAACTCATAACCAAATAAATTTTTATTTTTTTAAAACTGAACTCACAACTCCACACTTAAAATCACAATTTCACACTTAAATCATAATTATAAAATTAAACTAAACGGATTTTACCCTTAACTCTTACACTCACTAATATGCCTTGCACATACTCGGGACATTTCCCTAAATAAGCTAAAATACTAAATCAATTCCCAAACTAAGCCTAGTTTTGAAAGAATTTCCAAAATAAGCTAAATCGTGGTTCACAACCACGATTTCAACGTGTGTACGCCTGTCTCGCGTGAAAATTGGGAAGTCTTAAAATCGTGGTTACAAAACGCGCTTTTGATTAAGAAATCGTGGTTACAAAGGCGCTTTTAATTAAATTTTTTTTCTTCTGAAATCGCTGTTCTGAATCATGATTTTATAAATAAATAAAAAAAAATCTTGTAAAATCGCTGTTCCTAACCACGATTTTATCAAAAAAAAATTCTTCTGAACTCGCTATTCCAAACCACGCTTTCACTGTGTGAAGAAAGCGTGGTTAGAAACCAGGCTTTCAACACTGCCCTCACATACATTCACAAATTTGACTCTGACACCAAACACAAACAAACACTCACACACACAATCACACTCAACATATATATATATAAATTTTATTTCATAAAATTGAAATCAATATTAAATATATATAATAATTCATAATAAGAAATAATAATCAACTATATAAAATAATTATTTTTTATTTTAATTCTTAATTTTTTTTTATTTTACTGTTTAGGGATAAAATTTATTTTTTTTTATTTTAGGGTTTAAGGTTTAATGTAAAAAAATTATTTTTTTATTTTAAGGTTTAGGATTTATAAAAAAAAAAAAATTAATTGGAACAAAATGTTTAAAAAAATCTTAAAACATAAACTAAAAAATATTGTTGTTCAAGGCTAAAATATTTATATTTATATTTATATTTATTATTTATGACAATGGGATCACACATATTATAATTGAAAAAAATTAATTAAAAAAAAATATTTGAAAAAAATTTAATTGGAAAAAACGTGGTTTGTAAAATTATTGAATTTTTTTTTTTAAAAAAATCGATGGTTTATAATTTATGTTTTTCTAAAAATAAACAGAAACCAGTTTATAAAATTTTTATAAACATAAACCAAAAACGTAAATGTTACCAAACGCTACCTTAGTGTTTAGGGATAAAATTTATTTATTTTTTTATTTTAGGGTTTGGGGCATGCACCAATAAATCCTAAATTTGTATCTTGTAACCCATTTGGTCCTATGAATTTTCTTATGAACCGCTAGGTCCTATCCCAATGTTAATGACCATTGAACATCATCGACATCAAACATTATCCATCAAACATCAGATTTATGAGTAACATCATCGAAACAACATCAAATATCATCAACAAAACAACATCAAACATCAAACATCAAAACATCATACAACATCATCAAAACAACATCAAAAATAACAATTAAATAATTTTTTAAATAACGATTAAACATCAAAACAACGATTAAACATTTTTTTAAATAATGATTAAATATCAAAATAACGATTAAAATAACATCAAACATAAAAAAAATGATTAAACAATTTTTTCTGATCAAACATCATCATCATAACAATTTTTTTTGTCCGAACATCATCCTAACAATTTTTTTGATCAAACATCATCATAACATTAAAAACATCTCAGATTGAAACCCAAATCTGATTCGGAACACATCTCAGATCTGATTCGGAGCACATCTCAGATCGAAACCCAGATCTGATTCGGAACACATCTCAAAAACCCACATCTTAGATCGGCTCTGTGAGAAATAGAGAGAGGGAGATGGGTTCGGAACCCAGATCTGATTCGCGGAGTAGGGATGATGCCTCGTACTTCGATATCGACTCCGACGGCGGAGGCCCCAATCTCTCTTTCCCTCCGCATTCAACTATTACTAAATTCAAGTCTCTGCTAATTTAGCTTATTAAAGAGTTGTACAGAAATGTTGATTACAGTTCGAAAATCAAAACCCTACTCGTCCAATTTTTTTTTTTTAAAAAAGTCACATCGTTCAATCAAAACTGCCCTAATAAATAAATGCAAACAATTGGAACAATTTCATTACTCTTCAACTATATGAAACACAGGATTGTAGATCAAAATTGCTTTGTTGAGACCTCTCATGGCAGACAACGCCATCTCCGCTCAGATCCAGCCGAGAGAACGCCTCTGCGCCGGTGCGAGTGCGAATTGATCTGGAAATTGATGATGTTCACATTTTTTATTTTTGATGATGTTTTATTAATGTTAATAATGTTTTGATGATGTTAATAATGTTGTTGATGTTACTGATGTAGATAGTGGGACTAAATGGTGCATAAGAAAACTTGTAGGACTAAATGGTTTAACTTTTTACCATATAGGATTTACTGGTAATTTTTTCTTAGGATTTAGGGTTTAGAATTTATAGTTTAATTCTTAATTTTTTTTTTTTTTTTTATAAATCCTAAACCCTAGAATAAAAAATAAATAAATTTTATCCCTAAATAGTAAAAAAAAAAAATTAAGATAGTAAATTTAGGGAAAAAAATTAAGATAGAAAAAAAAATTTAGCTTTAGAATTTACTATCTTAATTTTTTTTTTATTTTACTGTTTAGGAATAAAATTTATTTTTTTTATTTTTGGAATTTAGGGTTTAATTCTTAAAATTTATTTATTTTTATTTTAGGGTTTAGGGTTTAGGATTTAGGATTTAGAATTTATAGTTTAGGATATAATTTTTTTTTTTATAAATCTTAAACCCTAAAATAAAAAAAAATTTAAGAATTAAACTTTAAACCCTAAAATAAAAAAAATAAATTTTATCCCTAAACAGTAAAATAAAAAAAATTGAGAATTAAAATAAAAAGTAATCATTTTATATAGTTGATTATTATTTGTTATTATAAATTATTATATATATTTAATATTGATTTCAATTTTATGAAATAAAATTATATATATTTTTTAAAATTTGTATATATATATATATGTTGAGTGTGACTGTGTGTGTGAGTGTTTGTTTGTGTTTGGTGTCAGAGTCAAATTTGTGAGTGTATGTGAGGGCAGTGTTAAAAGCGTGGTTTCTAACCACACTTTCTTCATAGTGAAAGCGTGGTTTGAAACAGCGAGTTCAGAATAATTTTTTTTTTTTATAAAATCGTGGTTAGGAACAGCGATTTCACAAGAAATTTTTTTTTTGGATAAAATCGTGATTCAGAACAGCGATTTCAGAAGAAAAAAAAATAATTAAAAGCGCCTTTTGTAACCGCGATTTCTTAATCAAAAGCGCGTTTTGTAACCACGATTTAAGACTTCCCAATTTTCATGCGAAACAGGCGTACACATGTTGAAATCGTGGTTGTGAACCACGATTTAGCTTATTTTGGGAATTTTTTCAAAACTAGGCTTAGTTTGGGAATTGATTTAGTATTTTGGCTTATTTAGGGAAATGTCCCCACGTACTCTCTCTCTCTCTCTCTCTCTCTCTCTCATACAGAGATGAAATTAGGATTTTTATTACTACAGGGGTTAAAAGATGAATAATATTTTTTTACCGTATAGACAAATACACATATATATGTACAATATGATATATAAATTATATATATACACATAAAAAAATTAAATATCATATAAACTGTAACGCCCTCAAAAAAATACATAAAACCCAACATTCTTGACATGCATCGATATAAGAGAAATAAACATCTTTCTATTCATCGGAGTAGTTCTTACAAAAGCATTACATGTTGACAACAAAAGTAAATGCCCTATGGGCTTACAACTTTTCAAGCCAACACTTGGTCACAAGAAGAGGGTACTAACCCAAATACATGTTAAATCCCTGGTCTGAATTTACATGTAATACATCAAAAGATAACAAAAAAGAACAACAAAAGTCTTTCAGCCTCTAGCCTCCCAAGCTACGTCCTTGGAGGTGGCATACCATCTGTACCTGAAAATGATGTCCCATATAGGGTGAACCAAAGCCCAATAGAGATATACTTAGCATTTGATAGATGGTTAACACTTATGAAACCATTTACAACATAACTCAGTTCCATGACATAATGTCCATGTTACATTCCACTTTCCGTTACTTATACAATTTCAATTTATAATCTTGGCTCAGAACCTGGCCAAACAATTTGATGGGACCACATCCCATATTTAACACATCCTTTATTTACAATTCATATGAAACCAAAGTTCATATCAACACTTCCATACTTCCAGAGATACACATAATTGCTGTGTCAATATTTCAAGTTAATACACATATTTGCTGCATTAACGGAGTCCATCCCATATCTCCTCCCAAACAGGTTTGAGAGTCCATCCCCTATCTCCCCTCAAACCATGGAGTACATCCCCTATCTCCTCTCAAACAACATGTATAAACAATGTAATAGAACACTTGTCATATACAATACTCAATAATACACATATTTGCTGTATTAATCCAACCGTCATATTCAATGACATAACCAAGGTGATTAGTTTCAGTTTTCCCTAATCAACATGCAGTGTCTACAACAATCAAGACTATCCTCCACCGATAGCCTAAAGCAGATATTTCTAAACAGAACATAAATGCATCAACAGATATAATATCACAATTTTCATAGGTGAGTGATAAATTAATCCAACTATACCATTTATTCTCATAGTTTTCCAATTTTATTATTCTCAACTCAATTTTACATTTTCCCAAATTAATTATACAAATTAATTTATCTCAATAATTAAGGCATTTTCCCCATTTATCAAAAATTAACCCTAAGGTTCAATTTCCTCTATTTGACATTAAAAATGCCATTTTCCAAGTCTTACATACACAGAGTTGAATATATGAAAAACCCCTCTTTTATATAAATTACACAACCACCCCAATTTTTTTCAAAATTACACAACTTCACCAACTACTCAAAATGACCAAAATTAAAGACAAAACTCATAAGATGGAGTAGGGTATCCCTACCTCAAAATTAGAAGCTCAAAGAAGATGATAACCCAAAACCAAAGTGCTCCAAATCCAAGATTTTTCAGATCAAAACGAAGCCCTCAACACACTCTATCTTTCTTACAAAGAACCTAGGGTAGAAACTCACTATAGGTAGATCAATCCTTAAAGAGAAGGTAAGTGTAGAGAGAGAGAGAGTCGGATTCTAGGGTTTTGAAATGAGAGGAGATGAAAAAGTGAAGTTTTCCCTGCTGCTGCCTACTAATATAACACAGGCTCGCTCGAGCGACCAAACACAAAGAAGTCTCGCTCGAGCGAAGAAAGTCTCGCTCGAGCCAAAAATTCAAACATTCAGGTCTACAACCAGATGCACGCTCGAGCGATAGAATGCTCGCTCGAGCGAAGAACTCGAAAACATACACCTCGCTCGCTCGAGCGAAGAAAAGCTCGCTCAAGCCAAGAATTGCAACTCTCAGGTCCAAACCCAGACGCAGTCGCTCGCTCGAGCGAAGGACCAAAAAACAAAGAGCTCGCTCGAGCGACAAAGTGCTCGCTCGAGCGACAAAGTGCTCGCTCGAGCGAAGGACCAAAATTCTGGACAGCAACCATTTGCTCCCAATCACTCCCAACCTGTAACAAACCTGCCCAACACATCTTATAACTAAAAAATAAGGAATTAAAGAATGACAACAAGATATATACAACAACAAGATCCACAGAACCTAAGTCCGGATACAATAATCAAATAGGGAAAGACCGGGGTCACTATATAAACAATCTCTAATAGAATGAATAAATTTTTTTCTAGAAAAATAACAGAGAATAAAAGATGAGAAAAGAATGAAGTATATATCTTTTATACGCCAACACAGACTAGACTTGCACTACTACACAGATTTGACTTGCACACCCTACGCATACTGAATATGCATCCCTACATAGACTAAGGTCTTGTTTGACAAGTGGTGATTTTAGTCAAAAAGCCAAAAAGTCACTAAAAAAATAAAAAAACTAACAACTTATACAAAAAAAATCAAAGATTTCATTTTCCTCTCTACTTATTGCACATCTTTTTGTAAAAAAACCAAAAACTCATCCCAAACATACTAGTTTTTTTATATCATATTTTAGCCAAAAAGTCAAAAAATTACTGAAAAAACATGTTCTCAAACGAGGCTTAAACATGCGCCCCACACAGATTAGATTTGCACCTATGACAACCCTCACCACTGATTAATGCTAAATTGTGATTAAGCATGATAAGTAACTGATTAGAATGCAATTCTGAATTAACTGCATGAATGTATTGGTTTAAATGCATTTCTATCTGTTTGACTGTTGATTGATCTGTTCGTGTTTTTATTTCGAACTATAAATTGAAGGCCTTATCGGCGGCCGAATCTGAAATTGATTAGTGTTTCATGCTACTTAGAATTTATGTGATTTTATGGTAAATTTAATTAAAATTTGATTTGGAATGATTAAATTGGATTAATTAATGCAAATTACATTAGTTTAATTATTTACCTAATTGCCATTGAAGTGGGCCACTACCTACAACATTGTTTGGAGCATTTTCGATGCATCATTCTTGTTCATCTCTAGAGGCCATAACCGAGAGAGTGAGAGAGAGTAGGAAAACTTGATTTCAGTAGGGGATTGCTTGGAGAATTAGAAGAATTGAAGGATTCATTGCATATTTGAGCTCCTACACCTTGGAATTGAAGACCTAAGGTAGGATGTTCACCCTTTAGTTTGTGAATTTAAGTTAATTCTTGCATGGTTCATGGAAGCCTAGAGTTTAAAGTCAAGAATTGGTTTAAAGAGTGGGATTGTGTAGTAATTCATGCATGCATGTCCTTATATTGAAGTTTTGAGATTGTTTTCATGGGAATTCCTACATGCATATTTACATTTTGGTTGAAATCCATGAATTCATCATGTTTTTTAGGGAATTGGCTCTTTGGAGCATGTATTAGAAGCTTTGAATTCATTAGAACAATTGCATGTTACATGTAGATCATGTTCATGAAGTTTTGTTTGAAATTGTGTTTAATTGACTTACCTTTGGGCTTTGATTTTACAAATTGATCTTTAAAACATGTTATACTATGAGTTTACAAGTGTTTTCCAGAAAATGGGCCCAAAAGGTTGAGATTTGAGGTGTTGGATACTTGGTTTGAACTTTGAAGGCAAATTTGGAAATTCTAGAATTTGGCTTCTTCGCTCAAGCGAAGGATTCCACGCTCGAGCGACCATCGTTTTGTTCTGATCTCCGCTCAAGCGAAGGAATGCTGGCTCGAACGTAGATTGCAAGCTCTTAGGTTTTGGTGCACGCAGATGCACACTCGAGCGAAGAGACCTACGCTCGAGCGAAGAGTTGTGTCTCACGCTCGAACGAGCATCGAGCATAGATTTGCACCATCCAGTACTTTTGTATTTTTACAGATCACTCGAGCGAAGGAGTTCACGCTCGAGCGACCCCTCTGTTTTGGTAAGCTCACTTGAGCGAAGAAAGCCACGCTCGAGCGAGACCCCTATTTTCAACAAATTTTGAAAAGTGTTTTAAAATACATCTTTGCATCCTTATTCCATCCTAGGCATTCCTAGGCCTAGTTTAAGACATCTTAATGGGGATATTGATGTAGAACCACACCAAGTCAAGTTAGGGGTTAAGTTATTAAACCCAAGTGTATAACTTAGTGTGTGTTCGTTCTGTAACTGTTGGGTTGGCATCCGAGGACGCTCACTAGCTTGTCTTTAACACTGTGCTTTGTAAGTAACAATGTTGTAAAGATATGTTCAATCATGAATATTTTCAGAATGATCAACTGTACTGCTTTCTGAAATGATATTTCTTATCGAATGAATGTTTGTCCTATTTGTGAACTGTATTCGTGGCATCCATAGCAATTTACTATTACTGTACAGTTACTGCTACTGTTACAGAGATATCTGTCGGTTCCAATGCTTGAAACCACTACTGTTTACTGATATGATGGCCATCAACTAACTGTTCGGTCTGTTAAGACCCACTGTACTACTTTACTATTGGATGTACCACATATGACTATTATGGCTTCTAAATAACTGATATGACATGAAATATGAGCCATTGATTGAATAACTGATATACTGATGCAAATGATTGTTTTAAATACTGAAAGGACATTCATTCTTAACCTCTTTACGCATATGTTATTCATTGGGCTTACTGTTTATATTTATATGTAGGCGTCCAGGCACCGAATCGGAGTTAGGAGCATCGGGTTAGCTCCCTTTTGTCAAGCCAACCGTTGTTCCTCGCTTTGAGGTTCCAAATCTGTTCAAGCTAAGGCTGCTTTTGGGGTGTCTCAGTTTCACCCGTTTGTCACTGTTTTGTAATGACTGAATAAGACTTGTACTGTACAGTTATGGTGAAGGGATTTGGTCCCTAACCTGAATGTTGTATATATGTTTTGTTGATGTATGTAAATATGTTCTGAAAAGTCTTTTTGTATACAAAATGTCACAGCTCATTGGACATCTTTTATTACTGTTATGACTTCCGCCAGCCCCTATACTCTGTATTACTGTCTTTATTGTTAAGCAGGCCTTCGGTAATCACGGATTACTGGCCGGTTACGGTGCTAAACCCATAGGGGCGGGTTTGGGTCGTAACAGCACCCTTACACAAATTCAACTTGCACCATTCATAGATTTAATTACACCCTACACAGACTAAGCTTGCACTCTCATATAGATTTGACTTGCACGCCAACATAGACTAGACTTGCACAACTACAAAGATTTGACTTGCACACCACATAGACTAAACTTGCACCCTCACATAGATTCGACTTGCATGCTAACACAGACTAAACTTGCACCACTACATAGGTTTAACTTGGACACCACACATACTAAACTTGCACCTACACATAATGAACATATACCCCCACATATAATGGACTTGCACCCTACAAAGTACTTTAAAAAATATATATATATCTGAGTTATTTATAAATAAAAAAGATATTACAAAAATATTTCTAATATTTTATATTATTTTTTTAATTAATTTTTAAATAAAAAATATTATTTTATCTGCGAAGAAAAAACGTAGAGACTAATAAAAATATTAACTCAAATTATACAAATAATATAAAAATATTATTCAAACATACAAATATTATTTTCATTAAAAACAAAAATAGAATCATATTGTCACGCCCCAAACCCGCCCCTAAAAGTTTGGGCATGACCTATTAGGAAACGGACACTAAATCTGATATACATAACATATGGGGCCTGAACGGAAGCATTAATATCATAAATGAACGTAAAATAATATCCATTGAGCTACCACTACTATGCCAGGATCATAACATTTCATAAGGTAGATAAACATATAGTGACGTGCATCCGAGAACTTAGCTATATACATATAAATATACAGACCCAGCCCCTAAGATTGGGCATAACAAAAACATTGAAAGGAAAAAGGATCATATACATTTCATCCTTAGTTAGACATTCAGGGTCCAAAAATCAAAGCTTAGTAAAGCTCCACAAAATGAGCGGCCTTAGTCTAAGTGCCTCGGCACTTGGGGTTGACAAAAGAGGAACAGAGGCCACGGGTTAAGACTGACGTCCAAGTTGAGTGCCTACAGAAACAGACATGACATAAAGTGAGCCAAGCTCAGTGAATAATAATACAAGAACAATTCAATGCTCAACTTGAATTATAATACATATCAATGCATATAAATAAAGAGATCATATGGTTAATGTAATTCTGTACCAATTTCAGAACAGCCTTAGGCCCAGTCTTTAAACAGAATGGCTTCAAGCCCTTGAACATAGTGGCATTAAGCCCTTAAACAGAGTGGCATTAAGCCCTTAACAGAATGCAGAACGGCCTCAGCCCTGTTCATGCATGTGTGAACTCAAGAGGTGGCTCGTACGGATTCTAGAGGTGACTCGCATTGCAGCACTTAGTTCCGTACAACACTTTGTTTTATACTAACAGATTATATAGAATGTCCATAGGCCCAAATATTAACAGATTGGCCATAGGCCTCACAAATGTCACAGAACGGCCATAGGCCTCATAACTTTCATAGAACGGCCATAGGCCTCATAACTTTCACATCGGCTTTAAGCCCAGTTCACATATGTATGGACTCAAGAGGTGGCTCGTACATATTCTAGAGGTGACTCACATTACAGCACTTAGTTCCGTACAGCACTTTGTTCTATACCAGAAATCATTAGGTTTAACATATATCATTAGAACGGACTAGTCCCGGAGTATACAGAGATACACAGATTCTTTCCATCATTCACATGAGTCAACATAGTTAATTTACGTTTAACAAAGTGTTACTGATATTTACCACCAAGAGGTAAAAGCATTTTACAGATTAAATGATTCCAAAGATACGTAGATACCGTAATTTCGTAATGCACATACATTCCACTTGTTCGTCTTGAATCAATACAACTGACTTGCAGATAACAGAGTGTTAGTATTCATTATCAACAATAAATATAACATATTACCCCAATAATGCTTTTAGATTTTCCCATGGTTTATCATACGTTGACATAATTGTCCCACGAATAACAGAACAATAATATTAACGATGAACAGAAGGTAAATGCTCCATTACATTAATAGGGGTAGAGCCATTCACATCACAACGTGAGTCACATAGTTATGTTATTGATATTCAATTCTTTCCTTCGATTAAGTTACATACAAGTCAATCCGATATTTAACGTAGTTTCTTAACGGTCACTAACATATGAAGCAACCTTCAGTTCGATCCGATTATTCATTTCAATGATCCATTCTAGGTAGATATCAATGTCATTAAACATGGGTTGAACCAAACAACTGTAGGGGTCCCTAATAGGATATTCAGGATATCATGTTCTTAGTGAATAGATTTTACATTCACAATTCCTTAAGTAAATGTACAATTACGGTACTATTACTCACAGTGGTAGGTCTCTGATAGCGGTGGAACGATGTCCTCGTCTTGACCTACAAACATAATGCACATAGCAGATTATGAGAATAAAACCAATCTCTTTTTATTCCTTACTCAATAGCTATGGTGGTTCTAGACTCATTAGTCCTCCATAGGTTATCATAAAATAGGAGAAATAGATAGGAGAAAGGTTCAGGCGAAGAAACGGTGCAAACTCAATAAATAGAAAGTGAATAGTCATCACTAATTTGGGCATAACTATTTATGTACGTAGAATTTTGGAGAGAGACCACCACCATTGGAAACTAGACTTCTGTGGGGCTTGATTTTAGGCTCAAGAATCACTCAAAACGGAGTCCGGATGCAAAATATATGCTTGTTCAAAGTTACAAGGTATAAGCTGAAATAGGGTTGGCCGCTCGTGCGCCCACTTTGGCCGCTCGTGCGGCCCAATTCCGCTCGAGTGGAAGAACCCGGCCGCTCGAGCGCCCAAAAGCAGAATGAAAACCTCTTTTTCTTCTTCATGTCCGCTCGTGCGGTGCCCATGGCCGCTTGTGCGGTCTGGGCAAAAAAAAAACTAGTCCGAAATTTACATAAAACCCAACTTAGAGAACACATAGCAAGGTTCAAAATAGATCAATCTAACACAAAATAAAGCTCAAAATCACATGGAAAATTAATCATAAATCAACTTAGGTTCTTAATCACTTTGAATTCATAATTATAATCAATCATAATCCAATTCCATGGAATTTCTAACTTTCTCACACACACACACACACATATATAACCATTTGGTCATGAAATGAATTTAAGCTTAATAATAGAAGAAATAGAATGAAATTCTCAGTAGATGATTCAAGTTAAGTTTAAACAATCAACTAACCCCAAGCACACACACAAGACCACAATTACAAACCCTAAATGACATGAATCAAAAGGAAATTCTTACCCCACTCCATAACTAAGGTTACACAAGATGAATTAAATTTATCTTGAGCTTGATTCTCTTAAATTCCTTTCAATCTCCCTTCTTCTTGATGAATTTCTCATCTTCCCTTCAATCCTCTTCTTCTCTAATTTTTCTCTCCATGAGATATTTTTGAGTGATGGTTCCAAGTCAATTGTATAAGAAGCATTGATACATACATATATAAAAAGTGAATAAGACGAAATTTAATCAGTTTAATCATTCCAAATTGAAATTTCACAGAAAATCATATTATGACTTAAAAATTATGCTGATCCTAGATGTAAAATCAATTTCATATAATTATGCTTCTAAGGCTTTCAATTTCTGATTCAAACACTAGAATTGTAACATATATTTCTCATATTAAACAGATACACATCCATAAGCATAAGATTCACTTCATTAAACTTACTTTCACATAAAGTTTTACAATAAGTACTTAGATGCACAGAATAAAGGACCGAAAGTGTATCCGGAAACATGTACGAGGGTCGGGTTATTACACTCCCCCCCTTAAATAAGTTTGGTCTCTCAAACTTGTTTTACCATGTGACAGATTAGCAATCTCAGTCTCACATTATTGTCCAATTCTGTCATAGATGTTCACATTCCTCAGTTTGAACAGTTCTCAGGTTAACCTAATACTTATCGCAGTCATTCCAAAGTTTTTAACATAATAAGCATCTCATGATTTGATCCAACTAGTCGTTTCGATGTCTATTTAGGCAGGTAGAAATGAAAATAACCATTCCATACATTTATTTTATAAGATCATGCGTCAAGTAAGATAAGACTACAAGAGTCCATTGCAAAATATTTAAGGCATAAAATCCTCAGTAGGCAGGGTCGATAATCATAATATTTCCCGATCAAAGTTTCACAATGTTAATTCCCAAATACAAAACATACAATTCTTAAATACAGGAATATAGTCGATTCCGTTTTCTCTAGGCACATAAGTCACACATTCCACAGCATACAGTAATTCCAATCACAATATGTTCTTTACTATGTTCATATCCAGGTTGACCCGATATTAATAGTTCATATGCAAATCTCATTACTTGTTAAATTCCATATTATAAGTCACTTAGAGATAAACTGGTAACCCAAGCTGTACATCATCGTCACAAAAATCAATTATGTAGTTAAATTCAAATCATATAATGCATAATGAAATTGAATATCAAAGTCACCAACAAGGTTTAACAGGGTATACATCATTCCAACAGGCATAATAAGTTGCGTACGCATGTAGTCACTAGCTTCACAATTGTTCTTAGTATTTCCATTTCCGTAAATATATCAAAATCATATCGTTATATGGACTCAAAACCATATATACTAATTGTTGACAAAATCAGAACGATGGGAAGAAGAATCCTAATCAATATCGTTAATTCTTCACAGTATTACTCCTAAATACAGTAACACAAGAAGAACCATATTCCAAATCCAACAATTACAACAACATCAAACTAGCATCATATACTTTTGCAATTTTCTGTAAATGTGTCATGAGAGACCCTTAATTAGAATATCATAAGTTTGGATCTGAGCCATAGAAACAAAAAGGGAGCCATCCAAAAATAAAACCAGAATCAAAGTCAAAATCATGTTCAATTAATCAATTATAGCAGTAAGGTGTAACATCCTCCTTAATTTGGCCCTTTTTAATCCTTTCAGTGTTCCACTGTTCAGATATTTGTTTGATGAACATTACATACCAGTTAATTAATACAAGTAGAGTATCCAACCACTTTTCATACATAGGTTATGCTAGGTCCATTCGTAGGGTCATATCTTCCTTTAGTCTATAGTAATCACATTCATCTGGATTCCATAATATCTAGAATTTCAACAGTATAACGAGAAAGTGATCAGAGTTAGAATTGTTGGCAAGATCAATTTAACATGATATTAAATCATTCATAACCACATAATAAATATTGTTCAACTCCGTGTAAACCTGCAACAAGAGGTAAATGCCCAGTGCACATCTTTAATCAAACATTAATATAGCATATTCCCATTTCCATTTGTTTCTATCAGAGTTCACAATGTCATATAGAACAGTTTATATTATAACCTTCAAATACGAAATAGAAATTAATTTGACAATTTGCAATATCTAACATTTGCATATTTACATAGAAATATATCACAGAAATGACTTCTCAATCTTAAGTCATTACTACCCATAGGCAGGGTTTTTGTTCCTGTGGGAAATTATCAAATCCCCATTTATTTAATTGATCGCAAAGTAGTCAATAACTACCCATCATTTTACAAGTATCATGTGGGCAGACATATAACCTAGATGAGGTCCTTCATGTCATTTAACCATTCCTTATAAAATATCCTGATTATAGATTACAGACTACTCATAAACAAAATTTCCATAACCAAATCCCGTTTACACATAAACAGAACTCATTCGACATTATCAATAATCCTCTGGTTCCCCATCAGAAATCGTCAATAATTTTCTCAGTTCACGAAATTACATTATTTACATGTTGTTTCAAGATCAATAACCAATTTCTCAGCATAGCTTATCTATTTAACCATCAGTAAGAAGCAAATTCACAATCAATTAACTCCTTTCACAATTTTAAGGGGAATCTCTATATGCATAACTTCTTATTATAGCCAGTCATACTCAACATAATTTCAATTATCTCGCAAAACACATCTTATCAAAATATTCAAATATAGTAACTTCTCAAAATCACAGATCTAAACATTATTTTGGCAAGGAAGACATAACTGTATCATAAGGGTTAGAGGATCACATATATCGTTTCTTTGGTCTTAAAAGTATTCCATACTTAGAGTTTAATCACTCCATCTAAACAGATGCTAGGAAGCACAATCACGTTATTATCGTTTCTCACGGGTAATTACCAACCCATAATAACAACAGATGTCACACATTGGCATATAAATTGTCTTACCGATGAGTTCGAACCCTCACTATGCTTCCGCTGCGCAACTCTGTTAATTTAATCCCATAATTTTCCTTTTCATTCTGTCTAACCATGCGGGGGTAGAACCCTCCGGATCTTCCATCTTTTTGCTTACCATGTTCTGCATCACAATCAATCACTATATATACAAAGAATGTACGATAGACATGGATCATGATCATTAGCGTTAACAGATACACTTAACGTTGCCATCCATCTTTTCATATGCAATAAGGATGTCATGCATGATCCCTAGTTTTTTCTAGACATCCTAAAGCTCAATGGATTCGTGTGTGAGATAGTAACTCATGCTCTGATACCACTTGTCACGCCCCAAACCCGCTCCTAAAAGTTTGGGCATGACCTATTCGGAAACGGACACTAAATCTGATATACATAACATATGGGGCATGAACGGAAGCATTAATATCATAAATGAACGTAAAATAATATCCATTGAGCTACCACTACTATGCCAGGATCACAACATTTCATAAGGTAGATAAACATATAGTGACGTGCATCTGAGAACTTAGCTATATACATATACATATACAGACCCAGCCCCTAAGTTTGGGCATAACAAAAACATTGAAAGGAAAAAGGATCATATACATTTCAACCTTAGTTAGACATTCAGGGTCCAAAAATCAAAGCTTAGTAAAGCTTCACAGAATGAGTGGCCTTAATCTAAGTGCCTCGGCACTCGGGGTTGACAAAAGAGGAACAGAGGCCACGGGTTAAGACCGACGTCCAACTTGAGTGCCTACAGAAACAGACATGACATAAAGTGAGCCAAGCTCAGTGAATAATAATACAAGAACAATTCAATGCTCAACTTGAATTATAATACACATCAATGCATATAAATAAAGAGATCAAATGGTTAATGTAATTCTGTACCAATTTCAGAATAGCCTTAGGCCCAGTCTTTAAACAGAATAGCTTCAAGCCCTTGAACATAGTGGCATTAAGCCCTTAAACAGAGTGGCATTAAGCCCTTAACAGAATGCAGAACGGCCTCAGCCCTGTTCATGCATGTATGAACTCAAGAGGTGGCTCGTACGGATTCTAGAGGTGACTCGCATTGCAGCACTTAGTTCTGTACAGCACTTTGTTTCATACTAACAGATTATACAGAATGTCCATAGGCCCAAATATTAACAGATTGGCCATAGGCCTCACAGATGTCACAGAACGGCCATAGGCCTCATAACTTTCACATCGGCTTTAAGCCCAGTTCACATATGTATGGACTCAAGAGCTGGCTCGTACGGATTCTAGAGGTGACTCGCATTACAGCACTTAGTTCTGTACAACACTTTGTTCCATACCAGAAATCAGTAGGTTTAACATATATCATTAGAACGGAGTAGTCCTGGAGTATACAGAGATACACAGATTCTTTCCATCATTCACATGAGTCAACATAGTTAATTTACGTTTAACAAAGTGCTACTAATATTTACCACCAAGAGGTAAGAGCATTTTACAGATTAAATGATTCCAGAGATACGTAGATACCGTAATTTCGTAATGCACATACGTTCCACTTGATCGTCCTGAATCAATACAACTGACTTGCAGATAACAGAGTGTTAGTATTCATTATCAACAATAAACAGAACGTATTACCCCAATAATGCTTTTAGATTTTCCCATGGTTTATCATACGTTGACATAATTGTTCCACGAATAACAGAACAATAGTATTAACGATGAACAGAAGGTAAATGCTCCATTACATTAATAGGGGTGGAGCCATTCACATCATAACGTGAGTCACATAGTTATGTTATTGATATTCAATTCTTTCCTTCGATTAAGTCATACACAAGTCAATTCGATATTCAACGTAGTTTCTTAACGGTCACTAACGTATAAAGCAACCTTCAGTTCGATCCGATTATTCATTTCAATGATCCATTCTAGGTAGATATCAATGTCATTAAACA
Organism: Camellia granthamiana; assembly: GCA_036172215.1. Classification (NCBI taxonomy): domain Eukaryota; kingdom Viridiplantae; phylum Streptophyta; class Magnoliopsida; order Ericales; family Theaceae; genus Camellia; species Camellia granthamiana. The sequence goes on along the minus strand of CM069912.1, from coordinate 79,519,812 downwards.
TGGATTGAACCAAACAACTGTAGGGGTCCTTGATAGGACATTCAGGATATCATGTTCTTAGTGAGTAGATTTTACATTCACAATTCCTTAAGTAAATGTACAATTACGGTACTATTACTAACAGTGGTAGGTCTCTGATAGCGGTGGAACGATGTCCTCGTCTTGACCTACAAACATAATGCACATAGCAGATTATGAGAATAAAACCAATCTCTTTTTATTCCTTACTCAATAGCTATGGTGGTTCTAGACTCATTAGTCCTCCATAGGTTATCATAAAATAGGAGAAATCGATAGGAGAAAGGTTCAGGCGAAGAAACGGTACAAACTCAATAAATAGAAAGTGAATAGTCATCACTAATTTGGGCATAACTATTTATGTACGTAGAATTTTGGAGAGAGACCACCACCATTGGAAACTAGACTTCTGTGGGGCTTGATTTTAGGCTCAAGAATCACTCAAAACGGAGTCCGGATGCAAAATATATGCTTGTTCAAAGTTACAAGGTATAAGCTGAAATAGGGTTGGCCGCTCGTGCGCCCACTTTGGCCGCTCGTGCGGCCCAATTCCGCTCGAGTGGAAGAACCCGGCCGCTCGAGCGCCCAAAAGCAGAATGAAAACCTCTTTTTCTTCTTCATGTCCGCTCGTGCGGTGCCCATGGCCGCTCGTGCGGTCTGGGCAAAAAAAAAACTAGTCCGAAATTCACACAAAACCCATCTTAGAGAACACATAGCAAGGTTCAAAATAGATCAATCTAACACAAAATAAAGCTCAAAATCACATGGAAAATTAATCATAAATCAACTTAGGTTCTTAATCACTTTGAATTCATAATTATAATCAATCATAATCCAATTCCATGGAATTTCTAACTTTCTCACACACACACACATATATATAACCATTTGGTCATGAAATGAATTCAAGCTTAATAATAGAAGAAATAGAATGAAATTCTCAGTAGATGATTCAAGTTAAGTTTAAACAATCAACTAACCCCAAGCACACACACAAGACCACAATTACAAACCCTAAATGACATGAATCAAAAGGAAATTCTTACCCCACTCCATGACTAAGGTTACACAAGATGAATTAAATTTATCTTGAACTTGATTCTCTTAAATTCCTCTCAATCTCCCTTTTTCTTGATGAATTTCTCATCTTCCCTTCAACCCTTTTCTTCTCTAATTTTTCTCTCCAGGAGATATTTTTGAGTGATGGTTCCAAGTCAATTGTATAAGAAGCATTGATACATATATATAAAAAGTGAATAAGACAAAATTTAATCAGTTTAATCATTCCAAATTAAAATTTCACAGAAAATCATATTATGACTTAAAAATTATGCTGATCCCAGATGTAATATCAATTTCAGATAATTATGCTTCTAAGGCTTTTAATTTCTGATTCAAACACTAGAATTGTAACAGATATTTCTCATATTAAACAGATACACATCCATAAGCATAAGATTCACGTCATTAAACTTACTTTCACATAAAGTTTTACAATAAGTACTTAGATGCACAGAATAAGGGACCGAAAGTGTATCCGGAAACATGTACGAGGGTCGGGTTATTACACATATGAAAATGAAAACGATATTTTTTTTATCAAGCTACTTTTAATTTTTTTTTAAATAAAAGAAAAAATTTAAAAATTCAACCAAACAGTTTACGTTTCAAACTTAAAACTAGTTTAAAAAAAATTAATCGCATAGCATATTTCAATTTTATAAATAGTTATAAAAATAGTAAAAATTAGTCACAGGAAAAAAAAATTCACATAATATTGTAGACACCCCATTTTGACCGGCCCTAAGACTTGGGCGCTTTCTTTTGATTACCTGATGATGACAATCAGAATGTGTTTCTCACAAAATTATTAGTAAGAGAGCTTGGAATTTGAGCTTTATTCATAACCGTAAGCCTATATTGGCCAAGTGTTTAAGCCCTGTGGGACACCTGGAGTGAAATGGGACCAAACCGGAGCGAAACAAGACCAAACCAAAGCAAAAAGGGACAAAATCCACCCTAGCCGGTCAACCGGTAGCACCATCGCGGGCACGACCAATGTGATCGCGGGTGCAACTTGCCTTACTACGGTCGCGACCTATTCACATTGGGTGAGTTTTTTTTACTGTGTGAGGCACTTTGTGATGTTATTTCTTACCTATTTTTGCACCAAATGCATGTTTACTCATCCTCCATTGACTAGTGCTTGTGCCAACGAGGATAATGCTCCATTTTAGTGCCCCATTAGCTCCATTACCTTCTCTAAATGATCAACTTTGTCTTTCACCATTGCTCCACTAGCATTGCCTATATAATGAGAGCTATAGTCTTGAGTTTGAGGAGATGAATTAGAAGAGAAGTGTAGAGAGAATACTAAATTTGAGTTAGAATTTGAGAGAAAAAAAAAGCCTTGAAAGCAAGAGAGTTGTCTTTCCAAATTAGTGAAGTTATAAAGCCTCTATACATCTCATATTTCCTTGCAAACACCACTCAAGAACCAAGTCCTAAAGCTTTGACCAAAGTGAGAGTAGTCTTGCTAAGTTGAAGAAGATTAAACAGTGATCATACACTTGTCCAAAACATTATTCTAAGCTCAAATTCCAAGCTCTTGAATTGAGGATTGAGATCAAAATTCACAACATTGAGGGTGATCAAGATGAAGTTTGGAAATCGATAAGTTTAATCTTTCTCTGGAAGGTGAATTTCAAGTCTTTCATTTTCTTTATATTTTCAATTTCATAATTATTTTTTTACTTTCAATTTCATGGTATTTTGTTATAATCTAATTATAAGTGGTTAGTTTAGTTCATATTTATTTTCTTACTTCATATTTTAAAGCGTTTTGTTGTAATCCAAGTAGTTAGTTTAGCTCATATTTATTTTCTTACTTTTTATTTCATAGTGTCTTGTTGTAATTCAAGTAGTTAGTTTAGCTCATATTTATTTTCTTGCTCTTGTTTCATATTGTTTTGTTATAATCTAACTGGAAGCGGTTAGTTTTCAATTCTTTCATTTTCTTGCACTTTCAATCTTATAGTCATTTTCTTGTTTTAAGTTGTATATTAGTTTTGTTGTAAGCTAACCGGAAGTGGTTAGTTGAGTCGCCTACATATTTCTTGTTTGTTCTTTTCTCGGTGTTGCAACAAGATAGGTTTTGCTAGGCCTAGGCCAGACGGTTAACTTCCTTTTGATAAAACGGCGTAATCTTCCGATATTGACCAATTTTTGGTGGTTTCCAAGACGCATTAAACTTCTATTTTGTTTTGTTTTTTATTTGAGTGTTTTGTGAGGTTTTTATTTTGTTGTAATATTTTCCTCCTCCCTCTCTAATTTGGTTTGTAATTATTCTTTCAAGTGTTGTAATAATTCTCCGCCCTGCTTCTTTCTATCCTATTCTTTTACTTGCTTTTCTTATTTGTGCATAAGCATCATTTTTTTTAATCATATCCATGCTTTGTATCCATGTTTTATACACCTTAATTCAGCTAAGTTTGCATTTGTGGTTTTAATCAATTTCTATGTGATTATGTGCGCTGCCTCATATTCTTGAGATGATTCACATGTCATATCTTAGAAGTCAAATCTTTAGTTGCATTTCATGAGTGAATTGTATTAGAATTGTGTATCTAAGATCATGCATAGTTTTCTAACGTTGTTTTGTAGCTGTTTGCGGGACGTCGGTAAATATGTAAGTTTTTCATGCTTTAGCATCCCGCTTGTGTGTGTTTTGTAGCTGTTTGTGTGTTTTGTTTACTTGATATAATTGTATGAATGCCGATGGATGAGGTTATGTCGCTTAATTTGGAATGATGTTGATTTTCATGATTGTAAACTTAATTTCTTTTAGTTGTACATATTCAAAACTCTTTCAAAACATATGAAATCACGTTGTTCCAAAATGAATGGCATAGTCTATATTTGTATGCTTCACATAGTAACTTTTAAGATTTATTTAATAATCAGAATATAAACATATAAAGTTAACAAAACTTATATCAACGTTTAGTAGAGGCCGATCTTTAATCGGGTGAGCGGGGGTGCTCAATTAATAACCTTCCTCTCTCATACCGAAAAACAGACGCCGTATGCTCAATTAATAACCTGATTGGAGTCCCGTCTTCTCCCACAAGTTTCTCGTGCCTAGGCGGTCGTGTGTGCCAAGTTTCACGTAAAACAGACAACGTATGCTTATTTTGAAGCGTCAACGCCTCGAATTCAAGCTTAAGTGTGAGAAAAGTGCCCTTTTGGACTTAGTTTTCAAACCGGGAGCCTCGTGCTAGTTCTGTAAGTTTCCAAAACTTACATTGGTCTCTCTCGAGGTGTTTGAGGTGTTGTGCAGTCCTTCTCGTGACTGTTACACGATTTTAGCCACCGATGGCCTATTTTCAACCTTAAGTGTGAAAAAGTGTATTTTTTGACATGGTTTTCAAACCGGTAGTCCTGTGCCAGTTCCGTAAGTTTCCACAACTTACATTGGTCCCCCCCGAGGTGTTTGAGGTGTTCCCTGGCCTTTTCGTAATTGTTTCATGATTTTGGCTCCCGAATGCCTATTTTCAAGCTTAAGTGTGAAAAAAGTGTCTTTTTTGACTTAGTTTTCAAACCGGGATTCTCGTACTAGTTCTGTAAGTTTCCACGACTTAGATAGGTCCCTTTCAATGTGTTTGAGGTGTTGCCCTGGCCTTCTCATGACTGTTACACAATTTTGGCCCCCGATGGCCTATTTTCAAGCTTAAGTGTGAAAAAAGTTAATTTTTTGACATAGTTTTCAAACGGGGAGTCCTGTGCTAATTTAGTATGTTTCCACAACTTAAATTGGTCCATTCCAAGGTGTTTGATGTGTCCCTGGGCCTTCTCGTGACTGTACCACGATTTTGGCCCCCGATGGCCTATTTTCAAGCTTAAGTGGGAAAAAAGTGCGCATTTGGACTTAGTTTTCAAACCAGGAGTCCCGTGCTAGTTCCGTAAGTTTTCACAACTTACATTGGTCCCTCCCGAGATGTTTGTGGTGTTCCCCGAGACGTCTCATGACTGTTATAGGATTTTGGCTCCCGGTGGCCTATTTTCAAGCTTAAGTGTGAAAAAAATGCCTTTTTGACTTAGTTTTCAAACCGAAAGTCCCGTGCTAGTTTTGTAAGTTTCCACAACTTACATTGGTCCCTCCTGAGGTGTTTGATGTGTTACCGGGGCCTTCTCGTGACTATTACATGATTTTGGCCCCCGATGGCCTATTTTCAAGCTTAAGTGTGAGAAAAATGGCTTTTTGGACTTAGTTTTCAAACCGGGAGTCCCGTGACAATTTCGTACGTTTCCACAACCTTCATTGGTCTCTCCCGAGGTGTTTAAGGTGTTCTCGGGCCTTCTCCTGATTGTTACACGATTTTGGCCCCCGATGGCCTATTTTCAAACTTAAGTTTGAAAAAAGTGCCTTTTCAAGTTAGTTTGTATACCGGGAGTCCCGTGCTAGTTCGGTAAGTTTCTCTAACTTACATTGGTCCCTCGAGAGATGTTTAAGGTGTTCATTGGGCCTTCTCGTGACTGTTACACAATTTTGGCCCCCGATGGCCTATTTTCAAACTTAAGTGTGAAAAAAGTACATTTTTTGACTTAGTTTTGAAACCGGTAGTCCCGTGCCAGTTTCATAAGTTTCCATAACTTACATTGATCCCTCCCGAGATGTTTAAGGTGTGCCCCGGGCCTTCTCGTGACTGTTACACGATTTTTGCCCCCGATGGCCTATTTTCAAGCTTAAGTGTGAAAAAAGTGTATTTTTTGACATAGTTTTCAAACTAAGAGTCCCGTGCCAGTTCCGTAAGTTTTCACAATTTACATTGCTCCCTCCCGAGGTGTTTGAGTTGTTCCCGGGCCTTCCCATGATTGTTACATGATTTTGGCTCCCGATTTCCTATTTTAAAGCTTAAGTGTGAAAAAAGTGCATTTTTCGACTTAGTTTTCAAGTCAGGAGTCCCGTCCCAGTTCTATAAGTTTCCACAACTTACATTGGTCCCTCTCGAGGTGTTTGAGGTGTTTCACAGGCCTTCTCGTGATTGCTAAACAATTTTAGCCCCCGATGGCCTATTTTCAATCTTAAGTGTGCAAAAAGTATATTTTTTGAGTTAGTTTTTAATATGGGAGTCCCGTGCCAGTTCCGTAAGTTTCCAAACCTTACATTGCTTCCTCCCGATATGTTGCAGTTGTTCCCTGAGCCTTCTCATGACTGTTACACGATTTTGGCCTCCGATGGCTTATTTCAAGCTTAAGTCTGAAAAAGTGCCTTTTTCGACTCCTGTGCTAGTTTCGTAAGTTTCCACAACTTACATTGCTCCCTCCTGAGGTGTTTCAAGTGTTCCCCAGGCCGTCTCATGACTGTTACACAATGTTGGCCCCCGAGGCCCTATTTTCAATCTTAAGTGTCATAAAAGTGCATTTTTTGACTTAGTTTTCAAACCGGGAGTCCCGTGCTAATTTCATAAGTTTCCATAACTTACATTGGTCCATCCCAAGGTGTTTGATGTGTTCCCGAGGCTTTCTCGTGATTGTTACAAGATTTTGGCTCCCCGATGACCTATTTTCAAGCTTAAGTTTGAGAAAAGTGCCTTTTTAGACTTAGTTTTCAAATTGGCAGTCATGTGTTAGTTCCGTAAGTTTTAGCAACTTACATTGGTCCCTCTCGAGGTGTTTGAGGTGTTTCCCAGGACTTCTCGTGACTTTTACACAATTTTGGCCCCTAATGGCCTATTTTCAAACTTAAGAGTGAAAAAAGTGCATTTTTTGACTTAATTTTCAAACTGGGAGCGTCGTGCCAGTTCCGTAAGTTTTCACAACTTACATTGGTCCTTCCCGAGGTTTTTGTGGTGTTCCTTGGGCCTTCTCGTGACTGTTACACGATTTTGGCCCTCGATGGCCTATTTTCAACTTAAGTTTGAAAAAAAATTCATTTTTCGACTTAGTTTTTAAACCGGGAGTCCCGTACTTGTTCCGTAAGTTTCCACAATTTACATTGCTCCCTCCCGAGGTGTTTCTAGTGTTCCCCAGGCCTTCTCGTGGCTGTTATATGATTTTTGCCCCCGATGGCCTATTTTCAACCCTAAGTGTGAAAAAAGTTCATTTTTCGATTTAGTTTTCAAATCAGGAGTCCCGTGCCAGTTCCGTAAATTTTCACAACTTACATTGCTCCCTCCCAAGGTGTTTGAGGTGTTCGCCGGGCCTTCTTGTGACTGTTACAGGATTTTGGCCCCCGATGGCCTATTTTTAACCTTAAGTATGAAAAAAATGCATTTTTTGACTTAGTTTTCAAACCGGGAGTCCCGTACTAGTTCCGTTAGTTTTGACAACTTACATTGGTCCTTCCCGAGGTGTTTGAGTTGTTCCCGGGGCTTTGTTGTGACTCTTACAAGATTTTGGCTCCCGATGGCCTATTTTCAACTTTAAGTGTGAAAAAGTATATTTTTTGACTTAGTTTTCAAACCGGGAGTCTCGTGCCAGTTCCGTAAGTTTCCACAACTTACAATGCTCCCTCCTGAGGTGTTTGAGGTGTTCCCCAAGCCTTTTCGTGACTGGTACACAATTTTGAACCCCAATGAACTATTTTCAAGCTTAAGTGTGAAAAAAGTGCCTTTTTCCACTTAGTTTTCAAACTGGGAGTCCCGCGCTAGTTCTAAAGTTTCCACAACTTACATCGGTCCATGTTGTGGTGTTCGCGGTGTTCCCCGGGCATTCTCGTGACTGTTAACTGATTTTGGCCCACTTAAGTTAAAAACAAATAGTGGTCTAAGATATTTTGTTTAAACTATTTTGTAACATGTAACAAAATAGCTAAGCCTAAACCTAAGCCTAACCTATGCCTAAGACCTTGAGCTATAACCTGAGCTGAGGCTGCAACTGTAGCTTGAGTTGTGCCTTGAATTTGTTGAACTGTGTGTTAATCCTCTTCATTTTGCTTTGCTTTTCATTTTCATAGGAATAGGTCATATCAAACCTCAGCACAATAGTTTTCGTACCAATATGTGTGCCTTTCTTTCAGTCGTACAACATGATAAGAGAGGTTTGAAACATAGGGACACGAACATTTTGAGATAAAGGAACCAAACTCTGTCAACTTTAATAGCGTAGTCATAAGTTAAGTCCTTGTCCCAATGTTTATGTCCCTTTTTTCACGCCTCTCTCTCAACTATACAACATGATAAGAGAGGTTTAGAGATATAAGAATTTATGGACAAAGTAACCAAACTCACCCTAACAATGTAGTCCCGACTTGCATGGTACAAGTCTCACAACTATGGAATCACTCTTTTGTCACAATGGGAGGTAATTTTGACACATCTGATATGTTTTATTTGATTTATGGGAATGAGATAGAATGAAATTGAATGGAATATAATGATCATTCTTTAAACTCTACTATTGAATGATCATTCAATTTGATAACTGTTGATTACAATTGTAATGTATTTTTTATTATTTTTTTAATCAATTAAACATGAGAATAAACATTTTAATAGAATGATCATTTCATTCCAATGAATTAAACACTACCTACAAAAATTGTGTAGAAAAAAGTTTGCTTCCTGCATAACTTCCTATTTTAATGGCAGTTGCATCGGGATTTTAATCGTTAATTTGTTTATAAAATAAAAAATAGTCTAAAAACCACGTATCAACAATGAAAGATTGAGTTCTAGAGAGAGAGGGACGAAAGTTTCAATCTTTAGGTGATTCCTGGCCAAGTTTCGATGATGATCCGACAACCTTTTTCACACTTTTAAAATGTAGATTTACACTTCTAGAATGTAGATCTAGACTTTTTATGTTAGGAATAGGGAGTTTTGTGATATTCCCTTTGTTTCCTACATAGATTTTTAGTTTTTGGCAATATGATTAGGGAATATGACCGGCCTGTTGAAGCCGTAGCACATGTCGAGATCATGATAGAGGCGGAGGAGATGAGGCAAAAACTAAAGAGGTCAGGTTATACGGAGTCCCTTTTTTTAGGGAAATTTGGCCATAAACCCATCTTATCTTCATTTTCTTGTTAAAAAAATAAATTATCCTTTTAAAACCCCCTCATAATTATAAAGTCTTGTATAAAGGACAAAATTTATTATTTAAATATTTTATCTGACTATTATACCCTCAACTAGATCTTCAATTCGATCACGACGATCTCACCACTGTGGTGCTCAGATCTCATATCTCCGCTCTCTCTCTCTCTCTCTCTCTCTCTCTCTCTCTCTCTCTCTCTCTCTCTCTCTCTCTCTCTCTCTCATCTCTTGTTCATCTCAGTCGTCTCTCTTTCCAACTCCATCGTCTCCCCCCCCTCCGCTGTCGCCTCTTTCCTCAAATCGCGTCAAATTTGAGATCTCAATCTTACTCTTTTGTTCAAACTCAAAAGTCTTACTTTCTCTCTTCTTATATACATATATATTAATATGTTTAGACCTTTGCCTATGATTTTAGGAGTGGAGATGGCGAAGTGAAGGAACATGAGAGTTCTATTATGCTTAGCAGTGGGGTTCAATGCATGATGAATGATTATATGAGCTATGCAAGCTCTGATCTGTTTGAGATGGAGAACATTGGTGTGATTGGGGTTGGAACGTATAGAGAGTGAACAAAAATGCATATCAATTGGCTTCTTTTTTTCTTTTTTTGTTTATTTGTTCATAGATCTAAAAGTAAAATTTGACTTTGGTTCATTCATTTAGTATGCATTTTATTTTTTGTAACAGTAAAATTTTACTTTGGTTAAAAACATGTTGATTTGCTTAACGATATAAAATTTTACTTTGAATCATAATAAATTTTACTCTGATTCAGAGTAAATTTTACTCTGAAATACATGGTGATGATGGCTTTACTGGAGAGATGATATATATATATATGTGTGTGTGAGGATAGTATAGTAAAAGAAACAAGTTTTAAAATATTAGGAAATTTTGAAAGAATCTATATAATTTTTGTCCTTTTAAAAGACAAATTAGACAGTGAGGGGTCTATCACCAAATTTCCCTTTTTATTTTTTTGTTCTTGTACTCTGTTTTTCTTTTAATTTATTGCCTCTCAACAAAAAAACAAAAAAAATTAAATAAATAAATAAATAAATCAAAGGTATGGCTTCATTCCCTCACAAATTTAAGATTTTTTTTTGGTAATATAATAGTGATATTAGTGATATAGCATCACTATCTAATAATTGTTTGTTATTTGTTCTCCTATGTAAATGTGGCAAGATAGTTACAGGGTTCTCACAAATATACGTAAGTTGTGATTTCTTAATTATTTATGGATTAACTTAAGTATGTTTGTGAAAATTTACATGATTTTGTGAGGTAATTTACGTATATTTTTTAGAATATGCAAGTGCATATGGTATGCACTTACACATTTAAAAATTGCCCATAAAACGAATCGAGGATCATAAAATTTTATTTTCAATGTAAAGTAAATCAAAAATTAACAATAATGATAATGTATGTTAAATAATTTGAAAAAACATTAAAGAAAAAAGATAAATTTGATATAATATATTTTATGTTAATATAAATTAGAGAAAATGTTTGGAGAAAGAGTTTATAGTAAAAAAATTTAAATAAATATATACATATATAATAAAAAAATAATAGGAACAGAATCGTAGCATGATTTATGACTAAGATTATAATTACTTTAAGATATTGCAAAATTTAAGATTCTAATGTGCAATCCAAGATTGTTTGGCGTAACTTAAATCATTGAATCATGAGATTTTAAGATCCAAGTCATGATTTTAATAACAATAGTTTATGAAAGGCAAATGAATCAGAATGTTATGGCTCATATCTTTGTGGAGTAAAAATAAAAATTCAATGCAGCGGTGATATTACATTATTCACAACACTAGTATCATTAGCTAATAATAAACCTATGGCAGGGATGCGATTTAGTAAGCTAACTTATATATATTCATGAAAATTTATGCAAATACATACGGTATGCACCTTGCACACCCAAAAACCACTACAACAAAACTAATTATTTACGGCATCATATTTACGACATGCATTAAATGCATGTCGTAGTTAGTACATTCTACGATATTTTTTTTTTGCAAGTCGTTAATGTTTTATCAATAACAGCATACATACCATGTAAATCGTTAATTCATATATTTATGGCATGCAAAAGTATGCCATAAAAAATATATGTTTTCACAACTTATAAAAATATGTCGTAAAATATTTGCACTTAAGACGACATGTATTTCATGTTGTAAAATATTATAACTTTACATGACATGTTAATGAATGTCGTGAAAACTTCTTTAAGAAAATTAAAAAAAAATTCAATTTGATTTTTTTATGACACGCAAAAGTATGCCGTAAAAAATATATATTTTCACGGCATACAAAAATATTTTATAAAATATTTTCACTTAAGACAACATTCATTTCATGTCGTAAAATATTAAATTTTATATATTTTGAATTTAGTGATTGTTTTAGAAAATTAAAAAATATTTTCCTTCTAAGTATATGAAAATTATTTGAATTTAAAAAGTAAAAAAAAAATTAAAAACTTACGCCACACTTCCTCTCATTTTAGATCCATACCTGTTTTTGTCCCAAACCCTCTCATTCTCTAGAGAAATTATATTTTAATTATAAATAATAAAAACGAAATTCTAGGTGTTCTTAGATATTTATAAATTCAAGATGTTTTTTTTTACCAAATTATATTTTAATAATAAATAATAATAAAAAAATTCTACATGTTCTTATATATTTATAAATTTCTAGTAAATATGACAATTTTTTTATTTTTTCCCCCAATAAATTAGATATTCTATTTATAATCTACATTTTTTTAATACAAAAATAATTTATAAACTCATACTTGAAATCTTTTTATCTACAATTTTTTCCTCCAATTTTTATTTATTTTTATTTTTTAGGCAAAGGATTGAACAAAATAATTTATTTTCCTACAAAAATTCTACATTTTTATTTTTTATACAAAAATATGACAATTTATTTTTATTTTTTAGGCAAAGGAGTGAATAAAATAATTTTTATTTTTTCCCCCAATATATATGCATGTTTACAATTCTTGTCAAGGGAAAAACAAGGGTGTTCACTCTGTATTTCTAACTTGTGGTTGAATATCAGACCTTTTTTTTTATAAATAAATTTATTACCAAAAGCATCAACAAGATGCTAAATAATACAAAATGAAAACCACAATAAAAGGGGAAAACACCTAACCAATCAATTCATCTACAAAATCCAAAAAAAAAAGAAACAAATCCAGATCCACCTTGCTTGATGTTCAACTGTACTAGACACCAAATATCAGACTTTAATTCGGCTAACCAATTGTCACCATCAATGCCAATGTTCAAGTCACTGTTAACATGCATGTAACTGGGATCATCCATCATGCATGCAAACGTTGCAATGATCGAAACAAGTGTCATTACTACCAAATACAATTCAAAAAAGGAAATTACCAAAGTAACTCCAATACTACAAGGCATTTTGCGTAGCAAAAGTACACAAAAAATATGTTATTCATTTTGCCTAACCACTTTGGCTAGTGTTTATTCCAACAAGACTCTAGTTGAGCTACCCATCCAAACTAACTTAAATAATTTTCAAAAGAAAATTGCTACAAAAAATAAAAATGTCACATTTTTCATTGCATGCCACTTGGGCACTACAGTTCAATGGCAAACCACTGAAATTTCTCTTTAATTCAAAACATTTTAATCATGAACAAACAAAATTTTAAATTTGATAGGTACAGCTAAATGTCAAACTTTCAACTACATTGCATTATTCCCACGTTTATAAATTTCCATAAAACACAAGTTCGTCAATAACAACCGCCATTTAGTTTTGATTGTTACGACTAACATTTAGAACAAATTGAAATAGTGCCCAAACATGTAGATGAAGCAAAACAACAACCAAATCAAAACAACTCCTACTCCTACATTGAATGGATTTTGAGTTAGACGTTGGGAAGCAGAACTGATTATCATCAAGCAATGTCTACCTACTGCTTTGAAAATCAATAAATGGTGAGTGATCTTATAGTGATTTTTTGTATGGTTGAGATTTAATTCTACAAAAGTGAAGGGTAGTGATTTTTTAAAATGATTTTTTGTATGGTTGAAATTTAATTCTACAAAAGTTGAGGGTACAATAGTACTGATAGTCACTTAAAAAAAAAAATCTCAACCATACAAAAAATCACTATACGATCACTCTTAGGAAAAATCAGCTTAGAGGATCCAATCCCAGGTAACTGAAATCAATAAATTAAAGGCTCATAAATATTCTGCTAATGAAACCAATATTTGTCTATAAATGCCTAACTGAACTATTGCATCAATGCGTGAATATATCAACTATATTGAAAATCAACAACATTCAACCCAAGTTCTAAACAATATAAATACATATGCATCTGTCTATCTATCTACTATATAAAGCCAGCACCTAAGTTGGTGTAGACCGTAAAAGTATTTTTGGTTTTCCCAAAATACCCACGTAACTGCCTGTAACTTTTTGACCCGTGAAATTGTCCAGATCAAATTCAAATCAAAAGGCAAGCTCTATTATAATCCCCAGACCATAGTCTTGATCTTCTTCTTCTTCTTCTTCTTATTTTTTTTCTCTGTTCAAGAATCAACAATTTCACCGTTGAAGGCATTAATGATTTCATAAACAAACAATCCTAAGGAGTTTTGCTTGCTCTCAATCAACACAATATATAGAATATAAAAGATTAAAATAAAATCCCTAGAGAGAGTCATAAAAGGGAAAAGGAAACAAAAAAATTCAAGAAACAAATGAGGATAATGTGAAGAACACACCATACCTGAATCATGTGTATGTATTTCTATATACATAGAGCGAGAGAGAGAGAGAGAGGCATTTTTTTTCAAAGGTTATAGGAATTGTATGGAAGAGATGGTTTTTGGGAATGGTTTGATTGTGGAGAGATCGAATGAGGTTTGAGTTTAGAGAGAGAAAGTCTTGGAGAGAGAGAAAGAGAGAGAATCATACAGTTTTGTAAAGATACCTGAAACCTGTGCGGAGACGGAAACGTAATGCCATGAAGAAGGTTTTATATGCAGTTTGAATCACACGTGTAACAAAACACTAACCGAAAAAGATGTATACTTTTTAAGTGGATCCACTGGCTTAGATGTGAGTTCCCTTTTTAATTTTTTAGGTTGTTTTAATTTGTAGTTAAAAAATCTTATTTGGATATATTTTTTTAATTTTTATGAGAAAAAATAAAATAATTATAATTTAAATGTGATATTTTGTTTTATTAACTTTTTAACCTATTTTACCTTTTTATGACTATTTTAACCCAAGCTTTTTATGCCAAACGAAACTTTAACGTATTATTTATTAATTAATGTTAGAATTTTAGCGTAAAAAGTGTTTTAGAAATTATAAAAAAAATTAAAAAATATTTTAAAATAAGTGAAAAGTGTTATAAAATTAATAAAAAATGTATTAGATTTTATACTTCTTTTTTTGTGTGTGCGCGCGCCCCCTCTAATGCTTATTTAAAATTTTTATTAAATTTGTGTAAAAGTTTGATCTGATATGTTACGCTCCAATCGTTTTATCAAATTTGACTAGTCGTTCGTCTTAAAGCAAATTTTCAACAAAACTTTCTCAAGTCGATCATCTACCCGGTTGTCCATTAATGGTCACTTGGAAAATTTAATGAAAGGTTAAATACTCTTTTGATTGATGAAAAATCTGGCCTCGCCTTCATTTGATATGGATTTGGCACCATGATTGGATCGGGAAAAAAAAATGCATTTTATCAAATTTATATTTAATGAAATACTAACTAAGTTTTGGAGATGCTATTAGGGAAGTTGTTAGCAACAACCTAATTTATAATTAAAATATAAAATTTATCATACATTTTTAATTAAATTAAACTTAAAATTAAGATTGGTTTTATTCACGAATTGTGTATAAACAAAATAATATTTAATTTGGAACGAGCTTTTTCACATTTATTTTTATTTGAGAGAAGTTACAAAACTCAATTTTTTCTAAATTTTTTATTTTGTGATAATTTTTAAAATTTACAAAAAAAAAATTACTTTTCAAATTTGTCTGTCTTTAGAGGTTCTAAAAAGTAGTTTTTTTTTTTTTGAAAAAAGAAAAAAAAAACTAAAAATAAAAGTAAAAAAAATCAGCATTTTAAGCTTTTTGACTTCTTTTTGGTCTTTAGCAGATTTTAGAAAAAAATATTTCTAGAAACATAAAAGTGTGAAGCTTTTTAAATGTTAAAAAAAAGCACTGAAAAAAAAAAAACTGCTACAAAAATTCCCTAACTCCTGTTGGTTGAGTTTTCATTACTTGTTTTCCAATATTTTTTTTTTTGAAAATCTAGAAACTAATTTAATATCAATAAATATCACAAAAATATTTTTTTGCCTCAAAAAACAAGAATTCAAATAAAAATAACGAGTATTTTTTTTAATAAATGAGTTTTTATTTTTATTTTTTCATAAAATAAATACTGATTTTCAACCAAACATATTGAATTCCTTATTACTCCTTGGACAAAATTAATTCATTCATTAGTACACCTTCCGTTGAAAAAATTTAATACAACAATAATATTAGGGCAAATTACACTAATAGTCTTTATAGTTTAGAACTCGTGTCATTTTGATCTATAATTTTTCAATTGTGATATATTTGACCCTGAATTTTGAATCTTATTCTAAATAAGGACAATTGAAGATATAATTGCTTAATTTCAAGGGTAAAATTATCAATTTGATAAAATATAAATTAATTTGACAAAAATAAATGTCAAAAAAATATTTTTAAAATTTTTAAAAATATTTCTACACTCTAAAGATAAAATTATGTAAAATTGATAAATCTTTTAAAATTTTATTTATTTATTTTACCAAATTAATTTTTATTATATGTTTAGATGATAACTATGTAATAGATAGTTGTTAAACTTTAATATGTAATCGATACATTTAATATATGAAATATTTTTAGTTTTGGATTTTTTTTTGATTTAATGGATTGTTTTAATAATGATATCAAAGTTATCGTCATATTTGACTTTTGGAAAAATAAAAACTAATTTAATGAAAACAAAAACAACCACCCCATTATATGATTATCATCCAAACACATAATAAAAATTAATTTGGTAAATTAAATAAATAAATAAATGTCTAAAAGATTTATCAATTTTACATAATTTTATCTTTAGTGGGCAGAAATAATTTTAAAAAATTCCAAAATATTTTTTTTGACATTTATTTTTGTCAAATTAGTTATATTTTATCAAATTGACAGTTTTGCCCTTACAAAATCAGATGGTATCTTCAATTGTGCTTATTTGGGATAAGATTTAAAATTTAAGGCCAAATATGTCACAATTGAAAAGTCAGGAATCAAAATGACACAAACTCCAAACTATAAGAACTGTTAGCATAATTCACCCATAATATTACATAAACACCAACACTTGATAACAAATACAGTTGATGATAACAAAATACTATGGGAACATAATAAATTCTACTATATATATTGACATGGGTAAGCCCATAGAGATTATAGCCCACTATTTAGGGCCCAATACATAACTCCAATATCAAAGCCTAGCATTGTTGAAGCCCCACGTAGCAATAAGAACCAATGATATCAAGACACACGGCAAGAGAAGGGCAGACCACGTAAGCAAACAAAGATCTGCAAAGTTATTGTCACTGCATATCGCCATTAATGAAGCCCCTTACAACTTTTATTGCGATAACCCCTCTCCGTCGGGACAGAACGGCTTCACCATGAACAAAGTAAGCTAGAGTATAGACTTTCGGCTAAAGTAACAGGTCGGAGGGACAACGAAATGATTATCAGAGGATATAAACAGACGTCGAAGACAGGAAGAAGGTTAAGCTTTCTATCTCTACATTCCACCTCTCTTTCTAACTGGCTCGTCGGAGGGTTCGCTAGGGGACTCCCTGTTTCCCGTTGAACTCTTGTTCAGGTCTTCTGGTGGGCTTGGTCATTCGGACACTGATTCTGGAAGCGTGGATTAGTCCGATCCGTTCCATCTGGAACACGCTGTATCATCATATATGATGTAATAATTATAAATTTATCTTGAAATTCTTAATTATATCTTAATAGTGAGTTCTTTAAATCATATATAGTTTTATAATTACCATCCTATTGAAATTTTACTTCTATTTTAGGTGCAAAGCAAACAATGACTAAAATTTGGGAGAAGAGAACAAACAAGCCCAATCAATCAAATAATGGTACGATGAGAATAACAATGAATGTTTACTTGAATTAAAAAATTGACTTCTCATCAGAACATCGCCTTCCCTACCTACCCACTTAACTCTCATCCAATCCTTCCCAAGGTGAAATAATTTTTTTTTTGACTGACGTTATATATAAACACTATATATATATTATTAAATACAAAGGTGTTGGGTTGAATAATAAAACCACAAAGGACCATTATCATTGCATTTAGTGTAAGAAAATTTGGTAAGAAAGTATTTAAGCATAACATTTTTCATCACACTATAAAAAATTAAAAATTAAAAAATTAAAATTTAGGGGCAAAATTATTTTTTAGAGACTAAATATTTTCATTACGAAAAGTGTCGTTATTATATTTTTAGTAGCAAAAATTAGACATTAATAATAAATTATTATCTTTTTATGACTAAATTTTTTGTCTTAAAAATTAACCAATTTAAAACTAAATTATTTTGTTCCTAATACTGCATTTATTAGTGACATTTTCAAAATTTTATCACTAAAAGTCTTATTTTTGATTTTTTGGGACGATATTTTAGCGACTATCCCGACGACGATAGAAATTGGTCCCTAAATGTCTTTTATAATAAAATTTTCACTAAAGACTAAAAAAAAATTGATATTTAAAACTTTTATATATTATAGTATCAATATACATGCAATTTTGTACCCACAAGAAATATATGAAAAAAGGAATAATAATGATGCAACTTCACAAGGTGAAATCCCACCCCTTTGTAGGAAATTAGCTATTTAAATAATAAAAAAAATTTGAAGAAAAATTGGGTGTTAATTTTAAAATTGTCAGTTTCTTATAAAATACATTTAATTGATCTAAACAACATGACAATTTTTGTTACTTTTAACTAATCTAAACAACAAGACAATCTGTTACTTAGTAATGTGATTTTTTTTTTGGGGGTGAATAAATGTGATTTTTGATATTGAATTTTCATTCATTTTTTTCTTTCTTAAATTTCTGTCATTCAAACATAATCAAAGCATACAAAATATCATTCGTAACATGCTTTGCAACGATAGCAAGCACCTTTAATTTATAATAATTATATTATTTTTAATTGAATGCCTTTTTAATCATCATATTCTTACCCTCCGTTTGTTTTAACGAAAAATATTTTTTAATAAAAAATTATTTTTTGCAAAATTTTTTTTAAAAAAAATATTTTTCATAGAAAACGTTTTCTCATGTTTTGTTGCATTTTTAAAACTAATGCACTAATATTTGCATTAGTGGTGATAGTAGTAACAGTGACAGAATGGAGGAGGATGTGGTGGTGGTGATAGCTGTTAGGAAAAATATATGATTTCCCACAAATAAACCAATCAATGGGAATAAAAACTAATGAGAAAAAATTAAATCAACAGCAATACAATAATTTTTATGTGGTTCCCTCAATGTGAGGTACATCTACGAGATCGAAATCCGATTCCATTATCAACCAAAGAGTTTCTAAACAATTACAAACGAGACACGAATGGTTTCACAAACTACCCTTAGGTAAATTTCAAATAATCACAAATAAATAAGAGAAAAGACCTCACCAAATAGATGAATAAAAGTCTTCGAAACAAAATCGTAGAAGATTCAAAATAATAAACCAAATCAATTCACATGCACACAAAAACGTGCGTGGCAGCCGCTGCCGATGAAGCTTTCACATGTGTTTGGAGACAATGAATCCCACAAATTGAACTTTTACAAAGTTCTATGTTGCCACTGTTGGAAATGGTTTGGAAAATTCTGGATAAAATTAGAATTTTTTTTCTAACTTTGGTCTATTATTTAGGTGGGATCCGAGCGTCAAATTTGGCGGGTCGAAATGGTAACGCGTTCTATGTCGCATTGTGATTCACGTGGTATCTTTGGTTGCACAAAACCATTATCGAGTGAATGGGAAATTGAAGCCAAAGTGTGCTCCATGGAAATGGAGTTTTGGTGAAAATTCCTTAAGGTTGGAAAATGGCTTGTCCCACATTGATTTGGTGGGAAGTTTTGAATGGGTTTATAAAGCTTAGGATTGGTACTTGGGGTGTGCCCCAAGGGTACCCAAGTTTGTAGAAAGGAGAGGTTATGGGCAAAATGGGCTAGACCATTGGACCCAAAAATCACCACACGCGCGCCGCCGCCCGTCCGACCGGGCGGGCTAGGCTTGGGCGTGGGTGCGTGGTGTGAGGTTGGGTTGGGCTTGTCCGGCCCAATACCTATGATTATGGATGCATATCTGTTTAATAAGAAAAATATCTGCCACAAGTATGGTGTTTGGATCAGAAATTAAGAGCCTTAGAGGCTTGATAATCCGAAATTGATTTTATATTTGAGATCAGCAAAATTTTTAAGTCATAATATGATTTTCTGTGAAATTTCAATTTGGAATGATTAAACTGATTAATTTTTGTCCTTATTCACCTTTTATATATATATGTCCATGTCTCTAATCCTTTGACTTAGAGAACCTTCCCAAAAATATCTCCTGGGAGGAAAATTAGAGGAGAAAAGGGTTTGAAAGGAAGAAAAAGAAGTTCAACAAGGAAGGAAATTTGGGAAATTGAGAAGTTATCTAGAGATTGAGGTTCAAGGTGAGTTTAACCCACCTAGTTCTATCCCTTTTCTTGCTTTAGAGTAGGAATCCCTTGGTGTTGTGTGACTTAGAGTTGTAATGGAAGTTGTGTGTGTGTGTGTTGAAGAATTAGCATGATAATTTTACCATTTATTTATTTTGATTCAACTTAAGTTATCTAGTGGGAAGATACATCATATTCCTTTGATTACCAAGCTTGAATTCATCCTTATGATCAATGGCTATGTGTATGTATGTATGAGTGTGTGTGTGAGTGTAAAAATGGAATATTATGGAATTAAGTTATGTTTGTGAGTTTTAAGGTTAAAGATCTCATTCTTAGTTAAATTGATATGTGGTTATTAACATGATTTTTGGATTATAATCTAGCAATTAATGGATCCATTTGAGCCTTGCAAGTACTCTTCAAAATTTGGGTTTTGTTGGAAAATTCGGACTGCACTGGACAGAATCGCCGCACGTGCGGGGCTCACTGCCGCACGTGCGGGGCTCACAGCCGCACATACGGCCCAAGCTGTAAAATTTTGTTCGCTCCGTTTTGCGTGCTTAACCCTCTAGTATTTTTGAAATCTGTGTTTGATGTCCCTAAGATGCCTGTAAATTCGTTTGAAGTAAAATGAAGCAGGAAATAAATTAAGAAAGAAAAAGAACTAATGTATAAGTTGTGCATGTGTGTAGGTCATAACCCGGGAGAGACAAGCGCTCCATTGCAGCACTGTGAGTAATAGTACGCCTTATGTACATTTTACTTACTGTTAATGACTATTGTTACTAACGTTCTGTTCCTCATAAGTGATTACACTAACCTTATGTCGGTTGGAAATCAGTGTGAACGTTGAAAGAATTGCATACATCGGTATGGCTTTGGAATCATCCTGTTCTGTCTATAACGAATATTAACCCTCTGTTATCTATAAGCAAACTATGTTGTTTCTTAATGAATAAATGGAACTTATGTTCATCATTGAACGATGAAATTTGTGTGAATTTAAGATCATTCTGGTTTGCCACTAATGAATCTGAGATTATTCTGTTGTGTTATACATGGACCCAAGGTCATTCAAAACCTATGATATGAATACTACAGTCTAATATCATTATGTGATTCACGATAGAATGTGAATTGTTCTGTCTCCACGACTAGTACTGTAATGACACATGTGCTTTTTGTAAATAATTATTATTAATGCTCTGTTATACGCAAGACGACCATGTCAACTTGTAATAAAGCATGGAGGGAAATTTATGTGCACTATTGTGAACAGTATTATTATGAATCTGGGATTATTTTGTTCTGTTTATCTGTTTCGTTTATGTTATGACATGATATGAATTGTTCGGTCTTTAAGACCTATTACTTTCTGGTATGGAACAAAGTGTTGTACGGACTAAGTGCTACAGTGTGAGCCACCTCTAGAATCCGTACGAAACACCTCTTGAATCCATACATATATGAACTGGGCCGATGGCCGTTCTGTTATTTCTGGGCCAATGGCCGTTCTGTATCCGTTAGGCCTATGGCCATTCTGTATAATCTACTAAGGCTTATGGCCAATCTGTGAAATCTGTGGGCTCACAGCCGTTCTGAATAAGGTCTTAGCCTGAAACCGTTCTGAAAACATTTACTGAACAAGATTAATCATAAATCCTCTGCATCAATAAATGTTATAATTCCATTTAATTGATGATTACTTAAGTGCTATTATTCACTGAGTTTGACTCACTTTACGTTATGTCTGTTTCTGTAGGCACTCGACCTGGAGGTCAGTCTTAACCCATGGCATTCATCTCTCTTTTGGCAACCTCAGTGTGTCCAAGCACTTAGATGAAGCCTACTCATTTTTGTGGAGTTTTGCTAAGCTTTTGGCTTGTAGTCTAATTGTCTGCTTAAGGCGGGAATGTTTGCAACTCCTCTACCTTCCAATGTTTTTGTTATACGACTAATTATGGGGCTGAGTTCAGTATGTATATATGTATATGTATAGCTGTCACTGTATGTTCATCTACCTTATGCGATGTTTGCGATCCTGGCATGGTAGTGGTAGCTCAATGGATGATATTTTATGTTATTTTATATAGTAATGCTTCTGTTCAGGCCCCATATCCTTTGTACATCGAGTTAAGTGTCCATTTCTGAAGTAGTCATGCCTAAACTTTTAGGGACGGGTTTGGGGTGTGACAGTACTTGCGCGCGTTAACTACTCAGACCCTCGATTTTCTTCGATCTAGTCTCATGAGTGCAATGCGAAACGTAGATGAGAGTGCAGATTTGGCAACTTTTAGAAAATCCACTTTATTGCAAAAAAATTTGCCAAAGATGGACTATGTCATCAGAGCTCAGAGTCGCCATTTTGGAGGCCACTGTTCATAGTAACCAAGGATGCTTGGCTCAAAACCTTAGGTATGAAGGGGGAAGGGCATTAATTAAGAACCCTTGCTCACTTGATCAAAAGCTCGTCTTTTACTAAACCATAATATGAATTTTATTAGCTTTATATCTTCAAATTCTAATTATTTATTAAATCCTAAAATTTACTATGTGAAGCAAATAAATATAAACTGTGTTGTCCATTTTGGAACAATTTGATTTCATTATTTTGAAAATGTTTTGAATAGTGCAATCATGAAAATCAATTTTATTCCAAATTAAATAACACAATCTTTACCCACTAGCATGCATCAAGTTATATCAAATAAGCACATAGCCACATGGTAGGATGCTAAACATAGTAGAAAAACACGCATAAACAGGATGCTAAAGAACAAAAACTTACATATTTACTGGCATGGAGCACAATAAAAGCTAAAGGCAAGAGGAAAGTGGGAGACTTTGTAATTTTGGAAAATGAGGCACATGATCTGGAAATTGAGAAAACTGTGGGTCAGCCTGAAACTGGAAAATCTGAGAGCAATCAAATGCTAGTTGAGTCAAGTTCTATTGGAGATGATCAATCTACGTCTGTACATGTTGAAAGTATAGGTACTAGTGGAGACAACTCTATGCCCAGCATTGAAGGCTTGGATGATATGAAGAAGGAGCTGGTTGAAATTGTCAAACTTGTAATTCCCAAAGATCCGGATATCCTTAAGGAAGTGGAAAACCGGGCAGAATCTACACCTAACAAGAGCACAAATACAGGAGCATCCAAACAAGCCATGACAAACAAAGGTAAATTCTCTGGCAAGGGTAATAGCAGCCAGAGGAAGAAGAAAAAGTAAGTCCTAATCTTTTTGGATGTGGGTTGAGTTTTGTAGTCCCTTTTGTTTTAAATGACTTTTAAAATCGCATCTTGGAATATTAGAGGTTTCAATGAACCCTCTAAGCATAAAGAAATTAGAAATTTTGTGATTAAAGAGGATATTAAAGTCATGGGAATTTTGGAAACCAAAATAAAAGCTGTTAATGAGGCCAAAACCTTTTCTTCTGGTTTGTTTAACTGGCCTTTCTTAACCAACTCTCAACCTACTAAGTCAGGGAGAATTTGTGTCTGCTGGGACCCTAATTTTTGTACTGTTAAATTGCTCATCTCCTCTGATCAATTTATTTTTTGTGAGATTCAGGACTTGGCTAAAGACTCTGTGTTCAATGCATGTTGTGTATGCTGAAAATGCCCATGTTTTAAGGAAATTTTTTTTTGAGTTCATGATTACAACCTCCCATTTTCAGTCCAATTCCCCTTTGATTTTCTTAGGAGATTTTAATGCGATCAGATACATTTTTGAGAAGTTTGGTGGGAGCCATACTTGGTCTCCTGAGAAAGAAGAATTCAACTCAGTTATCCTCCAATCAGATTTGGTGGATCTTTCTTATGGTGGGTGCCAATTCACTTGGGCCAATAAGAGGGAGGGAGGTAATTATATTGCCACCAAAATTGATAGGGTCTTGGTAAATGAGTCTTGGCTTGACTCTTACCCAAATTCTAATGCTATATTTCCTCCCTCTGGTGTTTCTGATCACTCTCCTGCAGTGGTCATTGTGTCTAATGAAGTTGTCTCTTTTAAAAAACCTTTCAAATTTTTTGAGTTTTTTGCTAGGCATGAGGAGTTCCTTCCTTCTGTTTCAAATGTTTGGAATCAATACATTCAGGGTGTTCCTATGTTCAGAGTTTGTCAAAAACTCAGACTCTTAAAACTCGTTCTTAAGATGTTAAATAAGAGAGATTTTAGTGATATCTCGACTAGAGTCTTGTCTTCCAAATATGCATTAAGTTCCATTCAATGGAAGCTGGACAAAGACCCTAGCAATTTGAATTTGCAGACTCTTGAGAGGACTCTCTACAAACAGTATGTTGATCTCACTGCTGTTGAAGAAAGTCTGGCTCATCAGAAATCTAGGGTCCAGTGGCTTAATCTAGGTGATCGTAACAGTAGTTTCTTCTTTAAATCTATTAAGGGAAATATCAATAAGGGCAAAATTTTGAAAATTGAAATGGAAGATGGCATTATCTTTACCAAGTTAGATGATATTCACACTGCTTTCACTAATTTCTTCGCCAAGTTATTTGGTACTCCCTTTGATGATCAATATAATGGTTTTCACAGAATCAACAATCTTGTCAAATCTAGAGTCTCTTAGGACCAGGCTATAGTTCTTGCTAGGCCTGTGTCTGATCAAGAGATTAAAGATTTGTTCTGGTCTTTTAAAGCCAATAAGGCACCTGGCCCTGATGGTTTCTCCTCGGGTTTTTTCAAAGCATCTTGGGACATTGTGGGAAAGGAGGTCACTCAAGCCATTAGAACCTTTTTTGAATCTGGTAAACTTCTCTCTGAGGTTAATAGTACCATCATTGCTCTTATCCCTAAAGTCCCTAACCCTGGGAAGGTTGGTGACTATAGGCCCATCTCTTGTTGTAACACTGTTTACAAGTGTATTGCTAAGATTATTGCTAATAGGCTTAAAATTGTCCTCCCTGAGCTTATTGATCCTGTTCAATCTGCTTTTGTGCAAGGCAGAAGAATATCGGATAACATTTTCCTCTCCCAGGAATTTCTGAGAGGTTATCATAGGAATTCACCAACTCCTAAATGCGCTATGAAAGTTGACATAATGAAGGCTTATGATAGTGTGAGATGAGAGTTTATCATTGATATCCTTAAGGCTATGGCCTTTCCCCCTATCATGATTAACTGGATTAATGCCTGCATTTCCAGCCCCTCATTCTCAATATGCATTAATGGTAGCCTCCATGGCTACTTTAAGGGTGCTAGAGGTCTTAGACAAGGAGACCCTATGTCTCCTTACCTTTTTGTGCTTTTTTTGTGCTTGCCATGGAAATCCTTGCTCGGATATTTGATGAGAAATCAAAACATCCACTCTTTAAATTTCATTGGAGATGTGAGAAAACAAAGATTGTTAATCTTTGTTTTGCTGATGATCTCATGATATTTTGTAAAGGTGATGTTCCACTGTGAATCTGATTATGCAAGGACTTAATGAATTCAAACATCTTTCAGGCCTTACCCCTAGCACTAACAAGAGCAATATCTACTTCTCTAGGTGTAGTCAAATTCTAAGAGATGGTATCCTTAGAGTTGCTAAGTTTAAAGAGGGTACTCTTCCTATCAAGTACCTTGGAGTTCCCCTTATTACTACTAAGCTGAGGGCTTTTGACTGTCAGGTTCTAATTGATAGGATCACTAAAAGGATCAACAGTTGGGCTAATAAGGCTCTATCCTATGCTGGCAGAGCCCAGCTCATCCAAACCACCCTCTTCTCCATGCAAGTGTATTGGTCTTCATTGTTCGTACTTCCCAAGAAGGTTATTAAAGAGATTGAGTGTCTCTTAAGGGCCTTTCTTTGGTCTGGAACTGAGCTCAAAAAGCATAGTGCCAAAATTGGTTGGGATAAAGTGTGCGCTCCCAAAAATGAAGGAGGCCTTGGTTTTAAATCTTTGGAGACTTGGAATAGAGCTGCTATAGCTAAACATGTTTCGTTTCTTTTTTCTGGTGGTGAGATGTCCATGTGGTGCCAATGGGTTAAATCCTATTTACTCAAAGGCAAAAGCTTCTGGAAAGTTAAAGTCCCCAATGACTCGTCGTGGGTCTGGAGGAAGATTTTATCCTTTAGAAGTTATGTCTATCCTTTGATAGCTCATAAAATTGGTAATGGGGAGTCGACTTTTCTCTGGCATGATAATTGGCATCCTCTTGGATCTCTGCTGGGTAGATTTGGGGATAGAATCATGTATGATTCTTGTCTTAATAGTGAAACCAAGGTCAAGCAAATTGTTGATGGTAATTCTTGGAAGTGGCCTAATCCTATTTCTTGGGAAATTAGGGAATTAATTTCATCAACTCCTGGTAATTGTCTTCCTGATTCATCCCTAGAAGATCAATCTGTTTGGAATTTGAATCCTAATGGGGAGTTCACTATTAAATCTGCTTGGGAGCATTGGAGGCATAAATTTGACAAAGTGTCTTGGCATAAACTAATCTGGGGACCTCAGATGATCCCTAGAGTTAGCTTTATTGTTTGGATTGCTCTTCACTCTAGACTTAACACTAGGGACATATTACAGCAATTTGGTATTACTTCTAACCTTGATTGCCCCTTTTGTCATAGTCATGTTGAGAGCCATTCTCATCTTTTCTTCAAATGTGTGTTCTCGTATAAGGTTTGGCATGTTCTTAAAGCTAAATCTAATATCAATTGGCCTGACCTCCAATGGCCTCACTTGATTGATTTTGCTACTAAGGAGACTAACGGCAAATCTCTGAGGGCGATTGTTAGTAGACTGTCCTTCTTATGTACCATTTATCATATTTGGATTGAAAGGAACAATAGAATTTTCAATAAAGAACTCAAACCTGAGGAGGTAGTTATAAAATCAATTACTCAGATAATTAGGGGTAGAATTTTATCCCTACACAACCTGCCTAGGTCTATAGGAGATGATTGGTTCCTTGAACAGTGGAACTTGCCAAGAGCTATTTTGAAGGCCCATGCTACCAGAAATGGGTGATTGGAGAGAGGTGTGAGTTCACTATATGAGAGTCGAGTGATGGTAAGCAGAAATGAGAGTTATACTAACATGTTTTCTCTTATACAACAGGTTGAAGAGTGACTTGCAGATTATGAGAGTTGAGTGATTGTGAGACATATATTTTGTTCAGTTTGAGTGTGTGGGTTGAGATTAGTGAGTCCTGATATGAGTGTTTTTACTAATGCTATTATATGGTAAAGTTTTATATGCAGGCTATGGAAGCTGTTACTGAGGGTTGTGAGTTCCTATATTGTGGGTTGAGTGGAGTGAGATCATATATTGTGTGTTTGTGTCTAATGCTAGTCATGGAATTTGTAAATATTCTTGTGGAGATTTCTCATTATGTTCTGCATTTTGGGCTGGCTGTGTTGAGTTGGTTTCTAGGTCCTCTCGGCTTGGTGATCTTTCTCAGCTTGATGGTGTATCCCGCTGCTATTCGGGTTATTTTGTGTTGGCTGTTACTCAGTTTGAAATGGTATACTGTTGGGCTCAGTTGGTTTCTCGGCTTGGTATGTGGTTTCTTATGGCTGCTATGTACGCCAATCAAGTGTTAGGGGTGCTGGTGGTGGCTGCTTTATGCGCCATGCCTCATTCCCAAGTTGTAATTTTCATTTTCAATTGCTGTTTGTTTTGTTTTGAGTCCTACTCCTACGGGCTGTGTAGGAGAAGTGTTATATCTGATGTTCGCTGCTGGTTTGTGCGTGCTGGATGTGTATCACCCTTTATTGATGTTTTTTTGGTTTTACTCCCTATCCCTACGGGTTGTGTAGGGAATACTATAGTTGTTCTTGGGGTTTGTCCTCTTTGCTTTTGTTCCTATGCTTACATGCTCCAGGTTGTATCTACCTGGGGTGGTACTTTAGTGCTGGGGCTGCGTTTTGTCTTTTGCCGTAGTCCCTTGGATATTAGGGATCGGGTTGTTTTCTTTTATTTATCACAGGCTGATGCTCCCGTTATATTTCCTGTTCATCTTTCCTATTGCTTGAAATATGGCTGGTGAACAGGTTTTGGGTTGTATGGTTTATCTTTCGTTTGGTGTTTATTTCATTTGTGTTTGCTCCTTCTGTATAGGTTGGTAGGTCCTGGGGTTTGCCCCTTGTAATCTTGTAAATCTTCTTGTTTTTATTTATGTCTTATTCACCAAAAAAAAAAAAAAAAATCCTGCAAATAGGCACAAAAACAAAATTAGTAAACATGCATAATCCTATATACAAGATCCTAATGCAATTCACTCATGAAATGCAACTATAGATCTGACTTCTAATATATGACATGTGAATCATCTCAAAACATGAGGTAGCAGACAAAATCACATAATAATCAATTAAACCCATAAATGCAAATTTAGCCGAATCTTAAGACATAAACCATGGATTTAAGGCATGGATATGATGACAAGCATGAGATACTACATATTTACAAATAGGGAAAGCAATTGAAAGAACCAGATAAAAAGAAGCGGGGCGGAGAATTATTACAACTTTGAATATTACATATCTGAATAAGGGAGGAGAGGAATAAAATATTACAACAAAATTAAATTCTCACAAACACTCTCTAATTAAAAGAAAAACAAATAAATAGAAGCTGCAGCGGGTCTTGGAGACTGTTGGAGACTCTGGGTTCTGTCCAGTAGAAAAGTGGCTGGCTTGCCAAAAGATGAACTAGCTGGCTGGCCGGCCAAACAGGCAAGGCCGAAAACTCCATTTTTCTCAAACACCAGAAAAACAAACGGAAAATATGCAAGTGGCTTAACTAACCACTTCTAGTTAGCTTACAACAGGTTTATAACATGAAATTGAAGTAAGAAAAACAATACAAGAAAGAAAAAGCAAAAATGTAAAAGAAAATAGAATGTGTGCAAAATTTACCTTCCAAGGAAGGATTTGATTTCTAAACTTCCTTTTGATCACTCTCAAGTTTAGGAAGTGTATTCTCAATTCTCAGGTTGAATTTTTGAAATTCGTATTGGAATGGTGTTTTTGGGCTGTTAATAGTGTTTGTGGGGGAAGTTATTCCAACTCTCTGTTTTTCTCTCAATTTCAATAACACTCACTCTATTTTGATCAAGGCTCAAGAATATGGCTATAACAGAATTTCTAGGCTTGGTTTGATATATTGAAAGATGGAATATCAGTGTGTGTTTGAAGTTTTGCTCAAAACTTAAGCTTTCTCTCTTTTCCTCTCTAACTCCCACTCTCTCAATTCAATTTCATCCTCTCTTGATCCTCACTATCTCTCCATATAGACAATGATATCAGGCTCAATCAAGGACGTGGAAGACAAGGTTGATAGGATGACAAGGGTGGTTGAAAATGGATACCATCTTTTGGGAAGATGACAATCTCCCTTATGACAATGGAGGCTAATAGAGGATAATGGAGGGAGTGGGTGTGTATCTCGTGTGTGAATGAATCTACCAGGAAATAGCTGGAATGGGTATGACACACACGCATTCAACAAGAATTCTGCCGAAATTGCTCTATTCCTAAGCAAATTAGCTGACTGGCCAATTTATTGGTTGGCCGGCCAAAAACCTTAGAATAGACGACCAAAAACTTGGCTGGTTAGCCAAAACGATGACCGGCCAGCCACTTAAGTTGGCCGTGGCTGACTATTTTCTCGACATAGGATTTTTCGACAGAATTCTCGTCCTTTCCTCCTATTTCCACACTGTTCTTTGCTCAATCTCCTGAGAAAATATTTCATTTTGAAGTTTAAAAGTAAGCCTCGGAACACTACGAAAATATACGAAACAAAGCGCGGAAAGAAAGTTTCGAAAGAGAGTTTTGAGTGGGATTTGAACACCTGGCCAAAACAGGCTTAGGTTTGGAAATGAATTACAAGTTTCATATTTTTTACGGAGAATCATGTAAGAAACACATTCTTGTTTTCATCATCGGGTATCAAAAGAAAGTGTCCAAGTCTTAGGGCCGATCAAAATGGGGTGTCTACAGTCACTTAGGCAGAATCACACCGTCAATTCCTGAAATGTTGTTAATTGGGGTGAGCTAATGCTAGTAGGAAATACTATTCACAAGACATAAATAATCAAAATGCATATGATCATGAAATGCACCTATTAGCATAAAATCCAAATTTTCTCTTTTAAAACCAAAATGTTCAATGTATGATTTCCATTCCAAGTCTCATTTATAACCATGGGGTGGTAAATATGCTATGGCATCCTAAGCAAGAGCCGCCAAACCATACAAACATATATAGAAAATATTCCTACATTTGTTGATACTAAAAACAGTTGGGTGATGGGCACCCAAAACCTTTCTCTCTCCACTTTCGTTGACTACTAAAACGGTGGGCTTGTGGACATCCAAAATCAAGTTTTCCACATGCGCCGTCTCTATAAACGGTAGGCTTGTGGACAACCAAAAACCTTTCCCACATTCGCTAGGCAATATGCACAAGGCAGGATAATTGGGCACCTTGACTCCCCACGCAAGTACCAAATACAACCACAACCCATTACCAAAACCTGACTCAACTACCCGGACTAATATACTATTTACCCCATTTGACATTTTCCAAACATCCACAAGATTGTAAAATCACATGAGAAAATTATAATGCACATGATGCATAAGTTTTCAAGTTCAATTTCCCTAAGGTTTGTTCAATTCACAACAACATTTAATTGTATCAACAATAAAATGGTTTCTCCAATCCCATCATTTTTCACAAATCTCAATATTGCTCTATTTTAATACATATATCCAAAAAAATTCAATAATCTCGTGTCTCAGCACCATTTCCATAATCATTCACCTAATTTCAAGATTTAAGTGTCAATTTGGCCAAGCCCATTATTAAATCAAATTTGAAAAATAAGGTTTTTGGAAAAATTGGGGCTTTCCCCTCCTTTACATGTAAAGAGTCAATATTCATCATTTCTAACCATAATCTAAAGAGTCAATATTCATCATTTCTAACCATAATCAAGAAGGATATGCATAAACTTTTCCAAAACATAGAGTAAAACCCCTTTTTATTCATCAAACCCACTTTATATCACAAAATTGTCTCACACATTACTGTAACTAAGAAATACCACATATTTATCTCAAATCAGAAATATATCAAGTTAAAAGTACCCCTGCCTCAAAAATCGAGACAAGAAGATGAATATCCAAAGAGAACTTCGAAGGTAAAGCGATTCAATCGGTAGATATGTTAGTCTTCACTCTTTGATTATCTTGCAAAATCTAGGATGAATCTTTGATAAAAGTAGAAGAAATCATGGTTTATGGGTCTAGGGTTTCGGGTATGGAGGAGAGGGAGAGGAGAGGAAGAAAGAATGAAAAGTTTGGGCCAAAACATCACTTTAAAGGGCTTGATTTCTAACAGACTACTCGAACGGTCAAAACTTGGCTCAGGCGGTGAAAGAAAACTCCCAGAATCTCTGAAATTCATGCAAAACGCTCAAGCAGTCAAAAGTTTGCTCGAGCGGACTTGCTTCTACCATAGGTACTCAAGTTTCAAAGGGGCATAACTCTTGTCCGGACTCCATTTTGAGTCGTTCTTGTGTCTAAATTGAAGGATTGAAAACAATCTTTCAAATGGTTCTAGCCTCACATCCAAATTCAAAGTGTGGAAAGAGAAAAAGGTAAAAGAGTGAAGGCTGCTCATAGGACATTTATCTGAATCAATGTTTTTGGTTCAATCCTACTTTACCATTATGATACCAGCTCAATCAATATTCTAAAATGAATCAAAGAGGCTCCAAGTACAATAATAAGAGTGTCAAGAGAAATCCTACTTGTCCAAGGAGTATGAAGTGTTACACACACTCCCCACCGTAAGAAATTTTGTCCCCGAAATTAGACATTTCAAGAATTAAAGTTTAGACAAACCGAAATAAAACATATATTGGAATTAACACTCCCACTAACTAATCACAACGACCTCTACTCAGCAACGAGTTTCTAGAATATTCTCCCAACACAAAAGATTTCGCATGATGAAAAAAAAACAACTCCCATAAAAGAAGATAAAGCAACCCCATGATATATGGGGTAGAATAACTCCCAATAGAGTTACAATTGCCACTCCAAAATCTAGTTCGAAATCTAAAAAAAACTTTTATATTTTAGTCTCACACTGGTATTCTGACAAAACCCCAAATGATGTGAACAACAACTTAGAAGTGGGGTGTCTCTCTTTCAACTCATTTAAAAGAATTATCTCTATATGCCACAAGAGCCCATTGATCCTACAAAACAAGTCAAGCAAAATGTGTCACTAGCATACCCTACAGTCGCGTCTCAAACATACTCAACCTCCAGGGAATAACTCTTGGTTATCTAACGACCTAAAATCTTAAAAAGATAAGTTCTCACATCATATTCACACCCTAAGAAACACCTATCGGTCACTCGGCAACCAAATTTTTTAACGATTACCTCACACTACTACATAAGTCCTCAATCCCCTTTCATGAAAAGAAAAGATTCTAATAAGAGCTTCATCCACCAATCATGGCCTTCGTCAAAACACTACCCAACAAAACTAAGGTACCACGAACTACGTTCTTACAACCTAGCTAGTATTTCATGCCCACACATTTACTCAATTTCGTTTTTGAAATACTTAAGAACCAAAAACACCCAAAATAACATTTCCTAACATTTGAAATTAAAAGAGATTACTCTTGGTAGAAAACTTTATATGTATAAAAAAAAAAAAAAACTGTTTCGTACACGTACAAGTGATTTGTAAAAGTGCAGAGTTTGAAAAAAGAAATTTATTTATTTATTTTATGAAATAGCTAAGTGTTTACACATCATAAAACTCCATGTGCCCTTTTCATGACTATTTCTCCTTTACTCACTAGTTTATCCATATTGATAAATTCTCAATTTCAGCAAAAATAAGGTCATACTTAATAGGAAAACTTTGTTCTCAACTCTTTTCTCAAACATATTTCAATCAGTGACTCCCAAACATCAACTAACCAATGATCCAATCACCATGGTGATGCCACAATCCATTTACAATTATTCAAGCAATAACTACACATAATGACCACTATAAGGTTAAATAAAACAAACGAATGGGCTAAATATCACAAGCTTGGGAAGTTGCATCCCATTCACGACCACCACTACAATCCACCAATTGCTCATTATTTATTTTATGTTTGCATCACTAATTTTCACAATTAACCCCATTTTGGGGATCAAACAGAAACAAGGAAAACAAGTATCAAATATTTAGTACAACTTGTCACTCTCGTAAGTGATATACACATGAACAAATAAGTGACATACACACGAACAAGTAATCACCATCTTGATGCCACCCATCTGTAGTCTAAGATGAGTTTTGAGGTGACTCATTGTCAACCTCTCCCATTCCACAACTACAATAGACAAAACACGTAAAATGAAAATCACCTACACCTACATCGCTTACCTATACTTACACAACACGATACACTCCTTGAAACCAACACTATACCCCAAATCCTTAAATCACAACCCAACCTCTTAATTCAATTAATGATTATACTTCCTATCCTGGCAAAAACTCTCAACTAACTATAAGAAAACAATCTCCAAGCTAACAGCTAAATCTGGAATTTAAATTCAACTAAACTGGTCAGACATAGGGATACTATTAATTACCTCAACCCGTCAAATTTAATCATATAAAATATCTTAATCATACATTAACAACATCAACTACTAACTCAACTAGAACACGAAATAATAGCACGATTTTACTTAGCGTTGCATCAAAGAACAATCACAATCTTAATGTCATCTCAAACTTCCATTGCAAACCACCAGCCACAAAATTTCAAAAATTACAACTAAGGATCACGCACCAAGTACTTACCCTCAAGTATTTCTTACAACTAAAGGTTCTACAAAATAAAAATAAAAGCACAATATTTCCTATTATCACAGAAGATAAATACTTCAAAATCTACACTGTTATCATTCATCAAAAGTCAAATGCACAAGGGTGACCTCAATAACCCTACTATATTAATACGTAGTAACCCAAAATCTTTTCACACTCACGGTGAAACAAAAATTCAAACTAGGATTCACAATCAATCACTAAGAAATAATTTCTCTCTTGAAAATTATGATTATTCGCAATCACTGGTGACTATCGTAACATAAAATGGCAAATGTCAATCAAGAACCAAGTCAACGTCTACTCCCAACCATAAAACGATGACAATCCGAATTACACACAAATCGGATCACGTTGTCCTCAAAACAAAAGGCCTAGTTGACTATTCATATCATCGTACCATTGTAGTACATTAAACTCATAATCGACTCAAGCTCATAATCAACTCTGGGTGAGACTCTCACAACTAGGAAGGTTAATCTATCGTGGCTCTAACTACTAATTTGATTAAACATGATTAACCATTGATGTATAGAAAAGTTTACTTATCTAATTTTTGTATTATTTGACCATTGTACAACTCCGTCTAGCACCACATCAACCTTGAAAAGGATAATCGTAGATTAGCTTTACCTTCTCATTGCATAACTAATGAATTCAACCCAAACTTTTGTTTGCCAAAGAGCTCACATGTTTTGAAACAAACTTCCATCAAGCCAATAGCAAACACCTACTATGTAAGTCCATCTTTCAAAAAAAGAAAACTTATCAAGTGACATCTAAAACAACACCAATAATAACACTATAGTACAATTATAGAGTGAAAGGTTTCGGATTTATTTTTCTAAGCATCTTCTTATCAGGATTAACACTAGTCACTCATCAGCTTACATGATCGTCCTCTCACTCAACAATGTCTGTGGTTCAAGATCCTTACTACACAAAATTTCTTCACTTTTAACGGTAAGACAAATTTGGGGTGATACCACTAGATAATTGACATTACCATTGTTTAATGCATGGGCTACTGGGGCCCACTTGGTTTTTTTGTGTGTAAGCAAAAGTTTAAAGTTGCTTTGTTACGGTGGGCCCTTGTGGGCTGTTTGTTTGAAATGCTTGTTTGAAATGCATTAGTGCTGGTAACCCACGTGAATTGAATTTTTGGGCCTTCATCAATTTTCTGGGTATTGGTCAAAGTGAATAGGGTTAGTGGGCCATCCGTGGACCACCTATCCTCAATTGGCTGAGTTTTTTAGTGGGCCACGGCTTCTTTGAGTGCTGCTGTTATTAGGCCTATGATGGATTTCAGTGCTTATATATTTCCTGGGCCCTAGATTTTGCAACTTGGTGTTCTTTTGATGGACTATACTGCGGATAAATTCACTTGGGTGAGTGGATTTATTTTTTGTAATTGGGATCATTTTGGAAAATTATTTTTGATTAGTCACTTTGCAGCGGTTCATTTATAGTTGATTATTTCATGATGATTGATCGTGTGATCCTCATGTCACTCGATAGAAGGTTGGTTTTGAGCCATCTCCACCAAGAGTGATTGGGGAGTCACTGTTATGGGGAATAGTGGTTCAATATCTAGCCAAATTAGAGACTGGGAGATGAGCGGGAGGATAGCTACCAGTTTTCTGGTTGCTTCTCGTCTTCATGTGACCCATTCTAATTGATCGTATTGCCACACCTGACACGGAGTGAAGGGCACACTGCCGTAGGGTTTGAGGCTTGTGATCTACCAAGGAAGGGACTGGGGGATGTGATGATTGCTCTCATGATTTTGTTGGCTATATATTGGTTTGTTGCTGGGGGGCTATTTGTCTTTCACTACAACTCCTTAGTACGTGGATTATGGTTTTTTGATCGTGCAAGCTTCATGTGACTTTGTTGGGATTTCTTATGGGATAGATTTTTTCCTCTGTCACGGCTTTGGTTAAGTGGCTTGGAGGTCACGGCAGTGAGGAGTGGGACGCTTATTGGATTCCATGTGTTTATCTGCAGCAGAGACTGGGGGTTTGTGGGGTTGGTTATCATTTTTGTTTCAGCTTGGGGGTTGTTGTTTTGTTGATTTGTTGTTTTGTGTTTGTGTCTGTTGTGTTTATAAGAGTTATGGTGTCTTTGTATCTTTGCCCATATATTCACCTCAAGTTTCCATCTATTATCTCTGATGGTAGGGGTTACTTGGGGGCAAATAGGATATATGGGCAGAGTTGGATTTTTATTTGTATTTCTGTTGTTCCGGTGTACCCTTTCCTAGGGGTGTGTAGAGGTAGTTTAAGTTGGTTATCTTATTTTTTTTTCTTATTGTTGGGCGTGCCTGGGGTATGCCCTTTGTAAACTTGTATAATTTCATTGTCTTTATTTTATGACTTACTTACCCAAAAAAAAAAATTTGACATTACCATTTACAATAGCTCAATGTAATTTAAATAATATCGTAGCCTATCAAACATGGTGAAAAAATCAATCTCAGCTTTAACCATATAACCTGTATCGCCACAATTTACACAATTTCCCTTCATAACTCTTATATATATATGTATGTATGTATATCTTATAAAACTAGAACTCATAATCCGAAATAGTCATAATTAACAATTATCAATCATTCTAAATTGAAGGTCTTGACTAAACTCAATGGTACTACTAATCTAGTATATCAATAACTAATTATACTTGCTTCATTATGGCATGCATCAAAACCAGCCCCAGACAATTGTTTACATTTCCCGTATCCATAACTCTTACCTCATAACAATGATGGAACATAAAGGACATGCATATTTGTCTCAGCAAGTCAAATACAACCTCTTATGAAATTTTGTTGGCTTAACCATATCAGTTATTTCAAAATGCATATCATAAGTCTTTGTTTACTCATAACAACTCCACGCTTGAATCACAATATCGATGCTTGTGAAGCCAACCCTTAAGAAACCCACTACATAGACTCTTACTTATGCTACTCCAGATCTAACTATCAAATCGGGAACCCGATTGGAGACCCGTCAACTCCCTCAAGTTTTTCATGCCTAGGCGGTTGTGTGTCCCAAGTTTCGTGCAAAACCGACGCCGTTTGGTGATTTTGGGGTATCAACACCTCGAATTCAAATTTCTTAAGGAACTAGTTTGTTTAGATTGAAATCAGGCTCTAACTCCCAAACCAGGAACCCGATTGGAGTCCCGTCTTCTCCCACAAGTCTCTCGTGCCTAGGCGGTCGTGTGTGCCAAGTTTCGTGCCAAACTGACGCCGTTTGGTGATTTTGGGGCGTCAACACCTCGAATTCAAATTTCTTAAGTAACTAGTTTGCCTAGATGAAATTCGGCACTAACTCCCAAATCAGGAACCCGATTCGAGCCTCGTCTGCTCCCACAAGTCTCTCATGCCTAGGCGGTCGTGTGTGCCAAGTTTCATGCAAAACCGACGCCGTTTGGCGATTTTAGGGCGTCAAAATCTCGAATTCAAATTTCTTATAGAACTAATTTGCCTAGACCGAAATCTGGCTCTAACTCCCAAACTAGGAACCCGATTTGAGACCTGTCATATCCCACAAGTCTCTCGTGCCTAGGCGGTCAACCGACACCATTTCGCGATTTTGAGGCGTCAATATCTTAAATTCAAATTTCTTAAGGAACTAGCTTGCCTAGACCGAAATCGGGCTCCAACTCCCAAACCGGGAACACGATTTGAGCCTCATCTTCTCCCACAAGTCTCTCGTGCCTAGGCGGTCGTCTGTGCCAAGTTTCGATCAACACCTAGAATTCAAATTTCATAAGGAACTAGTTTGCCTAGATCAAAATCTGGCTCTAACTCCCAAACCGGGAACCCGATTCGAGCCCCGTCTTCTCCCACAAGTCTCTCGTGCCTAGGCAGTCGTATGTGCCATGTTTCTTGCTAATCCGACCTCGTTTGGGTGTCAACACGTCGAATTCAAGTTTTTTAAGGAACTAGTTTGCCTAGAGTGAAATCTGGCTCTGACTCCCAAACCGGGAACCCGATTGGAGTCCCATTTTCTCCCACAAGTTTCTCGTGCCTAGGTGGTCGTGTGTGCCAAGTTTCGTTCCAAACCGACGCCGTTTGGTAATTTTCGGGCGTCATTACCTCAAATTTAAATTTCTTAAGGAACTAGTTTGCTTAGACTGAAATCCGGCACTAACTCCCAAATCGGGAACCCAATTCAAGCCCCTTCTGCTCCCAGATGTCTCTCATGTCTAAGCAGTCGTGTGTGCCAAGTTTCGTGCAAAACCGATGCCGTTTGGTGATTTTAGGGCGTCAACACCTCAAATTCAAATTTTTTATGGAATTAGTTTGCCTAGACCGAAATCCGGCTCTAACTCCCAAACCGGGAACCCGATTGGAGTCCTGTCTTCTCCCACAAGTCTCTCGTGCTTAGGCGGTCGTGTGTGCCAAGTTTCGTGCCAAACCGACGCCGTTTGGCGATTTTGGGCTGTAAACACCTCAAATTCAAATTTCTTAAGGAACTAGTTTGCCTACAGAGAAATCCGTCTCTAACTCCCAAACCGGGAATCTAGTTCGAGCCCCGTCTTCTCTCATAAGTCACTCGTGCCTAGGCAGTCGTGTGTGCCAAGTTTTGTGCCAATCCGACCGCGTTTGGTGATTTTGGGGCATCGAGATCATGAATTCAAATTTCTTAAGGAACTATTTTGCCTCAACCGAAATCCGGCTCTCAGTCCCAACCCGGAACCCGATTCGAGCCCCGTCTTCTCCCACAAGTCCCTCATGCCAAGGCGGTCGTGTGTGCCAAGTTTCATGCTAATCCGACCCCGTTTTGTCATTTTGGGGCTTCAATACCTCGAATTCATGTTTCTAATGGAACTAAGGAACACGATTGGAGTCCTGTCTTCTCCCACAAGTCTCTCGTGCCTAGGCGGTCGTGTGTGCCAAGTTTTGTTCCAAACTGACGGCTTTTGGTGATTTTGGGGCATCAACACCTCGAATTCAAATTTCTTAAGGAACTAGTTTGCCTAGACCGGCATCCTGCTCTACCTCCCAAACCGGGAACCTGATTTAAGCCCTGTCTTCTCTCATAAGTCTCCCATGCCTAGGCGGTCGTGTGTGCCAAGTTTCGGCCCAAACCGACGTTGCTTGATGATTTTGGGGCATCAACACGTCGAATTCAAATTTCTTAAGGACTAGTTTGCCTAGACTGGTATCCGGCTCTAACACCTAAATCAGGAACCTGATTCGAGCCCCGTCTTCTCCCACAACTCTCTCATGCCTAGGCGGTCATGCATGCCAAGTTTCAGGCCAAACCGACGTCGTTTGATGATTTTGGGGCATCAACACATCGAATTCAAATTTCTTAAGGACTAGTTTGCCTAGACTGGTATCCAGCTTTAACACTCAAACTGGGAACCCGATTCGAGCCCCGTCTTCTCCCACAACTCTCTTATGCCTAGGCAGTCATGCGTGCCAAGTTTCGTGCAAATCCAACCCAGTTTGGTGATTTTGGGGCGTCAACACCTCGAATTCAAATTTCTTAAGGAACTAGTTTGCCTAAAGCAAAATCCGGCTCTAACTCCCAAATCGGGAACCTGATTGGAGTCCCGTCATCTCCCACAAGTTTATCGTGCCTAGCCGGTCATGTGTGCCATGTTTTGTCCCAAACCGATGCCGTTTGGAGATTTTGGGGGCGTCAACAACTCGAATTCAAATTTCTTAAAGAACTAGTTTGCCTACAGTGAAATCCGGCTATAACTCCAAAACTGAGAACCCGATTGAAGTGCCGTCTTCTTCTACAAGTCTCTCGTGCCTAGGTGGTCGTGTGTGCCAAGTTTCGTGCCAAACCGACGCCATTTGGTATTTTGAGGCCTCAACATATCGAATTCAAATTTCTTAAGGAACTAGTTTGCCTAGACCGGCATCCGGCTCTAACTCCCAAACCGAGAACCCGATTCGACCCCCGTCTTCTCCCACAACTCTCTCACGCCTAGACGGTCGTGTGTGCCAAGTTTCATGCAAATCCAACCCCGTTTGGTGATTTTGGGATGTCAACACCTCGAATTCATGTTTCTTAATTTCTTAAGGAACTAGTTTGCATAGAGCAAAATCCGGATCTAACTCCCAAATCGAGAACCCGATTGGAGTCCCATCAACTCCGCCAAGTTTCTCGTGCCTAGGCAGTTGTGTGTGCCAAGTTTCATGCCAAACCGACGCCGTTTGGTGATTTTGGGGCGTCAACAACTCGAATTCAAGTTTCTTAAGGAACTAGTTTGTTTAGATTGAAATCCAGCTGTAAATCCTAAACCAGGAACCCAATTGGAGTCCCGTCTTATCCTACAAGTCTCTCGTGCCTAGACGGTCGTGTGTGCCAAGTTTCATGCTAATCCAACCCCATTTGGTGATTTTGGGGCGTCAACACCTCGAATTCAAGTTTCTTAAGGAACTAGTTTGCCTAGAGTAAAATCCGGCTCTAACTCCCAAACCGGGAACCCGATTGGAGTCCCATCTTCTCCCATAAGTCTTTCGTGCCTAGGCGGTCGTGTGTGCCAAGTTTCGTGCCAAACCGACGCCGTTTGGTAATTTTCGGGCATCAACACCTCGAATTCAAATTTCTTAAGGAACTAGTTTGCTTAGACGGAAATCCGACACTAACTACCAAATCAGGAACTCGATTCGAGCCTCGTTTGCTCCCACGGGTCTCTCATGCCTAGGCAGTCGTGTGTGCCGAGTTTCGTGCAAAATAGACGCCATTTGGTGATTTTAGGGCGTCAACACCTCGAATTCAAATTTCTTAAAGAACTAGTTTGCCTAGAGTGAAATCCGGCTGTAACTCCAAAACCGAGAACCCGATTGGAGTGCCGTCTTCTCCCACAAGTCTCTTGTGCCTAGGCGGTCGTGTGTGCCATGTTTCGTACCAAACCGACGCCATTTGGTATTTTGGGGCCTCAACATATCGAATTCAAATTTCTTAAGGAACTAGTTTGCCTAGACCGGCATCCGAGTCTAACTCCCAAACCGGGAACCCGATTCGAGCCCCGTCTTCTCCTAAAACTCTCTTATGCCTAGGCGGTCATGTGTGCTAGTTTCATGCAAATCCAACCCCGTTTGGTGATTTTGGGATGTCAACACCTCGAATTCATGTTTCTTAATTTCTTAAGGAACTAGTTTGCATAGAAAAAAATTCGGATCTAACTCCCAAATCGGGAACCCGATTGGAGTCCCGTCAACTCCGCCAAGTTTCTCGTGCCTAGGCGGTTGTGTGTACCAAGTTTCATGCCAAATCGACGCCGTTTGGTGATTTTGGGGCGTCAACACCTCGAATTCAAGTTTCTTAAGGAACTAGTTTGTTTAGATTGAAATCCGGCTCTAACTCTTAAACTAGGAACCCGATTGGAGTCCCGTCTTCTTTCACAAGTCTCTCGTGCCTAGACAGTCGTGTGTGCCAAGTTTCGTGCTAATCCAACCTCGTTTGGTGATTTTAGGGCGTCAACACCTCGAATTCAAGTTTCTTAAGGAACTAGTTTGCTTATAGCAAAATCCGGCTCTAACTCCCAAACCGGGAACCGATTGGAGTCCCGTCTTCTCCCACAAGTCTCTCATGCCTAGGCGGTCGTGTGTGCCAAGTTTCGTGCCAAACTGACGCCGTTTGGTGATTTTGGGGCATCAACACCTCGAATTCAAATTTCTTAAGGAACTAGTTTGCCTAGATCGAAATCCGTTACTAACTCCCAAATCGGGAACCCGATTCGAGCCTCGTCTACTCCCACAAGTCTCTCATGCCTAGGCGGTCGTGTGTGCCCAG
This sequence comes from Camellia granthamiana, assembly GCA_036172215.1. NCBI lineage: Eukaryota > Viridiplantae > Streptophyta > Magnoliopsida > Ericales > Theaceae > Camellia > Camellia granthamiana. The sequence continues at coordinate 79,478,230 of CM069912.1, read as the reverse complement.
TTTCGTGCAAAACCGACGCCATTTGGCAATTTTAGGGTGTCAACACCTCGAATTCAAATTTCTTATAGAACTAGTTTGCCTAGACCGAAATCCAGCTCTAACTCCCAAACCAGGAACCCGATTCGAGCCCCGTCATCTCCCACAAGTCTCTCGTGTCTAGGCGGTCGTGTGTGCCAATTTTCGTGCCAAACCGACGCCGTTTCGCTATTTTGGGCCATCAATACCTCGAATTCAAATTTCTTAAGAAACTAGTTTGCCTAGACCGAAATCCGGCTCCAACTCCCAAACCGGGAACACGATTTGAGTCCCGTCTTCTCCCACAAGTCTTTCGTGTCTAGGCGGTCGTGTGTGCCAAGTTTCGATCCACACCAACGTCATTTGGTGATTTTGGGGTATCAACACCTCGAATTCAAATTTCATAAGAAACTAGTTTGCCTAGATCAAAATCCGGCTCTAACTCCCAAACCGGGAACCCGATTTGAGCCCCGTCTTCTCCCACAAGTCTCTCATGCCTAAGTGGTCGTGTGTGCCAAGTTTCGTGCTAATCAGACCTCGTTTGATGATTTTGGGGTATCAACACCTCGAATTCAAGTTTTTTAAGGAACTAGTTTGCCTAGAGTGAAATCTGGCTCTGACTCTCAAAACGGGAACCCGATTGGAGTCTCATCTTCTCCCACAAGTTTCTCATGCCTAGGCGGTCGTGTGTACCAAGTTTCATTCCAAACCGACACCGTTTGGTGATTTTCGAGTGTCATCACCTCGAATTTAAATTTTTTAAGGAACTAGTTTTCTTAGACCGAAATCCAGCACTAACTCCCAAATCGAGAACCCGATTCAAGCCCTGTCTGCTCCCACATGTCTCTCATGCCTAGGCAATCGTGTGTGCCAAGTTTCGTGCAAAACCGACGCCGTTTGGTGATTTTAGGGCATCAACAACTCGAATTCAAATTTCTTATGGAACTAGTTTGCCTAAAGTGAAATCTAGCTCTAACTCTCAAACCGGGAACCCGATTGGAGTCCCGTCTTCTCCCACAAGTCTCTCGTGCCCACGTGGTCGTGTGTGCCAAGTTTCGTGCCAAACCGACGCCTTTTGGTGATTTTGGGGCGTCAACACCTCGAATTCAAGTTTCTTAAAGAACTAGTTTGCCTAGAGTAAAATCCGGCTCTAACTCCCAAACCGGGACCTCGACTGGACACCCGTCGTCTCCCACAAGTCTCTCATGCCTAGGTGGTCGTTTGTGCCAAGTTTCGTGCTAAACTGATGCCGTTTTGCGATTTTGGGGCGTCAACACCTCGAATTCAAATTTTTAAGGAACTAGTTTGCCTAGACCGAAATCCGTCTCTAACTCCCAAACCGAGAACCCGATTCAAGCCCCGTCTTCCCCCACAATGTCTCATTTGCCTAGGTGGTCGTGTGTGCCTAGTTTCGTGCTGATCTGACCCCGTTTGGTGATTTTGGGTATCAACATCTCGAATTCAAACTTCTTATGGAACTTGTAATGACCCGACCCGCGTACATGTTTTCTGGTATGCTTTTAGTCCCTTACTTTGTGCCTTTATATGCCTACTGTGAAATCTTATGTGGAATTAAGTTTAACTGGATGAATTTTATGATTAGGGAATCATATCTGTTTAATAAAAGAAGTATATGTTACAATTCTAGTGTTTGAATAAGGAATTGAAGGCCTTAGAAGTTTAATTATCTGAAATTGATTTTACATTTGAGATCAGCATGATTTTTGGGTCATAGTGTGATTTTCTGTGAAATTTCAATTAGGAATGATTAAGCTGATTAAATTTCATCTTTACTCACCTTTAGATATATGTCTATGTTCTTTATATATTTGACTTAGAAGCCTTTTCCCAAATATCTTTTGGGTGAGAGAATTAGAGAAGAAGAAAGTTAGAGAGAATAGATCAAGAGGAAAGTTTCATCAGCCAAGAAGATTGGAATTGAGAAGAATTTAAGGGGATTAAGCTCAAGGTAAATTTAATTCACCTTGCATAACCTTTGTCTTGGAGTTGGGTGAGAATTCCTTTTTCCTTCTTGCCACCTAGGGTTTGTAATTGTGATCTTGTGTGTATATGTGATTAATTGGCAAGATAATTTTATCTTTGAGTGTTTTAACTCAACTTGAACTATTTAGTAGGGAATTACATTCCATCTCTTCAATTGTTATGTTTGAGCTCATATATGTGAATAAATGGCTAGGTATGTGTATATGTGAGTAGAAGATAGAAATATTATGGAATGGGTTGTGTTGGTGAGTTTTAAGATTAAAGATCTAATACCTATTTAGATTAAAATATGTTTGTGAGTTTTAATTACATGATTTTGGATCATATTCTAGAAAGAAATGTGTCTATTTTGCTCTTTGTATATACCTATCAAAATGGGATCCTTGTTTGAATTTCGGACTGTGCAAACAGGGAAGATCGCCGCACGTGCGGGAGTCATGGTCGCACGTGCGGGAAATGGAAAATTTATAGGTTTTGGTTCTGCTAAAAAGGCACGTGCGGGGCTTCCCAGCCGCACGTGCGGGACCAACCGCCGCACGTGCGGGGCTCACAGCCGCACGTGCGGCCTATGCTGGGAAAATTGATTCACTCCGTTTTACGTGCTGGACCCTCTGATATTTTTAGAATCTGTATTTGATGCCGTTTTAGTATCTGTAAATTCATTCAAAGTAAAATGAATCAGAAAATGAACGAAGAAGGAAAAAAAAAAGAACTAATGAATAAGTTATGTATGTGTGTAGGTCACAACCCGGGAGGGACAAGTGCTTTGCTACCGCACTGTGAGTAATAGTACAGAAATGTACATTTTATTACCATTGATAATTATTGTCACTAACGCTCTGTTCCTCGTAAGTGTTTACACGAACATTATGACGATTGGAAATCAATGTGAATGTTGAAAGATTTGTGTACATTGGTATGACTTTGAAATCATTCTGCTCTGTCAATAACGAATATGAACCCTCTGTTATTTATCAGCATGCTATGTAGCTTCTTATCAAATAAATGGAACTTATGTTCATCCTTGAACAAGGGTGTCTGTATGAATCTAAGATTATTCTGTTGTGTTACATATGGACCCAAGGTCGTTCAGAGTCTGTGACATGAATGCAAAAGTTTAACATTAGTATGTGACCCACGTTAGAATGTAAACTATTCCGTCCTTGTTAAGCGTACTGTAATGATATATGTTCCTCTGTTAGTAGTTATTATTATTATTATTCTGTTATACGCAAGACACCTGTCTCAATCTGTAACCAAACCATAGGAAACGTATGTGCACTATTGCATAATAGTATTCTGAGGAAACTGAGATTATTCTGTTACTGTTTCCGTTTATCCGTTCCAGTTATGCCATGCTATGACATGATATGGATGGTTCGGTCTTTAAGACCTAATGATTTCTAGTATGGAACTAAGTGCTGTAATGCGAGCCACCTCTAGAATCCGTACAAGCCACCTCTTGAGTCCATACATATGTGAAAGTTATGAGGCCTATGGCCGTTCTGTGAAAGTTATGCAGCCTATGGCCATTTGGTATGATCTGTTAGTATGAAACAAAGTGTTGTACAGAACTAAGTGCTGCGATGCGAGTCACCTCTAGAATCTGTGCGAGCCACCTCTTGAGTTCATACATGCATGAACAGGGTTGAGGACGTTCTGCATTCTGGGCTTAATACCGTTCTGTATAAGGGCTTCATGCCGTTCTGTATAAGGGCTTCATGCAATTCTGTATAAGGGCTTCATGCCACTCTGTTAAGGGCTTAAAGCCACTCTGTTTAAGGTTGGGCCCAAGGCCATTCTGAAATTGGTACAGAATCAGATTAACCATATGATCTCTTTATTTATATATGCATTGATATGTATTATAATTCAAGTTTTTTTTTTTTTGGTGGGTAAGTCATAAATTAAAAACAAAGAATTACACATTTACAAGGGGCATACCCCAGGTAATACAAGATATCTTACTTGACCCCCCCAAAAAAGGGAGAAAGAAACAAGTAATATAACAAAAACAAGAAAATCCAATTTTTCCCATATTTCATTTTCCCCCAAGTGACCTCTACTATCAGAGATAATAGAGAGAGACTTGGGGTAGAAATATGGGCATTTACAACAGCTGAAATGCACACTGGCAACCATGGCCCACATTGAAAATTGGGCCCAAACTTGTATACAAAGAAAAAAGTAGCATGAGACCCAGCCCACTAGTACAAGCCGTCCCAAACCTCTGCACGAGTAACCCAACTGAAACACAAAAAACCCACACGTGCCCAAAAAACCGTGGGTCAAACCCACATAACCAATTACCAAAAATTGAAATCCCCTCCCTGCTCCACGTGTAATCTGCAACTTCACCAATATTCACTAGTCAACCTTTCCAGGAAAGATCAACATTTCCCTCCTAAAGTTAGAGCCAAAACTCAAACCAAATCACACGGGCCCACTGTGCACCCATGTGCATCCAGCTAAACTCCCTAACAAAATAGCCCATAAACAGGCTTGCATGGGCGGGAAAAAAAAATAATTTGAAATCCGGCTCTAACTCCAAAACCGGGAACCCGATTGGAGTCCCGTCTTCTCCCACAAGTCTCTCGTGCCTAGGCAGTCATGTGTGCCAAGTTTCATCCCAAACCGACGTTGTTTGGTGATTTTGTGTCATCAACACCTCGAATTCAAATTTCTTAAGGAACTAGTTTGCCTATACGAGAATCCAGCTCTAACTCCCAAACTGGGAACCAGATTCAAGCCTCGTCTTCTCCTACAAGTCTCTCCTGCATAGGTGGTCGTCTGTGCCATGTTTCGTGCCAATCTGACCACGTTTGCTGATTTTGGGGCATTAACACCTCGAATTCAAGTTTCTTAAGAAACTAGTTTGCCTAGAGTGAAATCTGGCTCTAACTCCCAAACTGGGAACCTGGTTGGAGGCCCATCTTCTTCCATAAGTCTCTCGTACCTAAGCAGTCGTGTGTGCCAAGTTTCATGCCAAATCGACGCCGTTCGGTGATTTTAGGGCATCAACACCTCGAATTCAAGTTTCTTAAGGAACTAGTTTGCCTAGATTGAAATCCGGCTCTAACTCCCAAACCGGGAACCCGGTTAGTGTCTCATTGTCTCCCACAAGTCTCTCGTGCCTAGGCGGTCGTGTGTGCCAAGTTTCGTGCCAAACCGATGCCGTTTGGTGCTTTTGGGGCCTCAACATATCGAATTCAAATTTCTTAAGAAACTAGTTTGCCTAGACCGGCATCCGGCATCCGACACTAACTGCCAAACCGGGAACCCGATTCGAACTCCGTCTTCTCCCACAACTCTCTCGTGCATAGGCGGTTGTGTGTGCCAAGTTTCGTGCAAATCCAACCCCGTTTGGTGATTTTTGGGCGTCAACACCTCGAATTCATGTTTCTTAAGGAACTAGTTTGCCTAGAGCAAAATCCGACTCTAACTCCCAAATCAGGAACCCGATTGGAGTCCCGCCTACTCCCTTAAGTTTGTCGTGCCTAGGCGGTCGTGTGTGCCAAGTTTTGTGCCAAACCGACGCAGTTTGGTGATTTTGGGGGATCAACACCTCGAATTCAAGTTTCTTAAGGAACTAGTTTAGATTGAAATCCGGCTCTAACTCCCAAACCGGGAACCCGATTGGAGTCCTGTCTTCTCCCACAAGTCTCTCATGCCTAGGCGGTCGTGTGTGCCAAGTTTCATCCAAAACCGACGCCGTTTAGTGATTTTCGGGCGTCAACACCTCGAATTCAAATTTCTTACGGAACTTGTTGGCCTAGAGTGAAATCCGACTCTAACTCCCAAACTGAGAACCTGGTTGGAGTCACGTCTTCTGCCACAAGACTGTCGTGCCTAGGCCATCGTGTGTGCCAAGTTTCGTGCCAAAACGACATCGTTTGGTGTTTTTGGGGAGTCAACACCTCGAATTCAAATTTCTTAAGGAACTAGTTTGCCTAGGCCGAAATCTAGCTCTAACTCCGAATCCGGGAACCTGATTCGAGTCTCGTCTTCTTTCACAAGTCACTCGTGCCTAGGCGGTCGTGTGTGCCAAGTTTTGTGCTAATTCGACCCCGTTTGGTGATTTTGGGGCGTCAACACCTCGAATTCCAGTTTTTTAAGGAACTAGTTTGCTTAGAGTGAAATCTGGCTCTGACACCCAAACCGGGAACCCGATTGGAGTCCCGTCTTCTCCCACAGGTTTCTTATGCCTAGGCGGTCGTGTGTGCCAAGTTTCGTTCCAAACCGACGTCGTTTGGTATTTTGGGGCGTCAACACCTCGAATTTAAATTTCTTAAGGAACTCGTTTGCCTAGGGGGAAATCCGGCTCTAACTCCCAAACCGGGAACCCGATTGGAGTCCCGTCTTCTCCCACAAGTTTCTCATGCCTAGGCGGTTGTGTGTGCCAAGTTTTGTACTAAACCAACGCCGTTTGGTATTTTAGGGCATCAACACCTCGAATTCAAGTTTCTTAAGGAACTAGTTTGGCTAGATTGAAATCCGGCTCTAACTCCCATATCGGGAACCCGGTTGGAGTCTTGTCGTCTCCCACAAGTCTCTCGTGCCTAGGCGGTCGTGTGTGCCAAGTTTCTTGCCAAACCGACGCGGTTTGGTATTTTGGGGCCTCAACATATCGAATTCAAATTTATTAAGGAACTAGTTTGCCTGGACCCGCATCCGACATCCGACTCTAACTACCAAACCGGGAACCCGATTCGAGCCCCGTCTTCTCCCACAACTCTCTTGTGCATAGGCTTTCGTGTGTGCCAAGTTTTGTGCAAATCCAACCCCGTTTGTTGATTTTGGGGCGTCAATACCTCGAATTCATATTTCTTAAGGAACTAGTTTGCCTAGAGCAAAATCCGGCTCTAACTCCCAAATCGGGAACCCGATTGGAGTCCCGTCTACTCCCTTAAGTTTTTCGTGCCTAGGCGGTCGTGTGTGCCAAGTTTTGTGCCAAACCGACGCTGTTTGGTGATTTTGGGGGATCAACACCTTGAATTCAAGTTTCTTAAGGAACTAGTTTGTTTAGAATGAAATCCGGCTCTAACTCCCAAACCGGGAACCCGATTGGAGTCCTGTCTTCTCTCAAAAGTCTCTCTTGCCTAGGCGGTCGTGTGTGCCAAGTTTTGTCCCAAACCGATGCCGTTTGGTGATTTTGGGGCGCCAACACCTCAAATTCAAATTTCTTAAGGAACTTGTTTGCCTAGAGTGAAATCCGACTCTAACTCTCAAACCGGGAACCTGGTTGGAGTCCCATCTCTGCCACAAGACTCTTGTTCCTAGGCCGTCGTGTGTGCCAAGTTTCGTGCCAAATCGACGCCATTTGGTGATTTTGGGGAGTCAACACCTCGAATTCAAATTTCTTAAGGAACTAGTTTGCCTAGACAGAAATCCAGCTCTAACTCCGAAACCGGGAACCCGATTCGAGCCCTGTCTTCTCTAACAAGTCACTCATGCCTAGGCAGTCGTGTGTGCTAAGTTTGGTGCTAATCCGACCTCGTTTGGTGATTTTGGGGCGTCAACACCTCGAATTCAAGTTTTTTAAGGAACTAGTTTGCCTAGAGTGAAATCTGGCTCTGACACCCAAACCGGGAACTCGATTAGAGTCCCGTCTTCTCCCACAAGTTTCTCATGCGTAGGCGGTCGTGTGTGCCAGGTTTCGTTCCAAACCGACGCCGTTTGATGATTTTGGGCCGTCAACACCTCGAATTTAAATTTCTTAAGGAACTCGTTTGCCAAGAGAGAAATCCGGCTCTAACTGCCAAACCGGGAACCCAATTGGAGTCCCGTCTTCTCGCACAAGTCTCTCATGCCTAGGCAGTCGTGTGTGCCAAGTTTCGTGCTAAACCGATGTCGTTTGGTGATTTTGGGTAATCAACACATCGAATTCAAAATTTTTAAGGAACTAGTCTGCCTAGACCGGCATCTGGCTCCAACTCCCAAACCGGGAACCCGATTCAAGCTCCGTCTTCTCCCACAAGTCTCCCGTGCCCAGGCGGTCATGTGCGCCAAGTTTCGGGCCAAACCGACGCCGTTTGATTATTTTGGGACATCAACACATCGAATTCAAATTTCTTAAGGAACTAGTTTGCCTAGACCGACATTCGGCTCTAACTCCGAAATCGGGAACTCGGTTCGAGCCCCGTCTTCTCCCACAACTCTATCGTACCTAGGCGGTCTTGTGTGCCAAGTTTCATGTAAATCCAACCCAATTTGGTGATTTTGGGGCGTCAACACCTCGAATTCAAATTTCTTAAGGAACTAGTTTGCCTAGAGCAAAATCCAAATTTAACTCCCAACGGGGACCCAATTGGAGTCCCGTCTTTTCCTGCAAGTTTCTCGTGCCTAGGCGGTTGTGTGTGCCAAGTTTCATGCCAAACCGACGCCGTTTGGTTTTTTGGGGCACCAACACCTCGAATTCAAGTTTCTTAAGGAACTAGTTTGCCTAGATTGAAATCCGGCTCTAACTCCCAAATCGGGAACCCGGTTGGAGTCTTGTCATCTCCCACAAGTCTCTCGTGCCTAGGCAATCGTGTGTGCCAAGTTTCGTGCCAAACCGACGCCGTTTGGTGATTTTGGGGCCTCAACATATCGAATTCAAATTTTTTAAGGAATTAGTTTGCCTAGACCGGCATCCGACTCTAACTCCCAAACCGGGAACCCAATTCGAGCCCCGTCTTCTCCCACAACTCTCTCGTGCATAGGCGGTCATGTGTACCAAGTTTCATCCAAATCCAACCCCGTTTGGTGATTTTGGGGCGTCAACACCTCGAATTCATGTTTCTTAAGGAACTAGTTTGCCTAGAGTAAGATCCGGCTCTAACACCCAAATCGGGAACCCGATTGGAGTCCCGTCTACTCCCTTAAGTTTCTCATGCCTAGGCAGCCGTGTGTACCAAGTTTTGTGCCAAACCGACGCCGTTTGGTGATTTTGGGGGATCAACACCTCGAATTCAAGTTTCTTAAGGAACTAGTTTGTTTAGATTGAAATCCGGCTCTAACTCCCAAACCGGGAACCCGATTGGAGTTTTGTCTTCTTCCACAAGTCTCTTGTGTCTAGGCGGTCATGTGTGCCAAGTTTCGCCCCAAACCGACGCCGTTTGGTGATTTTGGGGCGTCAACACCTCGAATTCAAATTTCTTAAGGAACTAGTTTGCCTAGAGTGAAATCTGACTCTAACTCACAAACCGGGAACCTGGTTGGAGTCCCGTCTTCTGCCACAAGACTCTCATGCCTAGGCCATTGTGTGTGCCAAGTTCCGTGCCAAACCGACGCCGTTTGGTGATTTTGGGGAGTCAACACCTCGAATTCAAATTTCTTAAGGAACTAGTTTGCCTAGAGCGAAATCCGGCTCTAACTCTGAAACCGGGGACCCGATTCGAGCCCCGTCTTCTCTAACAAGTCAATCGTGCCTAGGCGGTCGTGTGTGCCAAGCTTCGTGCTAATCTGACCCCGTTTGGTGATTTTGCGCCATCAATACCACAAATTCAAGTTTTTTAAGGAACTAGTTTGCTTAGAGTGAAATCTGGCTCTGACACCCAAACCGGGAACCCGATTAGAGTCTCGACTTCTCCCACAGGTTTCTTATGCCTAGGCGGTCGTGTGTGCCAAGTTTCGCTCCAAACCGACGCCGTTTGGTGATTTTGGGGCGTCAACACCTCGAATTTAAATTTCTTAAGGAACTCGTTTGCCTAGGGGAAAATCCGGCTCTAACTCCCAAACCGGGAACCCGATTGGAGTCCCGTCTTCTCCCAAGAGTCTCTCATGCCTAGGCGGTCGTGTGTGCCAAGTTTCGTGCCAAACCAATGCCGTTTGGTGATTTTGGGGAATCAACACATCGAATTCAAATTTCTTAAGGAACTAGTTTGCCTAGACCGGCATCGGTTCCAACTCCCAAACCGGGAACCCGATTCAAGCCTCGTCTTCTCTCATAAGTCTCCCGTGCCTAGGTGGTCGTGTGTGCCAAGTTTCGGGCCAAACCAATGCCGTTTGATTATTTTGCGGCACCAACACATCGAATTCAAATTTCATAAGGAACTAGTTTGCCTAGACCGACATCCAGCTCTAACTCCCAAACCGGGAACTCGATTCGAGCCCCGTCTGCTCCCTCAACTCTTTCGTTCCTAGGCGGTCGTGCGTGCCAAGTTTCGTGCAAATCCAACCCAGTTTGGTGATTTTGGGGCGTCAACACCTCGAATTCAAATTTCTTAAGGAACTAGTTTGCCTGGAGCAAAATCCGGCTCTAACTCCCAAATCGAAAACCCGATTGGAGTCTCGTCTTCTCCCACAAGTTTCTCGTGCCTAGGCGGTTGTGTGTGCCAAGTTTCGTGCCAAACCGACGCCGTTTGGTGATTTTTGGGCATCAACACCTCAAATTCAAGTTTCTTAAGGAACTAGTTTGCCTAGATTGAAATCCGACTCCATCTCCCAAACTGGGAACCTGGTTGGAGTCTCGTTGTCTCCCATAAGTCTTTCATGCCTAGGCGGTCATGTGTGCCAAGTTTCGTGCCAAACCGATGCCGTTTGGTGATTTTGGGGCCTCAACATATCGAATTCAAATTTCTTAAGGAACTAGTTTGCCTAGACCAGCATCCGGCATCTGACTCTAACTCCCAAATCGGGAACCCGATTTGAGCCCCGTATTCTCCCACAACTCTCTCGTGCATAGGCGGTCATGTGTGCCAAGTTTCGTGCAAATCCAACCCCGTTTGGTGATTTTGGGGCGTTAACACTTCGAATTCAAATTTCTTAAGAAACTAGTTTGCCTAGAGCAAAATCCGGCTCTAACTCCCAAATCGGGAACCTAATTGGAGTCCCGTCTACTCCTTAAGTTTCTCGTGCCTAGGCGGTCATGTGTGCCATGTTTTGTGCCAAACCGACGCCGTTTTGTGATTTTGGGGGATCAACACCTCGAATTCAAGTTTCTTAAAGAACTAGTTTGTTTAGATTGAAATCTGGCTCTAACTCCCAAACGGGGAACCCGATTGGAGTCTTGTATTCTCCCAAAAGTCTCTCGTGCCTAGGCGGTCGTGTGTGCCAAGTTTCATCCCAAACCGATGTCGTTTGGTAATTTTGGGGGATCAACACCTCGAATTCAAGTTTCTAAAGGAACTAGTTTGTTTAGATTGAAATCCGGCTCTAACTCCCAAACCGGGAACCCGATTGGAGTCCCGTCTTCTCCCACAAGTCTCTCGTGATTAGGCGGTCGTATGTGCCAAGTTTTGTGCCAAACCAATGCCGTTTGGCAATTTTCGGGCGTCAACACCTCGAATTTAAATTTCTTAAGGAACTAGTTTGCCTAGAGTGAAATCCGGTTCTAACTCCCAAACCGGGAACCCGATTAGAGTCCCATCTTCTCCCACAAGTTTCTCGTGCCTAGGTGGTCGTGTGTGCCAAGTTTTGTTCCTAACCGACGCCGTTATGTGATTTTTGGACGTCAACACTTCGAATTCAAATTTCTTATGGAACTTGTTTACCTAGAGTGAAATTCGGCTATAACTCCCGAACCGGGAACCTGATTGGAGTATCGTCTTCTCCCACAAGTCTCTCGTACCTAGGCGGTTGTGTGTGCCAAGTTCCATGCCAAACCGACGTCCTTTGAGGATTTTGGGGCATCAACACATCAAATTCAAATTTCATAAGGAACTAGTTTGCCTAGACCGAAATCCGGCTCTAACTCCCAAACCGGGAACCCGATTCGAGCAACGTCTTCTCCCACAAGTCTCTCGTGCCTAGGCAGTCGTGTGTGCCAAGTTTTGTGTTAATCCGACGTCGTTTGGTGATTTTGGGGCGTCAACACCTCAAATTCAAGTTTTTTATGGAACTAGTTTGCCTAGAGTGAAATCTGGCTCTGACTCCCAAACCGGGAATCCGATTGGAGTCCCGTCTTCTCCCACAAGTTTCTCGTGCCTCGGCGGTCATGTGTGCCAAGTTTTGTTCCAAACTGACGCCTTTTGGTGATTTTGGGGCGTCATCACCTCGAATTTAAGTTTCTTAAGGAACTCATTTACCTATAGTGAAATCCGGCTCTAACTCCCAAACCGGGAACCCCATTGGAGTCCCGTCTTCTCCCAAAAGTTTCTCATGCCTAGCCGGTCGTGTGCGCCATGTTTCGTGCCAAACCGATGCCTTTTGGTGATTTTGGAGTATCAACACCTCGAATTCTAAAGGAACTAGTTTACTGAGAGTGAAATCCGGATATAACTCCCAAACCGAGAACCCGATTTGAGTGTCGTCTTCTCCCACAAGTCTCTCGTGCCTAGGCGGTCGTGTGTGCCAAGTTTTGTGCCAAAATGACACCGTTTGGTATTTTACAGCCTCAACATATCGAATTCAAATTTCTTAAGGAACTAGTTTGCCTAGACCGGCATCCGACTCTAACTCCCAAACCGGGAACCCGATTCGACCCCCGTCTTCTCCCACAACTCTCTCGTGCCTAGGCAGTTGTTTGTTCCAAGTTTTGTGCAAATCCAACCCTGTTTGGTGATTTTAGGATGTCAACACCTTGAATTCATGTTTCTAAATTTCTTAAGGAACTAGTTTGCCTAGAGCAAAATCCAGATCTAACACCCACATCGGCAACCCGATTGGAGTCCCGTCAACTCCTCCAATTTTCTCGTGCCTAGGCGGTTGTGTGTGCCAAGTGTCATGCCAAACCGACGCCGTTTGGTGATTTTGGGGCGTCAACAGCTCGAATTCAAGTTTCTTAAGGAACTAGTTTGTTTAGATTGAAATCCAATTCACCAAAAAAAAAAATAATTCACCCAAAAAAAGATTGAAATCTGGCTCTAACTCCCAAACCAAGAACCCGATTGGAGTCCCGTCTTCTCCCACAAGTCTCTCGTACGTAGACGGTCGTGTGTTCCAAGTTTCGTGCTAATCAAACCTCGTTTGGTGATTTTGGGGCGTCAACACCTCGAATTCAAGTTTCTTAAGGAACTAGTTTGCCTAGAGCAAAATCCGACTCTATCTCCCAAACCGGGAACCCGATTGTAGTCCCGTCTTCTCCCACAAGTCTCTCGTGCCTAGACGGTTGTGTCTGCCAAGTTTCGTGCCAAACTGACACCGTTTGGTAATTTTGGGCCGTCAACACCTCGAATTCAAATTTCTTAAAGAACTAGTTTGCCTAGACCGAAATCTGGCACTAACTCCCAAATCGAGAACCCGATTCGAGCCTCGTCTGCTTCCACAAGTCTCTCATGCCTAGGCGGTCGTGTGTGCCGAGTTTTGTACAAAACCGATGCCATTTGGCGATTTTAGGGCGTCAACACCTCGAATTCAAATTTCTTATGGAACTAGTTTTTGCCTAGACCGAAATCCGGCTCTAACTCCCAAACCAGGAACCCGATTCGAGCCCCGTCATCTTTCACAAGTCTCTCGTGCCTAGGCAGTCGTGTGTGCCAAGTTTTGTACCAAATCGACGCCTTTTGGTGATTTTGGGACATCAATACCTCGAATTCAAATTTCTTAAGGAACTAGTTTGCCTAGACCGAAATCTGGCTCAAACTCCCAAACAGGGAACACGATTCGAGACCCATTTTCTCCCACAAGTCTCTCATGCCTAGGCAGTCGTGTGTGCCAAGTTTCGATCCACACCGATGTCGTTTGGTGATTTTGGCACATCAACACCTTGAAGTCGAATTTCATAAGGAACTAGTTTGCCTAGACCGAAATCCGACTCTAACTCCCAAACCGGGAACCCGATTCAAGTCCCGTCTTCTCCCATAAGTCTTTCGTACCTAGGTGGTCGTGTGTGCCAAGTTTCGTGTTAATCCGACCTTGTTTGGTGATTTTGGGGCATCAATACCTCGAATTCAAGTTTCTTAATGAACTAGTTTGCGTAAAGTGAAATCCAGCTCTAACTCTCAAACCGGGAACCCGATTAGAGTCCCGTCTTCTCCCACAAGTCTCTCATGCCTAGGCGGTCGTATGTTCCAAGTTTTGTGCCAAACCGACACCTTTTGGTGATTTTGGGGCGTCAACACCTCGAATTCAAGTTTCTTAAGGAACTAGTTTGCCTAGAGTAAAATTCCGCTCTAACTCCCAAACCGGGAAACCGATTGGAGACCCGTCTTCTCCCACAAGTCTCTCATGCCTAGGCGGTCGTTTGTGCCAAGTTTCGTGCCAAACTGACACCGTTTTGCGATTTTGGGGCGTCAAAACCTCGAATTTAAATTTCTTAAGGAACTAGTTTGCGTAGAGCGAAATCCGTCTCTAACTCCCAAACCGTTGTAGACATTCTAATGCTCAATGGACACGTGTGTGAGATATTAATGCGTGCTTTGATACCACTCTGTCACGACCCAAACCCGCCCCTATAGGTTTAGCATCGTAACCGGCCAGTAATCCTTGGATTACCTGTCATGCCCCTAACCCGCCCCTAAAAGTTTTGGGCATGACCTAATCAGAAACAGATACTTATCTTACTAAAAATGATATTCGGGGCCTAAATGGAAGCGTTAATATAAAAAAAAATAACATGCAGGCACATCCATTGAGTGACTACCACTATGCCAGGACCACGTCTCGGAACTAAATATAAAGTGAACATGCATCCAGGATTTAGTCACATACATATTTACAAGTTCTGCCCAGAGATTGGGCATACAACAAAATAATAAATGCAAATCGACTTTAGCCAACAAAACATTAGTGCAAAATGACAAAGTCTAGCAAAACTGCACTAGTATGCAAAGGGCTTCTCCACGTGCCTGGTTGTCCTTAGGCTGACAAAAGATAGATGATAATGATGCTAGAACTGACCTCCAAGCTGTTTGCCTACAGAATCAGACAAAATTACAGAGTGAGACAAGCTCAGTGAATAATAATACTTAAGCAGTTTAATAACTAACTTTAATCACAATGTATAACAGTGCATTCACCAAAATGAAAACCAACAATGAGTTTGAGATTATTTTACTTTCAGAACGGCCTTTGGCCTAGTATTACAGTTTTAACAGAATGGCCTATTGGCCCAGAATTATCAAAATGGCCTTTCGACCCATAACAGCCTTTCGGCCCAGAATAGCATTACGGCTCAGAACAGCCTTACGGCCCAGAACAGCCTTTCGGTCCAGAACAGCCTTACGGCCCAGAACAGCCTTTCGGCCCAGAACAGCCTTACGGCCTATAACAGCCTTTCGGCCCAGAACAGCCTTTCGGCCCAGAACATATATGTATGGATTCAAGAGGTGGCTCGTACGGATTCTAGAGGTGGCTCCCACTAAAGTGTAGCACTTAGTTCCGTATAGCACTTTGCTCCATACCAGAAATCAATCAGTCTCATCATGTCATCAAAACAGACTAGTCTTATAGTCATACAGAGGCATACGATTTCTTTTTATCATTCAGATAAGTCCGCATACTTAGGTTACATTTCCCAAAGTGCTAATAGCAACCATTAATTCCAAAGGTACATAATTACTATAGTGTTATAATGTACCCACATTTCACTTGTTTATCATGAACTAATGCCACTAATTTGTGGATAACAGAATGTGCATTTTAACTATCAGAATAGTTGTCTCGTAAATAGTAGAACATGATCTTTAACGAGATTCAAGAGCGAACATACCATTAACAGAGGCATACATACCATTCCATTGTATTTCATGAGGATATATCACTTCATACTCTAACATGGGTTATATGATGACATTAGACCTTAGTATCTACAGTAGAGTCGCCTAAAATTGTAACACTGCCCAGGGAGTACTTGTAATAACCCGACCCTCGTATCTGTTTCTAGTATATTGTCAGTCCCTTATTCTGAGCATTTAAATGCTTGCTGTGAAATTTTATGTGAAATTAAGTTTAGTTAAGTGAATCCTATGATTATGGATGCATATCTGTTTAATAAGAAAAATATCTGCCACAAGTATGGTGTTTGGATCAGAAATTAAGAGCCTTAGAGGCTTGATAATCCGAAATTGATTTTACATTTGAGATCAGCATAATTTTTAAGTCATAATATGATTTTCTGTGAAATTTCAATTTGGAATGATTAAACTGATTAATTTTCATCCTTATTCACCTTTTATATATATATGTCCATGTCTCTAATCCTTTGACTTAGAGAACCTTCCCAAAAATATCTCCTGGGAGGAAAATTAGAGGAGAAAAGGGTTTGAAAGGAAGAAAAAGAAGTTCAACAAGGAAGGAAATTTGGGAAATTGAGAAGTTATCTAGAGATTGAGGTTCAAGGTGAGTTTAACCCACCTAGTTCTATCCCTTTTCTTGCTTTAGAGTAGGAATCCCTTGGTGTTGTGTGACTTAGAGTTGTAATGGAAGTTGTGTGTGTGTGCGTTGAAGAATTAGCATGATGATTTTACCATTTATTTATTTTGATTCAACTTAAGTTATCTAGTGGGAAGATACATCATATTCCGTTGATTACCAAGCTTGAATTCATCCTTATGATCAATGGCTATGTGTATGTATGTATGAGTGTGTGTGTGAGTGTAAAAATGGAATATTATGGAATTAAGTTGTGTTTGTGAGTTTTAAGGTTAAAGATCTCATTCTTAGTTAGATTGATATGTGGTTATTAACATGATTTTTGGATTATAATCTAGCAATTAATGGATCCATTTGAGCCTTGCAAGTACTCTTCAAAAATTGGGTTTTGTTGGAAAATTCGGACTGCACTGGACAGAATCGCCGCACGTGTGGGGCTCACAGCCGCATGTGCGGCCCAAGCTGTAAAATTTTGTTCGCTCCGTTTTGCGTGCTTAACCCTCTAGTATTTTTGAAATCTGTGTTTGATGTCCCTAAGATGCCTGTAAATTCGTTTGAAGTAAAATGAAGCAGGAAATGAATTAAGAAAGAAAAAGAACTAATGTATAAGTTGTGCATGTGTGTAGGTCATAACCCGGGAGAGACAAGCGCTCCAATGTAGCACTGTGAGTAATAGTACGCCTTATGTACATTTTACTTACTGTTAATGACTATTGTTACTAACGTTCTGTTCCTCATAAGTGATTACACTAACCTTATGTCGGTTGGAAATCAGTGTGAACGTTGAAAGAATTGCATACATCGGTATGGCTTTGGAATCATCCTGTTCTGTCTATAACGAATATTAACCCTCTGTTATCTATAAGCAAACTATGTTGTTTCTTAATGAATAAATGGAACTTATGTTCATCCTTGAACGATGAAATTTGTGTGAATTTAAGATCATTCTGGTTTGCCACTAATGAATTTGAGATTATTCTGTTGTGTTATACATGGACCCAAGGTCGTTCAGAACCTATGATATGAATACTACAGTCTAATATCATTATGTGATTCACGATAGAATGTGAATTGTTCTGTCTCCACGACTAGTACTGTAATGACACATGTGCTTTCTGTAAATAATTATTATTAATGCTCTGTTATACGCAAGACGACCATGTCAACTTGTAATAAAGCATGGAGGGAAATTTATGTGCACTATTGTGAACAGTATTATTATGAATCTGGGATTATTTTGTTCTGTTTATCTGTTTTGTTTATGTTATGACATGATATGAATTGTTCGGTCTTTAAGACCTATTACTTTCTGGTATGGAACAAAGTGTTGTACGGACTAAGTGCTACAGTGTGAGCCACCTCTAGAATCCGTACGAGACACCTCTTAAATCCATACATATATGAACTGGGCCAATGGCCATTCTGTTATTTCTGGGCCAATGGCCGTTCTGTATCCGTTAGGCCTATGGCCATTCTGTATAATCTACTAAGGCTTATGGCCAATCTGTGAAATCTGTGGGCTTACAGCCGTTCTGAATAAGGTCTTAGCCTGAAACCGTTCTGAAAACATTTACTGAACAAGATTAATCATAAATCCTCTGCATCAATAAATGTTATAATTCCATTTAATTGATGATTACTTAAGTGCTATTATTCACTGAGTTTGACTCACTTTACGTTATGTCTGTTTCTGTAGGCACTCGACCTGGAGGTTAGTCTTAACCCATGGCATTCATCTCTCTTTTGGCAACCTCAGTGTGTCCAAGCACTTAGATGAAGCCTACTCATTTTTGTGGAGTTTTGCTAAGCTTTTGGCTTGTAGTCTAATTGTCTGCTTAAGGCGGGAATGTTTGCAACTCCTCTACCTTCCAATGTTTTTGTTATACGACTAATTATGGGGCTGAGTTCAGTATGTATATATGTATATGTATAGCTGTCACTGTATGTTCATCTACCTTATGCAATGTTTGCGATCCTGGCATGGTAGTGGTAGCTCAATGGATGATATTTTATGTTATTTTATATAGTAATGCTTCCGTTCAGGCCCCATGTCCTTTGTACATCGAGTTAAGTGTCCGTTTTTGAAGTAGTCATGCCCAAACTTTTAGGGACGGGTTTGGGGCGTGACAGTACTTGCACGCGTTAACTACTCAAACCCTCGATTTTCTTCGATCTAGTCTCATGAGTGCAATGCGAAACGTAGATGAGAGTGCAGATTTGGCAACTTTTAGAAAATCCACTTTATTGCAAAAAAAATTTGCCAAAAATGGACTATGTCATCAGAGCTCAGAATCGCCATTTTGGAGGCCACTGTTCATAGTAACCAAGGATGCTTGGCTCAAAACCTTAGGTATGAAGGGGAAAGGGCATTAATTAAGCACCCTTGCTCACTTGATCAAAAGGTCGTCTTTTACTAAACCATAATATGAATTTTATTAGCTTTATATCTTCAAATTCCAATTATTTATTAAATCCTAAAATTTACTATGTGAAGCAAATAAATATAAACTGTGTTGTCCATTTTGGAACAATTTGATTTCATTATTTTGAAAATGTTTTGAATAGTGCAATCATGAAAATCAATTTTATTCCAAATTAAATAACACAATCTTTACCCACTAGCATGCATCAAGTTATATCAAATAAGCACATAGCCACATGGTAGAATACTAAACATAGTAGAAAAACACGCATAAACAGGATGCTAAAGAACAAAAACTTACATATTTACTGGCATGGAGCACAATAAAAGCTAAAGGCAAGAGGAAAGTGGGAGACTCTGTAATTTTGGAAAATGAGGCACATGATCTGGGAAATTGAGGAAACTGTGGGTCAGCCTGAAACCGGAAAATCTGAGAGCAATCAAATGCTGGTTGAGTCAAGTTCTATTGGAGAGGATCAATCTACGTCTGTACATGTTGAAAGTATAGGTACTAGTGGAGACAACTCTATGCCCAGCATTGAAGGCTTGGATGATATGAAGAAGGAGCTGGTTGAAATTGTCAAACTTGTAATTCCCAAAGATCCGGATATCCTTAAGGAAGTGGAAAACTGGGCAGAATCTACACCTAACAAGAGCACAAATACAGGAGCATCCAAACAAGCCATGACAAACAAAGGTAAATTCTCTGGCAAGGGTAATAGCAGCCAGAGGAAGAAGAAAAAGTAAGTCCTAATCTTTTTGGATGTGGGTTGAGTTTTGTAGTCCCTTTTTGTTTTAAATGACTTTTAAAATCGCATCTTGGAATATTAGAGGTTTCAATGAACCCTCTAAGCATAAAGAAATTAGAAATTTTGTGATTAAAGAGGATATTAAAGTCATGGGAATTTTGGAAACCAAAATAAATGCTGTTAATGAGGCCAAAACCTTTTCCTCTGGTTTGTTTAACTGGCCTTTCTTAACCAACTCTCAACCTACTAAGTCAGGGAGAATTTGTGTCTGCTGGGACCCTAATTTTTGTACTGTTAAATTGCTCATCTCCTCTAATCAATTTATTTTTTGTGAGATTCAGGACTTGGCTAAAGACTCTGTGTTCAATGCATGTTTTGTGTATGCTGAAAATGCCCATGTTTTAAGGAAATTTTTTTTTGAGTTCATGATTACAACCTCCCATTTTCAGTCCAATTCCCCTTTGATTTTCTTAGGAGATTTTAATGCGATCAGATACATTTTTGAGAAGTTTGGTGGGAGCCATACTTGGTCTCCTGAGAAAGAAGAATTCAACTTAGTTATCCTCCAATCAGATTTGGTGGATCTTTCTTATGGTGGGTGCCAATTCACTTGGGCCAATAAGAGGGAGGGAGGTAATTATATTGCCACAAAAATTGATAGGGTCTTGGTAAATGAGTCTTGGCGTGACTCTTACCCAAATTCTAATGCTATATTTCCTCCCTCTGGTGTTTCTGATCACTCTCCTGCAGTGGTCATTGTGTCTAATGAAGTTGTCTCTTTTAAAAAACCTTTCAAATTTTTTGAGTTTTGGGCCAGGCATGAGGAGTTCCTTCCTTCTGTTTCAAATGTTTGGAATCAATACATTCAGCGTGTTCCTATGTTCAGAGTTTGTCAAAAACTCAGACTCTTAAAACCCGTTCTTAAGATGTTAAATAAGAGAGATTTTAGTGATATCTCGACTAGAGTCTTGTCTTCCAAATATGCATTGAGTTCCATTCAATGGAAGCTGGACAAAGACCCTAGCAATTTGAATTTGCAGACTTATGAGAGGACTCTCTACAAACAGTATATTGATCTCACTGCTGTTGAAGAAAGTCTGGCTCATCCGAAATCTAGGGTCTAGTGGCTTAATCTGGGTGATCGTAACAGTAGTTTCTTCTTTAAATCTATTAAGGGAAATATCAATAAGGGCAAAATTTTGAAAATTGAGATGGAAGATGGCATTATCTCTACCAAGTTAGATGATATTCACACTGCTTT
This sequence comes from Camellia granthamiana, assembly GCA_036172215.1. Taxonomy (NCBI): domain Eukaryota; kingdom Viridiplantae; phylum Streptophyta; class Magnoliopsida; order Ericales; family Theaceae; genus Camellia; species Camellia granthamiana. Next base: position 79,457,547 of record CM069912.1, on the reverse strand, counting down.
CACTAATTTCTTCGCCAAGTTATTTGGTACTCCCTTTGATGATCAATATAATGGTTTTCACAGAATCAACAATCTTGTCAAATCTAGAGTCTCTCAGGACCAGGCTATAGTTCTTGCTAGGCCTGTGTCTGATCAAGAGATTAAAGATGTGTTCTGGTCTCTTAAAGCCAATAAGGCACCTGGCCCTGATGGTTTCTCCTCGGGTTTTTTCAAAGCATCTTGGGACATTGTGGGAAAGGAGGTCACTCAAGCCATTAGAACCTTTTTTGAATCTGGTAAACTTCTCTCTGAGGTTAATAGTACCATCATTGCTCTTATCCCTAAAGTCCCTAACCCTGGGAAGGTTGGTGACTATAGGCCCATCTCTTGTTGTAACACTGTTTACAAGTGTATTGCTAAGATTATTGCTAATAGGCTTAAAATTGTCCTCCCTGAGCTTATTGATCCTATTCAATCTGCTTTTGTGCAAGGCAGAAGAATATCGGATAACATTTTCCTCTCCTAGGAATTTCTGAGAGGTTATCATAGGAATTCACCAACTCCTAAATGCGCTATGAAAGTTGACATAATGAAGGCTTATGACAGTGTGAGATGGGAGTTTATCATTGATATCCTTAACGCTATGGCCTTTCCCCCTATCATGATTAACTGGATTAATGCCTGCATTTCCAGCCCCTCATTCTTAATATGCATTAATGGTAGCCTCCATGGCTACTTTAAGGGTGCTAGGGGTCTTAGACAAGGAGACCCTATGTCTCCTTACCTTTTTGTGCTTGCCATGGAAATCCTTGCTCGGATATTTGATGAGAAATCAAAACATCCACTCTTTAAATTTCATTGGAGATGTGAGAAAACAAAGATTGTTAATCTTTGTTTTGCTGATGATCTCATGATATTTTGTAAAGGTGATGTTCCCACTGTGAATTTGATTATGCAAGGACTTAATGAATTCAAACATCTTTCAGGCCTTACCCCTAGCACTAACAAGAGCAATATCTACTTCTCTGGGTGTAGTCAAATTCTGAGAGATGGTATCCTTAGAGTTGCTAAGTTTAAAGAGGGTACTCTTCCTGTCAAGTACCTTGGAGTTCCCCTTATTACTACTAAGCTGAGGGCTTTTGACTGTCATGTTCTAATTGATAGGATCACTAAAAGGATCAACAGTTAGGCTAATAAGGCTCTATCCTATGTTGGCAGAGCCCAGCTCATCCAAACCATCCTCTTCTCCATGCAAGTGTATTGGTCTTCATTGTTCGTACTTCCCAAGAAGGTTATTAAAGAGATTGAGTGTCTCTTAAGGGCCTTTCTTGGTCTGGAACTGAGCTCAAAAAGCATAGTGCCAAAATTGGTTGGGATAAAGTGTGCGCTCCCAAAAATGAAGGAGGCCTTGGTTTTAAATCTTTGGAGACTTGGAATAGAGCTGCTATAGCTAAACATGTTTGGTTTCTTTTTTCTGGTGGTGAGATGTCCATGTGGTGCCAATGGGTTAAATCCTATTTACTCAAAGGCAAAAGCTTCTGGAAAGTTAAAGTCCCCAATGACTCGTCGTGGGTCTGGAGGAAGATTTTATCCCTTAGAAGTTATGTCTATCCTTTGATAGCTCATAAAATTGGTAATGGGGAGTCGACTTTTCTCTGGCATGATAATTGGCATCCTCTTGGATCTCTGCTGGGTAGATTTGGGGATAGAATCATGTATGATTCTTGTCTTAATAGTGAAACCAAGGTCAAGCAAATTGTTGATGGTAATTCTTGGAAGTGGCCTAATCCTATTTCTTGGGAAATTGGGGAATTAATTTCATCAACTCCTGGTAATTGTCTTCCTGATTCATCCCTAGAAGATCAATCTGTTTGGAATCTGAATCCTAATGGGGAGTTCACTATTAAATCTGCTTGGGAGCATTGGAGGCATAAATTTGACAAAGTGTCTTGGCATAAACTAATCTGGGGACCTCAAATGATCCCTAGAGTTAGCTTTATTGTTTGGATTGCTCTTCACTCTAGACTTAACACTAGGGACATATTACAGCAATTTGGTATTACTTCTAACCTTGATTGCCCCTTTTGTCATAGTCATGTTGAGAGCCATTCTCATATTTTCTTCAAATGTGTGTTCTCGTATAAGGTTTGGAATGTTCTTAAAGCTAAATCTAATATCAATTGGCCTGACCTCCAATGGCCTCACTTGATTGATTTTGCTACTAAGGAGACTAAGGGCAAATCTCTGAGGGCGATTGTTACTAGACTGTCCTTCTTATGTACCATTTATCATATTTGGATTGAAAGGAACAATAGAATTTTCAATAAAGAACTCAAACCTGAGGAGGTAGTTATAAAATCAATTACTCAGATGATTAGGGGTAGAATTTTATCCCTACACAACCTGCCTAGGTCTATAGGAGATGATTGGTTCCTTGAACAGTGGAACTTGCCAAGAGCTATTTTGAAGGCCCATGCTACCAGAAATGGGTGATTGGAGAGAGGTGTGAGTTCACTATATGAGAGTCGAGTGATGGTAAGCAGAAATGAGAGTTATACTAACATGTTTTCTCTTATACAACAGGTTGAAGAGTGACTTGCAGATTATGAGAGTTGAGTGATTGTGAGACATATATTTTGTTCAGTTTGAGTGTGTGGGTTGAGATTAGTGAGTCCTGATATGAGTGTTTTTACTAATGCTATTATATGGTAAAGTTTTATATGCAGGCTATGGAAGCTGTTACTGAGGGTTGTGAGTTCCTATATTGTGGGTTAAGTGGTGTGAGATCATATATTGTGTGTTTGTGTCTAATGCTAGTCATGGAATTTGTAAATATTCTTGTGGAGATTTCTCATTATGTTCTGCATTTTGGGCTGGCTGTGTTGAGTTGGTTTCTAGGTCCTCTCGGCTTGGTGATCTTTCTCAGCTTGATGGTGTATCCCGCTGCTATTCGGGTTATTTTGTGTTGGCTGTTACTCAGTTTGAAATGGTATACTGTTGGGCTCAGTTGGTTTCTCGGCTTGGTATGTGGTTTCTTATGGCTGCTATGTACGCCAATCAAGTGTTAGGGGTGCTGGTGGTGGCTGCTTTATGCGCCATGCCTCATTCCCAAGTTGTAATTTTCATTTTCAATTGCTGTTTGTTTTGTTTTGAGTCCTACTCCTACGGGCTGTGTAGGAGAAGTGTTATATCTGATGTTCGCTGCTGGTTTGTGTGTGCTGGATGTGTATCACCCTTTATTGATGTTTTTTTGGTTTTACTCCCTATCCCTACGGGTTGTGTAGGGAATACTATAGTTGTTCTTGGGGTTTGTCCTCTTTGCTTTTGTTCCTATGCTTATATGCTCCAGGTTGTATCTACCTGGGGTGGTACTTTAGTGCTGGGGCTGCGTTTTGTCTTTTGCCGTAGTCCCTTGGATATTAGGGATTGGGTTGTTTTCTTTTATTTATCACAGGCTGATGCTCCCGTTATATTTCCTGTTCATCTTTCCTATTGCTTGAAATATGGCGGGTGAACAGGTTTTGGGTTGTATGGTTTATCTTTCGTTTGGTGTTTATTTCATTTGTGTTTGCTCCTTCTGTATAGGTTGGTAGGTCCTGGGGTTTGCCCCTTGTAATCTTGTAAATCTTCTTGTTTTTATTTGTCTTATTCACCCAAAAAAAAAAAAATCCTGCAAATAGGCACAAAAACAAAATTAGTAAACATGCATAATCCTATATACAAGATCCTAATGCAATTCACTCATGAAATGCAACTACAGATCTGACTTCTAATATATGACATGTGAATCATCTCAAAACATGAGGTAGCAGACAAAATCACATAATAATCAATTAAACCCATAAATGCAAATTTAGCCGAATCTTAAGACATAAACCATGGATTTAAGGCATGGATATGATGACAAGCATGAGATACTACATATTTACAAATAGGGAAAGCAATTGAAAGAACCAGATAAAAAGAAGCAGGGCGGAGAATTATTACAACTTTGAATATTACATATCTGAATAAGGGAGGAGAGGAATAAAATATTACAACAAAATTAAATTCTCACAAACACTCTCTAATTAAAAGAAAAACAAATAAATAGAAGCTGCAGGGGGTCTTGGAGACTGTTGGAGACTCTGGGTTCTGTCCAGTAGAAAAGTGGCTGGCCTGCCAAAAGATGAACTAGCTGGCTGGCCGGCCAAATAGGCAAGGCCGAAAACTCAATTTTTCTCAAACACCAAAAAAACAAACGAAAAATATGCAAGTGGCTTAACTAACCACTTCTAGTTAGCTCACAACAGGTTTATAACATGAAATTGAAGCAAGAAAAACAATACAAGAAAGAAAAAGCAAAAATGTAAAAGAAAATAGAATGTGTGCAAAATTTACCTTCCAAGGAAGGATTTGATTTCTAAACTTCCTTTTGATCACTCTCAAGTTTAGGAAGTGTGTTCTCAATTCTCAAGTTGAATTTTTGAAATTCGTATTGGAATGGTGTTTTTGGGCTGTTAATAGTGTTTGTGGGGGGAGTTATTCCAACTCTCTGTTTTTCTCTCAATTTCAATAACACTCACTCTATTTTGATCAACGCTCAAGAATATGGCTATAACAGAATTTCTAGGCTTGGTTTGATATATTGAAAGATGGAATATCAGTGTGTGTTTGAAGTTTTGCTCAAAACTTAAGCTTTCTCTCTTTTCCTCTCTAACTCCCACTCTCTCAATTCAATTTCATCCTCTCTTGATCCTCACTATCTCTCCATATAGACAATGATATCAGGCTCAATCAAGGAGGTGGGAGACAAGGTTGATGGGATGACAAGGGTGGTTTAAAATGGATACCATCTTTTGGGAAGATGACAATCTCCCTTATGAAAATGGAGGCTAATAGAGGATAATGGAGGGAGTGGGTGTGTATCTCGTGTGTGAATCTACCAGGAAATAGCTGGAATGGGTATGACACACACGCATTCAACAAGAATTCTGCCGAAATTGCCCTACTCCTAAGCAAATTAGCTGACCGGCCAATTTATTGGTTGGCCGGCCAAAAACCTTAGCATAGCCGACCAAAAACTTGGCTGTTTAGCCAAAACGATGACCGGCCAACCACTTAAGTTGGCCGTGGCTGACTATTTTTCTCGACATAGGATTTTTTGACAGAATTCTCGTCCTTTCCTCCTATTTCCACACTGTTCTTTGCTCAATCTCCTGAGAAAATATTTCATTTTGAAGTTTAAAAGTAAGCCTCGGAACACTACGAAAATATATGAAACAAAGCGCGGAAAGAAAGTTTCGAAAGAGAGTTTTGAGCGGGATTTGAACACCTGGCCAAAACAGGCTTAGGTTTGGAAATGAATTACAAGTTTCATATTTTTTACAGAGAATCATGTAAGAAACACATTCTTGTTTTCATCATCGGGTATCAAAAGAAAGTGTCCAAGTCTTAGGGCCGATCAAAATGGGGTGTCTACAATCACTTAGGCAGAATCACACCATCAATTCCTGAAATGTTGTTAATTGGGGTGAGCTAATGCTAGTAGGAAATACTATTCACAAGACATAAATAATCAAAATGCATATGATCATGAAATGCACCTATTAGCATAAAATCCAAATTTTCTCTTTTAAAACCAAAATGTTCAATGTATGATTTCCATTCCAAGTCTCATTTATAACCATGGGGTGGTAAATATGCTATGGCGTCCTAAGCAAGAGCCGCCAAACCATACAAACATATATAGAAAATATTCCCACATTTGTCGATACAAAAAATAGTTGGGCGATGGGCACCCAAAACCTTTCTCTCTCCACTTTCGCTGACTACTAAAACGGTGGGCTTGTGGACATCCAAAATCAAGTTTTCCACATGCGCCGTCTCTATAAACAGTAGGCTTGTGGACAACCAAAAACCTTTCCCACATTCGCTAGGCAATATGCACAAGGCAGGATAATTGGGCACCTTGACTCCCCACGCAAGTACCAAATACAACCACAACCCATTACCAAAACCTGACTCAACTACCCGGACTAATATGCTATTTACCCCATTTGACATTTTCCAAACATCCACAAGATTGTAAAATCACATGAGAAAATTATAATGCACATGATGCATAAGTTTTCAAGTTCAATTTCCCTAAGGTTTGTTCAATTCACAACAACATTTAATAGTATCAACAATAAAATGGTTTCTCCAATCCCATCATTTTTCACAAATCTCAATATTGCTCTATTTTAATACATATATCCAAAAAAATTCAATAATCTCGTGTCTTAGCACCATTTCCATAATCATTCACCTAATTTCAAGATTTAAGTGTCAATTTGGCCAAGCCCATTATTAAATCAAATTTGAAAAATAAGGTTTTTGGAAAAATTGGGGCTTTTCCCTCCTTTACATGTACAGAGTCAATATTCATCATTTCTAACCATAATCAAGAAAGATATGCATAAACTTTTCCAAAACATAGAGTAAAACCCCTTTTTATTCATCAAACCCACTTTATATCACAAAATTGTCTCACATATTTCTGTAACTAAGAAATACCACATATTTATCTCAAATCAGAAATATATCAAGTTAAAAGTACCCCTGCCTCAAAAATCGAGACAAGAAGATGAATATCCAAAGAGGACTTCGAAGGTAAAGCGATTCAATCGGTAGATATGTTAGTCTTCACTCTTTGATTATCTTGCAAAATCTAGGATAAATCTTTGATAAAAGTAGAAGAAATCATGGTTTAGGGGTCTAGGGTTTTGGGTATGGAGGAGAGGGAGAGGAGAGGAAGAAAGAATGAAAAGTTTGGGCCAAAACATCACTTTAAAGGGCTTGATTTCTAACAGACTACTCGAACGGTCAAAACTTGGCTCAGGCGGTGAAAGAAAACTCCCAGAATCTCTGAAATTCAGGCAAAACGCTCAAGCAGTCAAAAGTTTGCTCGAGCGGACTTGCTTCTACCATAGGTACTCAAGTTTCAAAGGGGCATAACTCTTGTCCGGACTCCATTTTGGGTCGTTCTTGTGTCTAAATTAAAGGATTGAAAACAATCTTTCAAATGGTTCTAGCCTCACATCCAGATTCAAAGTGTGGAAAGAGAAAAAGATAAAAGAGTGAAGGCTGCTCATAGGACATTTATCTGAATCAATGTTTTTGGTTCAATCCTACTTTACCATTATGATACCAGCTCAACCAATATTCTAAAATGAATCAAAGAGGCTCCAAGTACAATAATAAGAGTGTCAAGAGAAATCCTACTTGTCCAAGGAGTACGAAGTGTTACACACACTCCCCACCGTAGGAAATTTTGTCCCCGAAATTAGACATTTCAAGAATTAAAGTTTAGACAAACTGAAATAAAACATATATTGGAATTAACACTCCCACTAACTAATCACAACGACCTCTACTCAACAACGAGTTTCTAGAATATTCTCCCAACACAAAAGATTTCGCATGATGAAAAAGAAACAACTCCCATAAAAGAAGATAAAGCAACCCCATGATATATGGGGTAGAATAACTCCCAACAGAGTTACAATTGCCACTCCAAAATCTAGTTCGAAATCTAAAAAAAACTTTTTTATATCAGTCTCACACTGGTATTCTGACAAAACCCCAAATGATGTGAACAACAACTTAGAAGTGGGGTGTCTCTCTTTCAACTCATTTAAAAGAATTATCTCTATATGCCACAAGAGCCCATTGATCCTACAAAACAAAAGTCAAGCAAAATGTGTCACTAGCATACCCTACAGTCGCGTCTCAAACATACTCAACCTCCAGGGAATAACTCTTGGTTATCTAACGACCTAAAATCTTAAAAAGATAAGTTCTCACATCATATTCACACCTAAGAAACAACTACCGGTCACTCGGCAACCAAATTTTTTAACGATTACCTCACACTACTACATAAGTCCTTAATCCCCTTTCATGAAAAGAAAAGATTCTAATAAGAGCTTCATCCACCAATCATGGCCTTCGTCAAAACACTACCCAACAAAACTAAGGTACCACGAACTACGTTCTTACAACCTAGCTAGTATTTCATGCCCACACATTTACTCAATTTCATTTTTGAAATACTTAAGAACCAAAAACACCCAAAATAAAATTTCCTAACATTTGAAATTAAAAGAGATTACTCTTGGTAGAAAACTTTATATGTATAAAAAAAAAAAACTGTTTCGTACACGTACAAGTGATTTGTAAAAGTGCAGAGTTTGAAAAAAGAAATTTATTTATTTATTTTATGAAATAGCTAAGTGTTTACACATCATAAAACTCCATGCGCCCTTTTCATGACTATTTCTCCTTTACTCACTAGTTTATCCATATTGATAAATTTTCAATTTCAGCAAAAATAAGGTCATACTTAATAGGAAAACTTTGTTCTCAACTCTTTTCTCAAACATATTTCAATCAGTGACTCCCAAACATCAACTAACCAATGATCCAATCACCATGGTGATGCCACAATCCATTTACAATTATTCAAGCAATAACTACACATAATGACCACTATAAGGTTAAATAAAACAAACGAATGGGCTAAATATCACAAGCTTGGGAAGTTGCATCCCATTCACGACCACCACTACAATCCACCAATTGCTCATTATTTATTTTATGTTTGCATCACTAATTTTCACAATTAACCCCATTTTGGGGATCAAACAGAAACAACGAAAACAAGTATCAAATATTTAGTACGACTTGTCACTCTCGTAAATGATATACACATGAACAAATAAGTGACATACACACGAACAAGTAATCATCATCTTGATGCCACCCATCTGCAGTCTAAGATGAGTTTTGAGGTGACTCAGTGTCAACCTCTCCCATTCCACAACTACAATAGACAAAACACGTAAAATGAAAATCACCTACACCTACATCGCTTACCTATACTTACACAACACGATACACTCCTTGAAACCAACACTATACCCAAATCCTTAAATCACAACCCAACCTCTTAATTCAATTAATGATTATACTTCCTATACTGGCAAAAACTCTCAACTAACTATAAGAAAACAATCTCCAAGCTAACAGCAAAATCTGGAATTTAAATTCAACTAAACTGGTCAGACATAGGGATACTATTAATTACCTCAACCCGTCAAATTTAATCATATAAAATATCTTAATCATACATTAACAACATCAACAACATCAACTACTAACTCAACTACTACTAACTCAACTAGAACACGAAATAATAGCACGATTTTACTTAGCATTGCATCAAAGAACAATCACAATCTTAATGTCATCTCAAACTTCCATTGGAAACCACCAGCCACAAAATTTCAAAAATTACAACTAAGGATCACGCACCAAGTACTTACCCTCAAGTATTTCTTACAACTAAAGGTTCTACAAAATAAAAATAAAAGCACAATATTTCCTATTACCACAGAAGATAAATACTTCAAAATCTACACTGTTATCATTCATCAAAAGTCAAATGCACAAGGGTGACCTCAATAACCCTACTACATTAACACGTAGTAACCCAAAATCTTTTCATACTCACGGTGAAACAAAAATTCAAACTAGGATTCACAATCAATCACTAAGAAATAGTTTCTCTCTTGAAAATTATGATTATTCGAAATCACTAGTGACTATCGTAACATAAAATGGCAAATGTCAATCAAGAACCAAGTCAACGTCTACTCCCAACCATAAAACGATGACAATCCGAAGTACACACAAATCGGATCACGTTGTCCTCAAAACAAAAGGCCTAGTTGACTATTCATATCATCGTACCATTGTAGTACATTAAACTCATAATCGACTCAAGCTCATAATCGACTCTGGGTGAGACTCTCACAACTAGGAAGGTTAATCTATCGTGGCTCTAACTACTAATTTGATTAAACATGATTAACCATTGATGTATAGAAAAGTTTACTTATCTAATTTTTGTATTATTTGACCATTGTACAACTCCGTCTAGCACCACATCAACCTTGAAAAGGATAATCGTAGATTAGCTTTACCTTCTCATTGCATAACTAATGAATTCAACCCAAACTTTCGTCTGCCAAAGAGCTCACATGTTTTGAAACAAACTTCCATCAAGCCAATAGCAAACACCTACTATGTAAGTCCATCTTTCAAAAAAAGAAAACTTATCAAGGTGACATCTAAAACAACACCAATAATAACACTATAGTACAATTATAGAGTGAAAGGTTTCGGATTTATTTTTCTAAGCATCTTCTTATCAGGATTAACATTAGTCACTCATCAGCTTACATGATCGTCCTCTCACTCAACAATGTCTGTGGTTCAAGATCCTTACTACACAAAATTTCTTCACCTTTAACGGTAAGACAAATTTGGGGTGATACCACTAGATAATTGACATTACCATTGTTTAATGCATGGGCTACTGGGGCCCACTTGGTTTTTTTGTGTGGGAGCAAAAGTTTAAAGTTGCTTTGTTACGGTGGGCCCTTGCGGGCTGTTTGTTTGAAATGCTTGTTTGAAATGCATTGGTGCTGGTAACCCACGTGAATTGAATTTTTGGGCCTTCATCAATTTTCTGGGTATTGGTCAAAGTGAATAGGGTTAGTGGGCCATCCGTGGACCACCTATCCTCAATTGGCTGAGTTTTTTAGTGGGCCACGGCTTCTTTGAGTGCTGCTGTTATTAGGCCTATGATGGATTTCAGTGCTTATATATTTCCTGGGCCCTAGATTTTGTAACTTGGTGTTCTTTTGATGGACTATACTGCGGATAAATTCACTTGGGTGAGTGGATTTATTTTTTGTAATTGGGATCATTTTGGAAAATTATTTTTGATTAGTCACTTTGCAGCGGTTCATTTATAGTTGATTATTTCATGATGATTGATCGTGTGATCCTCATGTCACTCGATATGAGGTTGGTTTGGAGCCATCTCCACCAAGAATGATTCGGGAGTCACTGTTATGGGGAATAGTGGTTCAATAACTAGCCAAATTAGAGACTGGGAGATGAGCGGGAGGATAGCTACCAGTTTTCTGGTTGCTTCTTGTCTTTATGTGACCCATTCTAATTGATCGTATTGCCACGCCTGACACGGAGTGAAGGGCACACTACCGTAGGGTTTGAGGCTTGTGATCTACCAAGGAAGGGACTGGGGGATGTGATGATTGCTCTCATGATTTTGTTGGCTATATATTGGTTTGTTGCTGGAGGGCTATTTGTCTTTCACTACAACTCCTTAGTACGTGGATTATGGTTTTCTGATTGTGCAAGCTTCATGTGACTTTGTTGGGATTTCTTGTGGGATAGATTTTTTCCTCTGTCACGGCTTTGGTTAAGTGGCTTGGAGGTCACGGCAGTGAGGAGTGGGATGCTTATTGGATTCCATGTGTTTATCTGCAGCAGAGACTGGGGGTTTGTGGGGTTGGTTATCATTTTTGTTTCAGCTTGGGGGTTGTTGTTTTGTTGATTTATTATTTTGTGTTTGTGTCTGTTGTGTTTATAAGCGTTGTGGTGTCTTTGTATCTTTGCCCATATATTCACCTCAAGTTTCCATCTATTATCTCTGATGGTAGGGGTTACTTGGGGGCAAATAGGATATATGGGCAGAGTTGGATTTTTATTTGTATTTCTGTTGTTCTGGTGTACCCTTTCCTAGGGGTGTGTAGAGGTAGTTTAAGTTGGTTATCTTATTTTTTTTCTTATTGTTGGGCGTGCCTGGGGTATGTCCCTTGTAAACTTGTATAATTTCATTGTCTTTATTTTATGACTTACTTACCCAAAAAAAAAAAATTGACATTACCATTGACAATAGCTCGATGTAATTTAAATAATATCGTAGCCTATCAAACATGGTGAAAAAATCAATCTCAGCTTTAACCATATAACCTATATCGCCACAATTTACACAATTTCCCTTCATAACTCTTATATATATATATGTATGTATGTATATCTTATAAAACTTGAACTCATAATCCGAAATAGTCATAATTAACAATTATCAATCATTCTAAATTGAAGGTCTTGACTAAACTCAATGGTACTACTAATCCAGTATATCAATAACTAATTATACTTGCTCCGGTATGGCATGCATCAAAACCAGCCCCAGACAATTGTTTACATTTCCCGTATCCATAACTCTTACCTCATAACAATGATGGAACATAAAGGACATGCATATTTGTCTCAGCAAGTCAAATACAACCTCTTATGAAATTTTGTTGGCTTAACCATATCAGTTATTTCAAAATGCATATCATAAGTCTCTGTTTACTCATAACAACTCCACGCTTGAATCACAATATCGATGCTTGTGAAGCCAACCCTTAAGAAACCCACTACATAGACTCTTGCTTATGCTACTCCAGATCTAACTCTCAAATCAGGACCCCGATTGGAGACCCGTCAACTCCCTCAAGTTTTTCGTGCCTAGGCGGTTGTGTGTGCCTAGTTTCGTGCAAAACCAACGCCATTTGGTGATTTTGGGGCATCAACACCTCGAATTCAAATTTCTTAAGGAACTAGTTTGTTTAGATTGAAATCCAGCTCTAACTCCCAAACCAGGAACTCGATTGGAGTCTCGTCTTCTCCCACAAGTCTCTCGTGTCTAGGCGGTCGTGTGTGCAAAGTTTCGTGCCAAACTGACGCCGTTTGGTGATTTTGGGCCGTCAACACCTCGAATTCAAATTTCTTAAGGAACTAGTTTGCCTAGACGAAATTCGGCACTAACTCCCAAATTAGGAACCCGATTCGAGCCTCGTCTGCTCCTACAAGTCTCTCATGCCTAGGCGGTCGTGTGTGCCAAGTTTCGTGCAAAACCGACGCCGTTTGGCGATTTTAGGGCGTCAAAACCTCGAATTCAAATTTCTTATGGAACTAATTTGCCTAGACCGAAATCCGGCTCTAACTCCCAAACCAGGAACCCGATTTGAGCCCTGTCATATCCCACAAGTCTCTCGTGCCTAGGCGGTCAACCGACACCATTTCGCGATTTTGAGGCGTCAATATCTCGAATTCAAATTTCCTAAGGAACTAGTTTGCCTAGACCGAAATCGGGTTCCAACTCCCAAACCGGGAACACGATTTGAGCCCCATCTTCTCCCACAAGTCTCTCGTGCCTAGGCGGTCGTGTGTGCCAAGTTTCGATCAACACCTTGAATTCAAATTTCATAAGGAACTAGTTTGCCTAGATCAAAATCCGGCTCTAACTCCCAAACCGGGAACCCGATTCGAGCCCGTCTTCTCCCACAAGTCTCTCGTGCCTAGGCAGTCGTGTGTGCCATGTTTCGTGCTAATCTGACCTCGTTTGGTGATTTTGGGGCGTCAACACCTCGAATTCAAGTTTTTTAAGGAACTAGTTTACCAAGAGTGAAATTTGGCTCTGACTCCCAAACCGGGAACCTGATTGGAGTCCCATTTTCTCCCACAAGTTTATCGTACCTAGGCGGTCGTGTGTGCCAAGTTTCGTTCCAAACCGACGCCGTTTGGTGATTTTCGAGCGTCATCACCTCGAATTTAAATTTCTTAAGAAACTAGTTTGCTTAGACCAAAATCCGGCACTAACTCCCAAATCGGGAACCCAATTCGAGCCCCTTCTGCTCCCACATGTCTCTCATGTCTAGGCAGTCGTGTGTGCCAAGTTTCGTGCAAAACCGACGCCGTTTGGTGATTTTAGGGCATTAACACCTCAAATTCAAATTTTTTATGGAATTAGTTTGCCTAGACCGAAATCCGGCTCTAACTCCAAAACCGGGAACCCGATCGGAGTCCTGTTTTCTCCCACAAGTCTCTCGTGCTTAGGCGGTCGTGTGTGCCAAGTTTTGTGCCAAACCAACGCCGTTTGGCGATTTTGGACCGTAAACACATGAAATTCAAATTTCTTAAGGAACTAGTTTGCCTAGAGAGAAATCCGTCTCTAACTCCCAAACCGGGAATCTAGTTCGAGGCCCGTCTTCTTCCATAAGTCACTCGTGCCTAGGCAGTCGTGTGTGCCAAGTTTTGTGCCAATCCGACCCCGTTTGGTGATTTTGGGGCATCGACATCATGAATTCAAATTTCTTAAGGAACTATTTTGCCTCGACCGAAATCCAACTCTCAGTCCCAACCAGGAACCCGATTCGAGCCCCGTCTTCTCCTACAAGTCCCTCATGCCAAGGCGATCGTGTGTGCCAAGTTTCATGCTAATCCGACCCCGTTTTGTTATTTTGGGGCTTCAACACCTCGAATTCATGTTTCTAATGGAACTAGTTTGCCTAGAGTGAAATCTGGCTCTAACTCCCAAACTAGGAACATGATTGGAGTCCTGTCATCTCCCATAAGTCTCTCGTGCCTAGGCGGTCGTGTGTGCCAAGTTTTGTTCCAAACCGACGGCTTTTGGTGATTTTGGGGCGTGAACACCTCGAATTCAAATTTCTTAAGGAACTAGTTTGCCTAGACCGGCATCCGGCTCAACCTCCCAAACCGGGAACCCGATTTAAGCCCCGTCTTCTCTCACAAGTCTCCCATGCCTAGGTGGTCGTGTGTGCCAAGTTTCGGGCCAAACCGACGTTGCTTGATGATTTTGGGACATCAACACGTCGAATTCAAATTTCTTAAGGACTAGTTTGCCTAGACTGGTATCCGGCTCTAACACCTAAACCGGGAACCCGATTCGAGCCCCGTCTTCTCCCACAACTCTCTCATGCCTAGACGGTCATGCGTGCCAAGTTTCGGGCCAAACCGACGCCGTTTGATGATTTTGGGGCATCAACACATTGAATTCAAATTTCTTAAAGACTAGTTTGCCTAGACTGGTATCCGGCTTTAACACCCAAACTGGGAACCCGATTCGAGCCCCGTCTTCTCCCACAACTCTCTTATGCCTAGGCAGTCATGCGTGCCAAGTTTCGTGCAAATCCAACCCAGTTTGGTGATTTTGGGGCGTCAACACCTCGAATTCAAATTTCTTAAGGAACTAGTTTGCCTAGAGCAAAATCCGGCTCTAACTCCCAAATTGGAAACCTGATTGGAGTCCCGTCATCTCTCACAAGTTTATCGTGTCTAGGCGGTCATGTGTGCCATGTTTTGTCCCAAACCGATGCTGTTTGGAGATTTTGGGGGCGTCAACAACTCGAATTCAAATTTCTTAAAGAACTAGTTTGCCTACAGTGAAATCCGGCTATAACTCCAAAACGGAGAACCCGATTGGAGTGCCGTCTTCTCTCACAAGTCTCTCATGCCTAGGCGGTCGTGTGTGCCAAGTTTCGGGCCAAACTGACGCCGTTTGGTATTTTGACGCCTCAACATATCGAATTCAAATTTCTTAAGGAACTAGTTTGCCTAGACCGGCATCCGGCTCTAACTCCCAAACCGGGAACCCGATTCGAGCCCCGTCTTCTCCCACAACTCTCTCACGACTAGACGGTCGTGTGTGTCAAGTTTCGTGCAACAACTCCGTTTGGTGATTTTGGGATGTCAACACCTCGAATTCATGTTTCTTAATTTCTTAAGGAACTAGTTTGCATAGAGCAAAATCCGGATCTAACTCCCAAATTGGGAACCCGATTGGAGTCCCGTCAACTCCGCCAAGTTTCTCGTGCCTAGGCGGTTGTGTGTGCCAAGTTTCATGCCAAATCGACGCCGTTTGGTGATTTTGAGGCGTCAACACCTCGAATTCAAGTTTCTTAAGGAACTAGTTTGTTTAGATTGAAATCTGGCTCTAACTCTTAAACTAGGAACCCGATTGGAGTCTCGTCTTCTTTCACAAGTCTCTCGTGCCTAGACAGTCGTGTGTGCCAAGTTTCGTGCTAATCCAACCTCGTTTGGTGATTTTGGGGCGTCAACATCTCGAATTCAAGTTTCTTAAGGAACTAGTTTGCCTAGAGCAAAATCTGACTCTAACTCCCAAACTGGGAACCCGATTGGAGTCCCGTCTTCTCCCACAAGTCTCTCATGCCTAGGCGGTCGTGTGTGCCAAGTTTCGTGCCAAACCGACGCCGTTTGGTGATTTTGGGGCATCAACACCTCGAATTCAAATTTCTTAAGGAACTAGTTTGCCTAGACCGAAATCCGTTACTAACTCCCAAATCGGGAACCCGATTCGAGCCTCGTCTACTCCCACAAGTCTCTCAAGCCTAGGCGGTCGTGTGTGCCAAGTTTCGTGCAAAACCGACGCCATTTGGCGATTTTAGGGTGTCAACACCTCGAATTCAAATTTCTTATGGAACTAGTTTGCCTAGACCGAAATCCGGCTCTAACTCCCAAACCAGGAACTCGATTCGAGCCTCGTCATCTCCCACAAGTCTCTCGTGCCTACGCGGCCGTGTGTGCCAATTTTCGTGCCAAACTGACGCCGTTTCGCGATTTTGGGGCATCGATACCTTGAATTCAAATTTCTTAAGGAACTAGTTTGCCTAGACCGAAATTCGGCTCCAACTCCCAAACTGGGAAGACGATTTGAGCCCCGTCTTCTCCCACAAGTCTTTCGTGTCTAGGCGGTTGTGTGTGCCAAGTTTCGATCCACACCGACGTCATTTGGTGATTTTGGGACATCAACACCTCGAATTCAAATTTCATAATAAACTAGTTTGCCGAGATCAAAATCCGGCTCTAACTCCCAAACCGGGAACCTGATTTGAGCCCCGTCTTCTCCCATAAGTCTTTCATGCCTAAGCGGTCGTGTGTGCCAAGTTTCATGCTAATCCGACCTCGTTTGATGATTTTGGGGCATCAACACCTCGAATTCAAGTTTTTTAAGGAACTAGTTTGCCTAGAGTGAAATCTGGCTCTGACTCCCAAACCAGGAACCCGATTGGAGTCTCGCCTTCTCCCACAAGTTTCTCATGCCTAGGCGGTCGTGTGTACCAAGTTTCATTCCAAACCGACACCGTTTGGTGATTTTCAGGCGTCATCACCTCGAATTTAAATTTCTTAAGGAACTAGTTTTCTTAGACCGAAATCTGGCACTAACTCCCAAATCGAGAACCCGGTTCAAGCCCTGTCTGCTCCCACATGTCTCTCATGCCTAGGTAGTCGTGTGTGCCAAGTTTCGTGCAAAACTGACGCCGTTTGGTGATTTTAGGGCGTCAAGACCTCGAATTCAAATTTCTTATGGAACTAGTTTGCCTAAAGTGAAATCTAGCTGTAACTCTCAAATCAGGAACCCGATTGGAGTCCCGTCTTCTCCCACAAGTCTCTCGTGCCCACGCAGTCGTGTGTGCCAAGTTTCATGCCAAACCGACGCCTTTTGGGGATTTTGGGGCGTCAACACCTCGAATTCAAGTTTCTTAAAGAACTAGTTTGCCTAGAGTGAAATCCGGCTCTAACTCCCAAACCGGGAACCCGACTGGACACCCGTCTTCTCCCACAAGTCTCTCATGCCTAGGCGGTCGTTTGTGCCAAGTTTCGTGCCAAACCGATGCCGTTTTTCGATTTTGGGGCGTCAACATCTCGAATTCAAATTTTTAAGGAACTAGTTTGCCTAGACCGAAATCCGGCTCTAACTCCCAAACCGAGAACCCGATTCAAGCCCCGTCTTCCCCCACAATGTCTCATTTGCCTAGGCAGTCGTGTGTGCCTAGTTTCGTGCCGATCTGACCCCGTTTGGTGATTTTGGGCATCAACATCTCGAATTCAAACTTCTTATGGAACTTGTAATGACCGGACCCTCGTACATGTTTTCTGGTATGATTTTAGTCCCTTACTTTGTGCCTTTATATGCCTACTGTGAAATCTTATGTGGAATTAAGTTTAACTGGATGAATTTTATGATTAGGGAATCATATCTGTTTAATAAAAGAAGTATATGTTACAATTCTAGTGTTTGTATAAGGAATTGAAGGCCTTAGAAGTTTAATTATCTGAAATTGATTTTACATTTGAGATCAGCATGATTTTTGGGTCATAGTGTGATTTTCTGTGAAATTTCAATTAGGAATGATTAAGCTGATTAAATTTCGTCTTTACTCACCTTTAGATATATGTCTATGTTCTTTATATATTTGACTTAGAAGCCTTTTCCCAAATATCTTTTGGGTGAGAGAATTAGAGAAGAAGAAAGTTAGAGAGAATAAATCAAGAGGAAAGTTTCATCAGCCAAGAAGATTGGAATTGAGAAGAATTTAAGGGGATTAAGCTCAAGGTAAATTTAATTCACCTTGCATAACCTTTGTCTTGGAGTTGGGTGAGAATTCCTTTTTCCTTCTTGCCACCTAGGGTTTGTAATTGTGATCTTGTGTGTGTATATGTGATTAATTGGCAAGATAATTTTATCTTTGAGTGTTTTAACTCAACTTGAACTATTTAGTAGGGAATTACATTCCATCTCTTCAATTGTTATGTTTGAGCTCATATATGTGAATAAATGGCTAGGTATGTGTATATGTGAGTAGAAGATAGAAATATTATGGAATGGGTTGTGTTGGTGAGTTTTAAGATTAAAGATCTAATACTTATTTAGATTAAAATATGTTTGTGAGTTTTAATTACATGATTTTGGATCATATTCTAGAAAGAAATGTGTCTATTTTGCTCTTTGTATATACCTATCAAAATGGGATCCTTGTTTGAATATCGGACTGTGCAAACAGGGAAGATCGCCGCACGTGCGGGAGCACTGCCGCACGTGCGGGAGTCATGGCCGCACGTGCGGGAAATGGAAAATTTATAGGTTTTGGTTCTGCTAAAAAGGCACGTGCGGGGCTTCCCAGCCGCACGTGCGGGACCAACCGCCGCACGTGCGGGGCTCACAGCCGCACGTGCGGCCTATGCTGGGAAAATTGATTCACTCCGTTTTACGTGCTGGACCCTCTGATATTTTTAGAATCTGTATTTGATGCCGTTTTAGTATCTGTAAATTCATTCAAAGTAAAATGAATCAGAAAATGAACGAAGAAGGAAAAAAAAAAAGAACTAATGAATAAGTTATGCATGTGTGTAGGTCACAACCCGGGAGGGACAAGTGCTTTGCTACCGCACTGTGAGTAATAGTACAGAAATGTACATTTTATTACCATTGATAATTATTGTCACTAACGCTCTGTTCCTCGTAAGTGTTTACACGAACATTATGACGATTGGAAATCAATGTGAATGTTGAAAGATTTGTGTACATTGGTATGACTTTGAAATCATTCTGCTCTGTCAATAACGAATATGAACCCTCTGTTATTTATCAGCATGCTATGTAGCTTCTTATCAAATAAATGGAACTTATGTTCATCCTTGAACAAGGGTGTCTGTATGAATCTAAGATTATTCTGTTGTGATACATATGGACCCAAGGTCGTTCAGAGTCTGTGACATGAATGCAAAAGTTTAACATTAGTATGTGACCCACGTTAGAATGTAAACTATTCCGTCCCTGTTAAGCGTACTGCAATGATATATGTGCCTCTGTTAGTAGTTATTATTATTATTCTGTTATACGCAAGGCACCTGTCTCAATCTGTAACCAAACCATCGGAAACGTATGTGCACTATTGCATAATAGTATTCTGAGAAAACTGAGATTATTCTGTTACTGTTTCCGTTTATCCGTTCCGGTTATGCCATGCTATGACATGATATGGATGGTTCGGTCTTTAAGACCTAATGATTTCTGGTATGGAACAAAGTGTTGTACGGAACTAAGTGCTGCAATGCGAGCCACCTCTAGAATCCGTACAAGCCACCTCTTGAGTCCATACATATGTGAAAGTTATGAGGCCTATGGCCGTTCTGTGAAAGTTATGCAGCCTATGGCCATTTGGTATGATCTGTTAGTATGAAACAAAGTGTTGTACAAAACTAAGTGCTGCGATGCGAGTCACCTCTAGAATCTGTGCGAGCCACCTCTTGAGTTCATACATGCATGAACAAGGCTGAGGCCGTTCTGCATTCTGGGCTTAATGTCGTTCTGTATAAGGGCTTCATGTCATTCTGTATAAGGGCTTCATGCAATTCTGTATAAGGGCTTCATGCCACTCTGTTAAGGGCTTAAAGCCACTCTGTTTAAGGTTGGGCCCAAGGCCGTTCTGAAATTGGTACAGAATCAGATTAACCATATGATCTCTTTATTTATATATGCATTGATATGTATTATAATTCAAGTTTTTTTTTTTGGTGGATAAGTCATAAATTAAAAACAAAGAATTACACATTTACAAGGGGCATACCCCAGGTAATACAAGATATCGTACTTGACCCCCCAAAAAAAGGGAGAAAGAAACAAGTAATATAACAAAAACAAGAAAATCCAATTTTGCCCATACTTCTTTTTCCCCAAAGTGACCTCTACTATCAGAGATAATAGAGAGAGACTTGGGGTAGAAATATGGGCATTTACAACAGTTGAAATGCACACTGGCAACCATGGCCCACATTGAAAATTGGGCCCAAACTTGTATACAAAGAAAAAAGTAGCATGAGACCCAGCCCACTAGTACAAGCCGTCCCAAACCTCTGCACGAGTAACCCAACTAAAACACAAAAAACCCACACGTGCCCAAAAAACCGTGGGTCAAACCCACATAACCAATTACCAAAAAATGAAATACCCTCCCTGCTCCACGTGTAATCTGCAACTTCACCAATATTCACTAGTCAACCTTTCCAGGAAAGATCAACATTTCCCTCCTAAAGTTGGAGCCAAAACTCAAACCAAATCACACGGGCCCACTGTGCACCCATGTGCATCCAGCTAAACTCTCTAACAAAATAGCCCGTAGACAGCCTTGCATGGGCGGGAAAAAAAAATTAATTTGAAATCCGGCTCTAACACCCAAACCGGGAACCCGATTGGAGTCTCGTCTTCTCCCACAAGTCTCTCGTGCCTAGGCAGTCATGTGTGCCAAGTTTCATCCCAAACCGACGTTGTTTGGTGATTTTGTGTCATCAACACCTCGAATTCAAATTTCTTAAGGAACTAGTTTGCCTATACGAGAATCCAGCTCTAACTCCCAAACTGGGAACCAGATTCGAGCCTCGTCTTCTCCTACAAGTCTCTCCTGCATAGGTAGTCGTCTGTGCCATGTTTCGTGCCAATCTAACCACGTTTGCTGATTTTGGGGCATTAACATCTCGAATTCAAGTTTCTTAAGAAACTAGTTTGCCTATAGTGAAATCTGGCTCTAACTCCCAAACTGGGAACCTGGTTGGAGGCCCATCTTCTCCCATAAGTCTCTCGTACCTAGGCGATCGTGTGTGCCAAGCTTCATGCCAAACCGACGTCGTTTGGTGATTTTGAGGCATCAACACCTTGAATTCAAGTTTCTTAAGGAACTAGTTTGCCTAGATTGAAATCCGGCTCTAACTCCCAAATCGGGAACCCGGTTAGTGTCTCATTGTCTCCTACAAGTCTCTCGTGCCTAGGCGGTCATGTGTGCCAAGTTTCGTGCCAAACCGATGCTGTTTGGTGATTTTGGGGCCTCAACATATCGAATTCAAATTTCTTAAGAAACTAGTTTGCCTAGACTGGCATCCGGCATCCGACACTAACTGCCAAACCGGGAACCCGATTCGAACCCCGTCTTCTCCCACAACTCTCTCGTGCATAGGCGGTCGTGTGTGCCAAGTTTCGTGCAAATCCAACCCCGTTTGGTGATTTTGGGGTGTCAACACCTCGAATTCATGTTTCTTAAGGAACTAGTTTGCCTAGAGCAAAATCCGACTCTAACTTCCAAATCGGGAACCTGATTGGAGTCCCGTCTACTCCCTTAAGTTTCCCGTGCCTAGGCGGTCGTGTGTGCCAAGTTTTGTGCCAAACCGACGCAGTTTGGTGATTTTTGGGGATCAACACCTCGAATTAAAGTTTCTTAAGGAACTAGTTTAGATTGAAATCCGGCTCTAACTCCCAAACCGAGAACCCGATTGGAGTCCTGTCTTCTTCTACAAGTCTCTCATGCCTAGGCGGTCGTGTGTGCCAAGTTTCATCCAAAACCGACGCCGTTTGGTGATTTTCGGGCATCAACACCTCGAATTCAAATTTCTTATGGAACTTGTTGGCCTAGAGTGAAATCCAACTCTAACTCCCAAACTGAGAACCTGGTTAGAGTCCCGTCTTCTGCCACAAGACTGTCGTGCCTAGGCCATCGTGTGTGCCAAGTTTCGTGCCAAAACGACATCATTTGGTGTTTTTGGAGAGTCAACACCTCGAATTTAAATTTCTTAGGGAACTAGTTTGCCTAGGCCGAAATCTAGCTCTAACTCCGAATCCGGGAACCCGATTCGAGTGCCGTCTTCTTTCACAAGTCACTCGTGCCTAGGCGGTCGTGTGTGTCAAGTTTTGTGCTAATCCGACCCCGTTTGGTGATTTTGGGGCGTCAACACCTCGAATTTCAGTTTTTTAAGAAATTAGTTTGCTTAGAGTGAAATTTGGCTCTGACACCCAAATCGGGAACCCGATTGGAGTCCCATCTTCTCCCACAGGTTTCTTATGCCTAGGCGGTCGTGTGTGCCAAGTTTCGTTCCAAACCGACGCCGTTTGGTGATTTTGGGGCGTCAACATCTCGAATTTAAATTTTTTAAGGAACTCGTTTGCCTAGGGGGAAATCCGGCTCTAACTCCCAAACAGGGAACCCGATTGGAGTCCCGTCTTCTCCCATAAGTCTCTCATGCCTAGGCGGTCGTGTATGCCAAGTTTCATGCCAAACCGACGCCATTTGGTGATTTTGGGAAATCAACACATCAAATTCAAATTTCTTAAGGAACTAGTTTGCCTAGACTGGCATCCGGCTCCAACTCCCAAACCAGGAACCTGATTCAAGCCCCGTCTTCTCCAACAAGTCTCCCGTTCCTAGGTGGTCGTGTGTGCCAAGTTTTGGGCCAAACCAACGCCATTTGATTATTTTGGGGCATCAATACATCGAATTCGAATTTCATAAGGAACTAGTTTTCCTAGACCGACATCCGGCTCTAACTCCCAAATCGGGAACTCGATTCGAACCCCGTCTTCTCCCACAACTCTCTCATACCTAGGTGGTTGTGCGTGCCAAGTTTCGTGCAAATCCAACCCAGTTTGGTGATTTTGGGGCGTCAACACCTCGAATTCAAATTTCTTAAGGAACTAGTTTGCCTAGAACAAAATCGGCTCTAACTCCCAAATCGGGGACCCGATTGGAGTCCCGTCTTCTCCCACAAGTTTCTCATGCCTAGGCGGTTGTGTGTGCCAAGTTTCGTGCTAAACCAACGTCGTTTGGTATTTTGGGGCATCAACACCTCGAATTCAAGTTTCTTAAGGAACTAGTTTGGCTAGATTGAAATCCGGCTCTAACTCCCAAACCGGGAACCCGGTTGGAGTCTTGTCGTCTCCCACAAGTCTCTCGTGCCTAGGCGGTCGTGTGTGCCAAGTTTCGTGCCAAACCGACGCGGTTTGGTGATTTTGGGGCCTCAACATATCGAATTCAAATTTATTAAGGAACTAGTTTGCCTGGACCCGCATCCGACATCCAACTCTAACTACCAAACCGGGAACCCGATTCGAGCCCCGTCTTCCCCCACAACTCTCTTGTGCATAGGCTTTCGTGTGTGCCAAGTTTCGTGCGAATCCAACCCCGTTTGTTGATTTTGGGGCGTCAACACCTCGAATTCATATTTCTTAAGGAACTAGTTTGCCTAGAACAAAATCCGGCTCTAACTCCCAAATCGGGAACCCGATTGGAGTCCCGTCTACTCCCTTAAGTTTTTCGTGCCTAGGCGGTCATGTGTGCCAAGTTTTGTGCCAAACTGACGCTGTTTGGTGATTTTGGGGGATCAACACCTCGAATTCAAGTTTCTTAAGGAACTAGTTTGTTTAGATTGAAATCCGGCTCTAACTCCCAAACCGGGAACCCGATTAGAGTCCTGTCTTCTCTCACAAGTCTCTCTTGCCTAGGCAGTTGTGTGTGCCAAGTTTTGTCCCAAACCGATGCCGTTTGGTGATTTTGGGGTGCCAACACCTCAAATTCAAATTTCTTAAGGAACTTGTTTGCCTAGAGTAAAATCCGACTCTAACTCCCAAACCGGGAACCTGGTTGGAGTCCCATCTCTGCCACAAGACTCTCGTTCCTAGGCTGTCGTGTGTGCCAAGTTTCGTGCCAAACCGACGTCATTTGGTGATTTTGGACAGTCAACACCTCGAATTTAAATTTCTTAAGGAACTAGTTTGCCTAGACATAAATTCAGCTCTAACTCCGAAATCGGGAACCCGATTTGAGCCCCGTCTTCTCTAACAAGTCACTTATGCCTAGGCAGTCGTGTGTGCCAAGTTTCGTGCTAATCCGACCTCGTTTGGTGATTTTGGGGCGTCAACACCTCGAATTCAAGTTTTTTAAGGAACTAGTTTGCCTAGAGTGAAATCTGGCTCTGACACCCAAACCAGGAACCCGATTAGAGTCCCGTCTTCTCCCACAAGTTTCTCGTGCCTAGGCGGTCGTGTGTGCCAGGTTTCGTTCCAAACCGACGCCGTTTGATGATTTTGGGCCGTCAACACCTCGAATTTAAATTTCTTAAGGAACTCGTTTGCCTAGAGAGAAATCCGGCTCTAACTCCCAAACCGGGAACCCGATTGGAGTCCCGTCTTCTCCCACAAGTCTCTCATGCCTAGGCGGTTGTGTGTGCCAAGTTTTGTGCCAAACCGACGTCGTTTGGTGATTTTGGGTAATCAACACATCGAATTCAAATTTTTTAAGGAACTAGTTTGCCTAGACCGGCATCTGGCTCCAACTCCCAAACCGGGAACCCGATTCAAGCTCCGTCTTCTCCCACAAGTCTCCCGTGCCTAGGCGGTCATGTGTGCTAAGTTTTGGGCCAAACCAACGCCGTTTGATTATTTTGGAACATCAACACATCGAATTCAAATTTCTTAAGGAACTAGTTTGCCTAGACCGACATTCGGCTCTAACGCCCGAATCGGGAACTCGGTTCGAGCCCCGTCTTCTCCCATAACTCTATCATACCTAGGCGGTCTTGTGTGCCAAGTTTCGTGCAAATCCAACCCAATTTGGTGATTTTGGGGCGTCAACACCTCGAATTCAAATTTCTTAAGGAACTAGTTTGCCTAGAGCAAAATCCAGCTCTAACTCCCAAATCGGGGACCCAATTGGAGTCCCGTCTTCTCCCGCAAGTTTCTCGTGCCTAGGCGGTTGTGTGTGGCAAGTTTCGTGCCAAACCGACGCCGTTTGGTATTTTGGGGCATCAACACCTCGAATTCAAGTTTCTTAAGGAACTAGTTTGCCTAGATTGAAATTCGGCTCTAACTCCCAAATGGGGAACCCGGTTGGAGTCTTGTTATCTCCCACAAGTCTCTCGTGCCTAGGCGATCATGTGTGCCAAGTTTCGTGCCAAACCGACGCCGTTTGGTGATTTTAGGGCCTCAACATATCGAATTCAAATTTCTTAAGGAATTAGTTTACCTAAACCGGCATCCGACTCTAACTCCCAAACCGGGAACCTGATTCGAGCCCCGTCTTCTCCCACAACTCTCTCGTGCATAGGCGGTCATGTGTACCAAGTTTCATGCAAATCCAACAACGTTTGGTGCTTTTGGGGCGTCAACACCTCGAATTCATGTTTCTTAAGGAACTAGTTTGCCTAGTGCAAGATACGGCTCTTATACCCAAATCGGGAACCCGATTGGAGTCCCGTCTACTCCCTTATGTTTCTCATGCCTAGGCAGCCGTGTGTACCAAGTTTTGTGCCAAACCAACGCCGTTTGGTGATTTTGGGGGATCAACACCTCGAATTCAAGTTTCTTAAGGAACTAGTTTGTTTAGATTGAAATCCAGCTCTAACTCCCAAACCGGGATCCCGATTGGAGTTTTGTCTTCTCCCACAAGTTTCTCATGTCTAGGCGGTCGTGTGTACCAAGTTTCGTCCCAAACCGACGCCGTTTGGTGATTGGGGTGTCAACACCTCGAATTCAAATTTCTTAAGGAACTAGTTTGCCTAGAGTGAAATCTGACTCTAACTCACAAACCGGGAACCTGGTTGGAGTCCCGTCTTCTGCTACAAGACTTTCGTGCCTAGGCCGTCATGTGTGCCAAGTTCCGTGCCAAACCGATGCCGTTTGGTGATTTTGGGGAGTCAACACCTCGAATTCAAATTTCTTAAGGAACTAGTTTGTCTAGACCGCAATCCGACTCTAACTCTGAAACCGGAAACCCGATTCGAGCCCCGTCTTCTCTAACAAGTCAGTCATGCCTAGGCGGTCGTGTGTGCCAAGTTTCGTGCTAATCCGACCCCGTTTGGTGATTTTGGGGCGTCAACACCACGAATTCAAGTTTTTTAAGGAACTAGTTTGCTTAGAGTGAATTTTGGCTCTGACACCCAAACCGGGAACCCGATTGGAGTCTCGTCTTCTCCCACAGGTTTCTTATGCCTAGGCGGTCCTGTGTGCCAAGTTTCGTTCCAAACCGACGCCGTTTGGTATTTTGGGGTGTCAACACCTCGAATTTAAATTTCTTAAGGAACTCGTTTTCCTAGGGAGAAATCTAGCTCTAACTCCCAAACTGGGAACTCGATTGGAGTCCCGTATTCTCCCAAGAGTCTCTCATGCCTAGGCGGTCGTGTGTGCCAAATTTCGTGCCAAACCGATGCCGTTTGGTGATTTTGGGGAATCAACACATCGAATTTAAATTTCTTAAGAACTAGTTTGCCTAAACCGGCATCCGTCTCCAACTCCCAAACCGGGAACCCGATTCAAGCCCCGTCTTCTCTCATAAGTCTCCCGTGCCTAGGCGGTCGTGTGTGCCAAGTTTCGGGCCAAACCGACGCCGTTTGATTATTTTGGGGCACCAACACATCAAATTCAAATTTCATAAGAAACTAGTTTGCCTAGACCGACATCTGGCTCTAACTCCCAAAACGGGAACTCGATTCGAGCCCCGTCTGCTCCCACAACTCTCTCGTTCCTAGGCGGTCATGCGTGCCAAGTTTCGTGCAAATCCAACCCAGTTTGGTGATTTTGGGGCGTCAACACCTCGAATTCAAATTTCTTAAGGAACTAGTTTGCCTGGAGCAAAATCCGGCTCTAACTCCCAAATCGGGAACACGATTGGAGTCTCGTCTTCTCTTACAAGTTTCTCGTGCCTAGGCGGTTGTGTGTACCAAGTTTCGTGCCAAACTGATGCCGTTTGGTGATTTTGGGGCATCCGACTCTAACTCCCAAATCGGGAACCCGATTCGTGCCCCGTATTCTCCCATAACTCTCTCGTGCATAGACGGTCATGTGTGCTAAGTTTCGTGCAAATCCAACCCCGTTTGGTGATTTTGGGGCGTCAACACTTCGAATTCAAATTTCTTAAGAAACTAGTTTGCCTATAGCAAAATTCGGCTCTAACTCCCAAATCGGGAACCTAATTGGAGTCCCGTCTACTCCCTTAAGTTTCTCGTGCCTAGGTGGTCATGTGTGCCATGTTTTGTGCCAAACCGACGCCGTTTGGTGATTTTGGGGGATCAACACCTCGAATTCAAGTTTCTTAAGGAACTAGTTTGTTTAGATTGAAATCTGGCTCTAACTCCCAAACCAGGAACCCGATTGGAGTCAAGTATTCTTCCACAAGTCTCTCGTGCCTAGGCGGTCGTGTGTGCCAAGTTTCGTCCCAAACCGACGCCGTTTGGTAATTTTTGGGGATCAACACCTCGAATTCAAGTTTCTAAAGGAACTAGTTTGTTTAGATTGAAATCCGGCTCTAACTCCCAAACCGGGAACCTGATTGGAGTCCCGTCTTCTCCCACAAGTCTCTCGTGCTTAGGCGGTCGTATGTGCCAAGTTTTGTGCCAAACCAGTGCCGTTTGGCAATTTTCGGGCGTCAACACCTCAAATTTAAATTTCTTAAGGAACTAGTTTGCCTAGAGTGAAATCCGGTTCTAACTCCCAAACTGGGAACCCGATTAGAGTCTCGTCTTCTCCCACAAGTTTCTCCTGCCTAGGTGGTCGTGTGTGCCAAGTTTTGTTCCAAACCGACGCCGTTATGTGATTTTTGGGCGTCAACACTTCGAATTCAAATTTCTTGTGGAACTTGTTTACCTAGAGTGAAATTTGGCTATAACTCCCAAACTGGGAACCCGATTGGAGTATCGTCTTCTCCCACAAGTCTCTCATGCCTAGGCAGTTGTGTGTGCCAAGTTCCATGCCAAACCGACGTCCTTTGAGGATTTTGGGGCATCAACACATTGAATTCAAATTTCATGAGGAACTAGTTTGCCTAGACCGAAATCCGGCTCTAACTCCCAAACCGGGAACCCGATTCGAGCAACGTCTTCTCCTACAAGTCTCTCGTGCCTAAGCAGTCGTGTGTGCCAAGTTTCGTATTAATTCGATGTTGTTTGGTAATTTTGGGGCGTCAACACCTCAAATTCAAGTTTTTTATGGAACTAGTTTGCCTAGAGTGAAATCTGGCTCTGACTCCCAAACCGGGAATCCGATTGGAGTCCCGTCTTCTCCCACAAGTTTCTCATGCCTCGGCGGT
Source organism: Camellia granthamiana (assembly GCA_036172215.1). Taxonomy (NCBI): domain Eukaryota; kingdom Viridiplantae; phylum Streptophyta; class Magnoliopsida; order Ericales; family Theaceae; genus Camellia; species Camellia granthamiana. Next base: position 79,429,180 of record CM069912.1, on the reverse strand, counting down.
CGTATGTGCCAAGTTTTGTTCCAAACTGATGCCTTTTGGTGATTTTGGGGCGTCATCACCTCGAATTTAAGTTTCTTAAGGAACTCGTTTACCTATAGTGAAATCCGGCTCTAACTCCCAAACCGGGAACCCGATTGGAGTCCCGTCTTCTCCCACAAGTTTCTCATGCCTAGGCGGTCGTGTGTGCCATGTTTCGTGCCAAACCGATGCCTTTTGGTGATTTTGGAGCATCAACACCTCGAATTCTAAAGGAACTAGTTTGCTAAGAGTGAAATCCGGATATAACTCCCAAACCGAGAACCCGATTTAGTGCCGTTTTTTCCCACAAGTCTCTCGTGCCTTGGCGGTCGAATGTGCCAAGTTTTGTGCCAAAATGACACCGTTTGGTATTTTACAGCCTCAACATATCGAATTCAAATTTCTTAAGGAACTAGTTTGCCTAGACCGGCATCCGGCTCTAACTCCCAATCCGGGGACCCAATTCGACCCCCGTCTTCTCCCACAACTCTCTCGTGCCTAGGCAGTTGTTTGTGCCAAGTTTCGTGCAAATCCAACCCTGTTTGGTGATTTTAGGATGTCAACACCTTGAATTCATATTTCTAAATTTCTTAAGGAACTAGTTTGCCTAGAGCAAAATCCAGCTCTAACTCCCACATCAGGAACCCGATTGGAGTCCCGTCAACTCCTCCAATTTTCTCGTGCCTAGGCGGTTGTGTGTGCCAAGTGTCATGCCAAACTGACGCTGTTTGGTGATTTTGGGGCGTCAACACCTCGAATTCAAGTTTCTTAAGGAACTAGTTTGTTTAGATTGAAATCCAATTCACCCAAAAAAAAAAATAATTCACCCAAAAAAAGATTGAAATCCGGCTCTAACTCCCAAACCAGGAACCTGATTGGAGTCCCGTCTTCTCACACAAGTCTCTCGTACGTAGACGGTCGTGTGTGCCAAGTTTCGTGCTAATCCAACCTCGTTTGGTGATTTTGGGGTGTCAACACCTCGAATTCAAGTTTCTTAAGGAACTAGTTTGCCTAGAGCAAAATCCGACTCTAACTCCCAAACCGGGAACCCGATTGGAGTCCCGTCTTCTCCCACAAGTCTCTCGTGCCTAGACGGTCGTGTGTGCCAAGTTTCGTGCCAAACCGACGCCGTTTGGTGATTTTGGATCGTCAACACCTCGAATTCAAATTTCTTAAAGAACTAGTTTGCCTAGACCGAAATCCGGCACTAACTCCCAAATCGGGAACCCGATTCGAGCCTGTCTTCTCCCACAAGTCTCTCATGCCTAGGCGGTCGTGTGTGTCGAGTTTTGTGCAAAACCGATGCTATTTGGCGATTTTAGGGCGTGAACACCTCGAATTCAAATTTTTTATGGAACTAGTTTTTGCCTAGACCAAAATCTGGCTCTAACTCCCAAACCAGAAACCCGATTCGAGCCCCGTCATCTTTCACAAGTCTCTCGTGCCTAGGCGGTCGTGTGTGCCAAGTTTCGTGCCAAACCGACGCCTTTTGGTGATTTTGGGGCATCAATACCTCGAATTCAAATTTCTTAAGGAACTAGTTTGCTTAGACCGAAATCTGGCTCCAACTCCCAAACAGGGAACACGATTCGAGACCCGTCTTCTCCCACAAGTCTCTCATGCCTAGGCAGTCGTGTGTGCCAAGTTTCGATCCACACCGATGTCGTTTGGTGATTTTGGTACATCAACACCTTGAATTCGAATTTCATAAGGAACTAGTTTGCCTAGACCGAAATCCGACTCTAACTCCCAAACCGGGAACCCGATTCGAGCCCCGTCTTCTCCCGTAAGTCTTTCGTGCCTAGGTGGTCGTGTGTGCCAAGTTTTGTGCTAATCCGACCTTGTTTGGTGATTTTGGGGCATCAATACCTCGAATTCAAGTTTCTTAATGAACTAGTTTGCGTAAAGTGAAATCCAGCTCTAACTCTCAAACCGGGAACCCGATTAGAGTCCCGTCTTCTCCCACAAGTCTCTCATGCCTAGGCGGTTGTATGTGCCAAGTTTTGTGCCAAACCGACGCCTTTTGGTGATTTTGGGGCGTCAACACCTCGAATTCAAGTTTCTTAAGGAACTAGTTTGCCTAGAGTGAAATTCCGCTCTAACTCCTAAACCGGGAAACCGATTGGAGACCCGTCTTCTCCCACATGTCTCTCGTGCCTAGGAGGTCATTTGTGCCAAGTTTCGTGCCAAACTGACACCGTTTTGCAATTTTGGGGCGTCAAAACCTCGAATTTAAATATCTTAAGGAAGTAGTTTGCCTATAGCGAAATCCGTCTCTAACTCCCAAACCGTTGTAGACATTCTAATGCTCAATGGACACGTGTGTGAGATATTAATGCGTGCTTTGATACCACTCTGTCACGACCCAAACCTGCCCCTATAGGTTTAGCATCGTAACCGGCCAGTAATCCTTTGATTACCTGTCACGCCCCTAACCTGCCCCTAAAAGTTTTGGGCATGACCTAATCAGAAACATATACTTATCTTGCTAAAAATGATATTCGGGGCCTGAATGGAAGCGTTAATATAAAAAAAAAAACATGCAGACATCCATTGAGCGACTACCACTATGCCAGGACCACGTCTCGGAACTAAATATAAAGTGAACATGCATCCAGGATTAAGTCACATACATATTTACAAGTTCAGCCCAGAGATTGGGCATACAACAAAATAATAAATGCAAATCGACTTTAGCCAACAAAACATTAGTGCAAAATGACAAAGTCTAGCAAAACTGCACTAGTATGCAAAGGGCTTCTCCACGTGCCTGGTTGTCCTTAGGCTGACAAAAGATAGATGATAATGATGCTAGAACTGACCTCCAAGTTGTTTGCCTACAGAATCAGACAACATTACAGAGTGAGACAAGCTCAGTGAATAATAATACTTAAGCAGTTTAATAACTAACTTTAATCACAATGTATAACAGTGCATTCACCAAAATGAAAACCAACAATGAGTTTGAGATTATTTTACTTTCAGAACGGCCTTTGGCCTAGTATTATAGTCAATGTTTTAAAAACCGGACCGGTGGTCGAACCGGAAAAGGGGATCGGGTGGACGGGTCACTGGTTCAACCGTCGGGTTGAACCGGAATCGAACCGTGACGTAATAAATATATTTAAATTATATTTAAATAAAATTATAAGTAATAAAATTATAAATTAAAATATTAGAAATATTAAATTATCTTAAATATTTGTCCTAATATTTTTTTTACTGAAAAATATAATAATATATTTTAAAATATTATTAATTTCAATTTTGAAAGATGAAATCAAATATTTAATATTCCCTCCATATGATTTTAATTCAAATAATTTGATTGAAAGAAGAGCAAAATTTTTGGAGGGATATCAAAATTTCAATATTCCCTCCAATACATTTAATTGAATCCCACATGGATTTCTTGAGTTTTTTTGAAAGAGTTTTTTTCTTATAAATAGATGAAGACTTTCACAATAATTTCATCAAACTCTTAATGGGATTCCTCATAAGAGGAGACCCTTGAAAAAGAGTTTCAAATTAAAATTTTCTTATATTCTTATATTATATATATATATATAATAAGAAAGAAAGAAAAGAAAAGAAAGAAAGAAAATTAAAAAAAAAAAAGAAAAATTGCACACAAAAAAAAAAAAGGAGCTGGTCAGACCGGCAGAACCGGCTCCGGGTCGACCGGTTCGCCGGTTCGACCGCGATTTTTTCCGGTTTCTCTTAAATACACCGGTTTTCGTCTTTGACCGGTTCAGGGGGTATTTCCGGACCGGAACCCCGACCGGTCGACGGTTCAACCGGTCGAACCGGCCGGTCCGGTCCGGTTTTCAAAACCATGATTATAGTTTTAACAGAACGGCCTATTGGCCCAGAATTATCAGAATGGCCTTTCGACCCATAACAGCCTTTCGGCCCAGAACAGCATTACGGCTCAGAATAGCCTTTCGGCCTAGAACAGCCTTACGGCCCAGAACAGCTTTACGGCCCAGAACAGCCTTTCGGCCCAGAACATATATGTATGGATTCAAGAGGTGGCTCGTACGGATTCTAGAGGTGGCTCCCACTAAAGTGTGGCACTTAGTTCCGTACAGCACTTTGCTCCATACTAGAAATCAATCAGTCTCATCATGTCATCAAAACAGACTAGTCTTACAGTCATACAGAGGCATACGATTTCTTTTTATCATTCAGATAAGTCCGCATACTTAGGTTACATTTCCCAAAGTGCTAATAGCAACCATTAATTCCAAAGGTACATAATTACTATAGTGTTATAATGTACCCACATTTCACTTGTTTATCATGAACTAATGCCACTAATTTGTGGATAACAGAATGTGCATTTTAACTATCAGAATAGTTGTCTCGTAAATAGTAGAACATGATCTTTAACGAGATTCAAGAGCGAACATACCATTAACAGAGGCATACATACCATTCCATTGTATTTCATGAGGATATATCACTTCATACTCTAACATGGGTTATATGATAACATTAGACCTTAGTATTTATGTCATAGGATCTGAACGATCTCAAGTTCAGGTGTCATATAACAAAATAATCTTGATTCATCATTGGCAATCCAGAATGATCTTAAATTCACACATATTCCATCGTAAGTTCCATTTATTCATAAAAAAAATGATATCATTTGTTTACAGATGACAGAGGGTTCATATGCATTATAGACAGAACATAATGATTCCATAGTCATACCGATGTATGCAGCTCCCTCAACATTCACACTGATTTCCAACTGACATAATGCTAGTGTAATCACTTATGAGGAACAGAGCGTTAGTACCATAGTCATTAACAGTAAGTAAAATGTACATATGGTGTACTATTACTCACAGTGTCGTAATGGCGTGCTAGTTCCTTCCGGAGTGTGCCCTGCACACAACCATAACTGGTAGATTAGTTCTCTTTCCTCTTAAATCATTGAGAACCCATTTCCTGTGTCATTACACTTCACATGAATTTATAACCATCTTAAAATCATCAGAAAAATATTCTAAAATACCAAAGAGTCAAGCACGCAAAACTGAACAAACACATTTTTCTTTCTGAAAGTAAGTCCCCCGCTCGAGCGCAACTTTGGCCGCTCGAGCGGACTGTACAATTTTAACAGAAATGCTAAGAGATCGATTTTTGCGCTCGAGCGGGAATTCCTCCGCTCGAGCGGACAGGGTAATTTCAGAAAACTGCTAAAAGGTTAATTTTCCCGCTCGAGCGGCCGTGATCTTGATTTGGGGCAGCTCGATTCCAACTCAAAATTTAGCAACAACACTTCATTTTTCATGCAATCCAAGGTTAGATTAATGCAATATTCCACCCTAACATCACCATAACATGGATTCTACCTTGAACATGACAAATTAAACAAAATTAGAAGTTTCAACAAGCCATCTCTCTCGCAAATTCCAAACTCAAACCAACTAATCTTTCCACAATTCCCATTATTTTGAGTTTACATAAATAAGCTTCTAATTCAAACACATAATTGAATCTTCTTATGGAATAACAAGGAAACAAGGTGTAGATTCCCTCCATAACTCAATTTGGTTCATCAACATAAATCATCTCATAGAACTCTCACATCCACTTAACTACCAAAATAAAAGAAGCATTCCCTACCAAGATCAAGAGAGAGAGGCTAGATCAAGAAATTTTCCATACCTTGAGTTCAATCTAAGCAATCTTCACAAAATTCCCCAAATCCCTCTTCTAGGTTGCCTTCTCTCCAATTCTCACGAAATTTCCTCTTCTAAGTTGCACACAGGAGGTAGTTTTTAAGTCAATGACACCTTGAAGCTTAATATAGATATTTATGTTTATAATAAGACAAAATTCAATCGTTTAAGCATCCCAAATTGAAATTTCACAGAAAATCCCATTAGAGCTTAAAAATCATGCAGATTTCAAATATCAAATAAATTTCTGAAAATTAAGTCTCTAAGGCGTCCAATTTCAGATTCAAATAGTTTAATTGTGACAGATAATGTTCTTAATCAACAGATAGAACTTCATTTTTTCCAAGTTTCACTTAAGTCAATGTAATTTCACATAGAATTTCACAATGAGCATACAAAAGCACAGAATAAAGGGCTGAAAAGATACCATAATCATATACGAGGGTCGAGTTATTACATTACCGAAGGCCTCTGAACAGATAAGCATATAATAAGGGGCTACAGAAGCAATAATACATAAATATAAATATCCAATGAGCTGTGTTGACTTACATGAAACAGAATATTTAAAACTTTATACACATATTCATAAGTCAACCCTACAATAAACCCACACACCTTACAGTATCTTAAGTACAGCCAACATAATCAAATAAAGTCTCGTACATATACAAAACAAACAGAATTGAATACAAGATGCTTCGGGAACCTCCACATGAGGCACAATAGTTGGCTGACAGCAGAAACACAGTTCCCTACAAAAGCCTTCGGGCTCGAACTCCAGAATGCTCACCTATATACATATATATACAAATAGTGAGCTAAAGCCCAGTGAATAACATTAAGGTAAAGGGGTTAGTGAACGAATTCCGAACATATCATAAGTACAGAACAGATCATAGCATAGTCATCTCATATTAGAACATAATAATGGTATATCCCATAGAACACAGAATAGAACAGAACAGAATGTCTTCCAACTAGAGTAACCAGTTCTAGATACCGATTAAACACATATCACCATAATGAAGTGGCTAACGAGATCTCGTAATTACTTGTATGTCATGGACCCGCATTTTCATGTCGTCCCCCATGACTTGGGACTATCTATAGATGCCATAATAGATTTCAAACTTGGAATGTTCGTTCACAAAAACATATATCATTTCAGAAATCATAGCTTGTTACATTTCATTTGGAACATAATTTCATATAAACGTATCTTTACGATAACGCTACTCACAGTGGTTCCAGTAAGTGGTCAATCAATTCTCGGACGTTGACCTACAATCACACAAGCACATAAAACCAACAGATCTTATCATTACACATGTACTTGGCCAATACGGCTTAGCTTACACTACGTTGGTTTTTATTCTTTCTTATTTTAATGCTTAAACACATACGCACTTGTAATTCCTTGACTTGGTACATTCATTCTTTAGTGTGGTTCAATCCATAACCTCATTACTATGGCTTAATTAAGGCTTAGGAATGCCTAAGATGTAATGAGGATGCTAAAACATACATTGGAACACTTAGGCAAAATTTCTGAAATGAGGTCTCCGCTCGAGCGTGTCCTTCCCCGCTCGAGCTAGAATGCAAACAAAGGATATCCGTTCGAGCGTGTGTTCCTCCGCTCGAGCGGACTGTAAACTCAAAAAAAGTGCTGGTTGGTTGAGATCTACGCTCGAGCTTCAACTCCCATGCTCGAGCGGATCAACAACATGTAAAAGGGTTTGCTCGAGCGCCCAAGTGGTCGCTCGAGCAGAGAGTTCGTGTTCTGAAAAAAAATACTGGGGGCTCGAAATATCCGCTCAAGCGGATTGTAAATTTTTGGGTTTTAAAAAACAGAGCTTGATCTTGAAAATGCTACTTTCATGGCTATGTTCATGCAAAGCTTGATTAAAACACTTAGAAAACTTTACTATAACACCAATACATGGTCCTTTTCAAACCTTTAGCTCAAAACTCATGGATTTTAGCAAATTTGAAGTTGAAAGCTCATGCATGAAAGATCTTCAAACTATTTTCTTGATTTCTTCAAAACATGTAAATGGTTTATAAGAATCTATGAATTTCCAAAACATTTTGCAATATATGAACTCACATGCTTGCCAATGACTTCGAACCTGAACTCAAAATGGTGGAATAACAGGTTAAACTCTAAAAATACACATGCAAGTCATCTACAAGCCCAAAGGCCCACTTCTCTTGCTAATTTCATGAAATTGGCTCGAAGATGTGTCGAAAACATGATGCATGGAAGAATGGTTACAGAAATGTGCTTGAAATCCTTACCTAGAGCTTTGATTTCCAGAAGTGAGATATGAGTCTTCCTAGTTTCCTTTCTCTTCTCCAACCCTCTTGAGCTCACTCTCTCACTCTCTAGCCAAACTTTCACTCTCTCTCTAACTTGAGTTCTCTCAGCATAAGGAACCAAATGGATAAAAGGGATGATACAACCCTCCTCCACACTTGGCTGAATATACACACACATACACACATTTTGAATGCACAACACGTGCACAAACATGCACTACTCCAACACACCCACAAGAATAATAATCCCCTGCATTCACTATCACCAAATGCCCAACTCAACTTCTCCATACACCCACACAGATTCTCTGCACACATTTACTTAAGGATTTTAATCCTCTACACTTCACACTTCAAAATGCCTCACACAATATACACTTGATCACACAAGTGTATGATCACTATTTAATCTTCTTCAACTTAGCAAGACTACTCTCACTTTGGTTAAAGCTTTAGGACTTGGTTCTTGAGTGGTGTTTGCAAGGAAATATGTATAACTTCACTAATTTGGAAAGACAACTCTCTTGCTTTCAAGGATTTATTTTTCTCTCAAATTCTAACTCAAATTTAGTATTCTCTCTATACTTCTCTTCTAATTCATCTTCTCAAACTCAAGACTATAGCTCTCATTATATAGGCAATGCTAGTGGAGCAATGGTGGAAGACAAAGTGGATCATTTAGAGAAAATAATGGAGCTAATGGGGCACTAAAATGGAGCATTATCCTCGTTGGTTCAAGCACTAGTCAATGGAGGATGAGTAAGCATGCGTTTGGTGCAAAACTAGGTAAGAAATAACATCACAAAGTGCCCCCACACAGTAAAACAAACTCGCCCAATGTGAATAGGTTGCGACTGTAGTAAGGCAAGTTGCACCCGCGATCACATTGGTCGTACCCGCGATGGTGCTACCGGTTGACCGGCTAGGGTGGATTTTGTCCCTTTTTGCTCCGGTTCGGTCTTGTTTCGCTCCGGTTTGGTCCCATTTCACTCCGGGTGTCCCACAGGGCTTAAACACTTGGCCAATATAGGCTTAGGGTTAGGAATAAAGCTCAAATTCCAAGATCTCTTACTAATAATTTTGTGAGAAACACATTCTGATTGTCATCATCGGGTAATCAAAAGAAAGTGCCCAAGTCTTAGGGCTAGTCAAAATGGGGTGTCTACAATATTATGTGAATTTTTTTTTCCTGTGACTAATTTTTACTATTTTTATAACTATTTATAAAGTTGAAATATACTGTGCGATTAATTTTTTTAAACTAGTTTTAAGTTTGAAACGTAAACTGTTTGGTTGAATTTTTAAATTTTGTCTTTTATTTTTTTAAAAAAAATTAAAAGTAGCTTGATAAAAGATATCGTTTTCATTTTCATATGATTCTATTTTTGTTTTTAACGAAAATAATATTTGTATGTTTGAATAATATTTTTATATTAATTGTATAATTTGAGTTAATATTTTTATTAGTCTTTACGTTTTTTCTTCGCAGATAAAATAATATTTTTATTTAAAAATTAATTTAAAAAAAATAATATAAAATATTAGAAATATTTTTGTAATATCTTTTTCATTTATAAATAACTCAGATGTATATATACTTTTTAAAGTACTTTGTAGGGTGCAAGTCCATTATGTGTGGGGGTACATGCTCATGTGCAAGTTTAGTATGTGTGGTGTCCAAGTTAAACCTATGTAGTGGTGCAAGTCTAGTCTGTGTTAGCATTCAAGTCGAATCTATGTGAAGGTGCAAGTTTAGTCTATGTGGTGTGCAAGTCAAATCTTTGTAGTTGTGCAAGTCTAATCTGTGTTGGCGTGCAAGTCAAATCTATATGGGAGTGCAAGCTTAGTCTGTGTAAGGTGCAATTAAATCTATGAAGGGTGCAAGTTGAATTTGTGTAAGGGTGCAAATCTAATCTGTGTGGGGCGCATGTTTAAGCCTTGTTTGGGAACATGTTTTTTTAGTAATTTTTTTGACTTTTTGACTAAAATATGATATAAAAAAAAACTAGTATGTTTGAGATGAGTTTTTGATCTTTTTACGAAAAGATGTGCAATAAGTACTGAGAAAAATGGAATATTTGACTTTTGGTATAAGTTGTTGATTTTTTTTATTTTTTTTTGATTTTTTGACTAAAATCACAACTTGCCAAACGAGACCTTAGTCTATGTAGGGATGCATATTCAGTATGCGTAGAGTGTGCAAGTCAAATCTATGTAGCTATAGCGACCCCAATCTTTCTCCATTTGGTTGTTGTATCTGGACTTAGGTTCCGCGGATCTTGTTGTTGTATATATCTTGTTGTCATTCTTTAATTCCTTATTTTTGAGTTATAAGATGTGTTGGGCAGGTTTGTTACAGGTTGGTTGTGTTTGGGAGCAAGTGCTTGTTGCCCAGAATTTTGGTCCTTCGCTCGAGCGAGCACTTGGTCGCTCAAGCGAGCTCTATGTGTTTGACTTCTTTGCTCGAGCCAGATTTCCTTCGCTCGAGCGTGCGTCTGCGTCTGGGTTTATACCTTAGAGTTTGAGTTCTTGGCTTAAGCGAGCTTTTGTTCGCTCGAGCGAGCGAGGACTATGTTTTGGAGTTCTTTACTCGAGCGAGCTTTTCTTCGCTCGAGCGTACTTCTGGTTACAGACCTGAAGGTTTGCATTATTGGCTCGAACGAGACTTTCTTCGCTCGAGCGACCACTTTTTCGCTCGAGCGAGCCTGTGTTATATCAACAGGCAGCAGCAGGGAAACACTTCACTTTTTCACCTCTTTTCATTTCAAAACCCCGTCCATTCTCTCTCTCTAAACACCTTCTCTCTTAGAATTGATCTAGTTCTTGGGTGTTTCTAGCCTTGTCTCTTTGTAAGAAAGGTAGAGAGTGTTGAGGGCTTCGTTTTAATCTGAAAATTTTTGGATTTGGAGCACTTTGGATTTTTGTCATCTTCTCCTTTGGGCTTCTAATTTCAAGGTAGGGATACCCTACTCCATCTTATGAGTTTTGTCTTTAATTTTGATCATTTTGAATAGTTGGTGATGTTGGGTAATTTTGGAAAAGTTAGGGTTTGTTATGTAATTAACAAAAAAGGGGTTTTCAAATATTAAAACCTATGTGTATGTGAGATATTGGAAAAATGGTATTATTGTTGTTAAACTAGTGAAATGGAACCTTAGGGTTGATGTTGAGAAAATTGAGAAAATGCCCTACTTGTATTGAATAATTAATTTGTATAATTAATTTGGGAAAATGTGAAATTGAGCTGAGAATAATGAAATTGGGAAATTATGGGATTAAATGGTGTAGTTGGATTAATTTATCACTCACCTATGAAAATGTTGATATTATATATGTTGATGCATTTATGTTCTGTTTAGAAATATCTGCTTTGGGCTATCGGTGGAGGATAGTCTTGATTGTTGTAGACACTGCATGTTGATTAGAGAAAACCGAAACTAATCACATTGAATATGTCACTGAATATGACAGTTGGACTAATACATCGAATATGTGTATTGAGTGATCCTTGTATACGATAATTGCTTATATACTTGGAATATGTGTATTGTGTGGGAGGAGATAGAGGATGTACTCCATGATTTGAGGGGAGATAGGAGATGGACTCTCAAACCTGTTTGGGAGAAGATAGTGGATGGACTCCATAGATATAGCAAATATGTGTATCAGATTGAACAATTAATACAGCAAATATGTGTATTAAATGGAAGCGTTAATACAACGGATATGTGTATTATTTGAAATATAGAAGTGTTTTTATTGTGAGTTGTAAACTCATTTAAATTGTGAATCAAGAAAATGGCTTAATGTGAGATGCAGTCTCTTTGAAATGTCTGGCCAGGTTCTGAGCCATGTTAATGAAATGAGTTGATAAGTAAAGGAAAGTGAAATGTAACATGGACATGATTGTCATGGAACTGTAATAAGTGTTGACCATCTATCAAATGCTATTATTTTAGTCATTGCTTATAGTTGGTTTAGTATATTTCTACTGGGTTTTGGCTCACCCTATATGAGACATCATTTTCAGGTACAAATGGTATGCCACCTCCAAGGACGTAGCTTGGGAGGCTAGAGGCTGACAGACTTTTTGTGTTATCTTTTATGTATTACATGTAAATCAAGCCAAGGGATTACTTTATAATTGAGTTAGTACTCTCTTTTGTGACCAAGTGTTGGCTTGGAAAGTTGTAAGCCCATAGGGCATTTACTTTTGTTGTCAACATGTAATATTTTTGTACTTAACTACTCTGATAAATGGAAAGATGTTATTTCTTGTATATCAATGCATGCCAAGATTGTTGGGTTTTATGTATTATGTTGAGGGCGTTATAGTAGCAGTGCAAGTCTAGTCTGTGTTGGCATGTATGTTGAATCTGTGTGGAGGTAAAAGTTTAGTTAGTGTGAAGTGCAAGTTTAATTTGTGAGGGGTACAAGTTGAATCTGTGTAGGGATGCAAGTCTAATCTATGTAGGACACGAGTTTAATCTATGTAAGGTGTGTGGTACAAGTCTAATATGTGTAGGGATACAAGTCTAGTCTATGTGAAGTGTAAGTTTAGTTTGTATGGGTGCAACTCTTACTTTGTGTGTAGGATCAAATATGGCCCCTATTTTTTTATTATATTATTATTTTGGTTTGAGTTATTATTTGCGTGGTTTGAATTAATATATTTTTATTTACATTTGTATTATTCTAAACGTTTTCTTCTACCAATATATATATATATATATATTAATTAGAAAAGTAATTTATTATTTATATTAACTTAAGTCATACAAATTATTTTAATCCTATAAATTTTTATATACTTTAGATTATTAATTTAAATTTTTATTAAATATGTGAAATATTAGTTGCATTTTAAAATTTTAAATATATTTTTAGAACAATATCAATTTTATAAAAATAGAATTTGTATATTAAATATTAAATATATTTTAATAAAATAAAATAAATTTAAAATACAAAGATAATTTTTTTTTATTTTTGTTTTTTTTATTAAAAGAATGAGGTGAGTGTATGTGTGCTGGGATAGAACTAGGAGAAGATTATGAGGGGTCATGACCCCTCTGTCTCTGTGAAAATTTTATTTTCCGTAGTACTTCCAAATATATATATATATGTATGTATTATTTTATAAATAAAATAGCATCTTAGTATAAAAGATATATACTTCATTCTTTTCTCATCTTTTATTCTCTGTTATTTTTATAGAAAAAAATTTATTCATTCTATTAGAGATTGTTTATATGATATTTAAATTTTTTTTATGTGTATATATATAATTTATATATCATATTGTACATATATGTGTATTTGTCTATACGGTAAAAAAATATTATTTATCTTTTAACCCCTGTAGTAATAAAATCCTAATTTCATCTCTGTATGTGAGAGAGAGAGAAAGAGAGAGAGAGAGTATGTGTAAGGCATATTAGTGAGTGTAAGAGTTAAGTTCAATTTAAAATCCGTTTAGTTTAATTTTATAATTATGATTTAAGTGTGAAATTGTGATTTTAAGTGTGGAGTTGTAAGTTCAATTTTAAAAAAATAAAAATTTATTTAATTATGAGTTTTGAAAATATTTTTGAGTTTTTGAATTTTGAATTTTGAAAAGAATTTTGAGTTTTGAAAAGAGTTTTAAATTGCATTTTGAGTTTTAAGTTTTTGAATTTTGAGTTGTATTTTGAAATTTTTCGAATTTATTTATTTTAAATATTTAAAAACGTTTAAGAAAAATTTATTTTTCATTTTTAATATTTTATTTTATTTTTGTAAATTTTTTAAATTCAAAACACAACTCCACACTCAAATCATAAGCAAACACATAACTCCAAACTCAATTCAAAAACTATTTTTAAAACTCATAACAAAACACATAACTCAAAACTCAATTTAAAATTTTTTTAATCAAAAAAAATATATATATTTTTATTTTATTGAAAAATATTTTATTGTTATTTTTTTAAGTATTGACCAAATAATTTGTTATGGTTTAGATATATATGGCCATCTAAATTTTTTTGAAATTAAAAAAAATTAAATATTTTTAAAAATAAAATCATGATTTTAAAACATAAAATAAAAAAATATTTTTTTAAATTTTTCTTTAAATAAAATTTAAAAAAAAATATTTTTCTTTAATTAATTTAAAAAATATTTTTTAAAATTTTTCTTTAAATAAAATTTTAAAAAAAATTTAATTATGAATTTTAAAAAAAATTTTAAATTAAATTTTGAGTTTGTGTGTTTGATTACATTTAGAAAAAAATTTTGAATTTTTTTATTAGAATTACAATTTGAAAGAGTTTGGATATTAGAATTTTTGTTAGGTGTGTGTTTGGTTGCTACCCAACAACGGCCATATTCACCACCGCCCCGACCCAACGGTACATTTCTCTCCCAAAATTGCAACCCAAAATTGCATACATAGGGCTTTGATGTAGAGAATAGAAGATTGTAGCAAGCAAAGCAAAGGCCAAATTAAAAGAAGAAAATGGACGACGATGATAATGATCATCTATTCCAGAGAGAGAGGTACCAAATGGAACAAATTCGAGAGCTCGATTCCGAGGAATTGCAGATTGAAGAAGTCGATGACCTTGCCGACTCATCCGATGCCGA